>OY776278.1:19853549-19878549 GCA_963675445.1 Linnaemya vulpina
TACAACTGCACTGTGTGGGACAGTTCGAATGAGTTGTTGAAGAGCTGGATTTGCTTGTACTTTCGGACTCAGATTTTGCCTTTAAACAGTGTCTATGTAGTACATCAAGTGTTGCAATAAAAAATTCATGTGCATCCTGCTGTTCATAGCCTGCTAGATGTTTTGCATGGTTCCAAATTAAATGCAATAAACGGTGAAGAGATAGCGGTGTTCGCGAGCCCGAGTAGAATTCTTGAAAAAGTCTTGAAACCTCACAAACCAAGCACTTAAGAGAGGATTTTGCGTTACACTCATGACGGTCGGATAGGAAGTAGTCACTGAGCAATGGAGTGTGTATTAAAGCCTGTACAATGCAATTCATGAAACAAGTGGAACCTAAGTTAATAAGACCTCTTAATCCCACAGTTTCATTAGCACGAACATGCCTCCGTCTTGGATTCGCCAACATTAGATTCGTTTCTTTTGGTGTTGGGATCCATGGCGTCCAAGTAAGGCTCTTCTGCAAATCCTTTGTCTCCAATTTCCTATTAACTGTGGCTATATCTCGACATCGAGTGTCATATATAAAATCGCGGCATGAGCTGCAATATAATGTACCATGGGACAATTCTAAGGCAATTGCATGCTTCTTAGCTCTTAGATGGGAAGTAATATGAGAACCACGGCAACCAAAGTATATGCAATGAAGGCAGGCAAAGATCTGTATACCAAAGCTACCACACTCGAAGCAGCAACAAGTTAAAGCTTTTTTTTCCCTTGCGTCCTTATTTATACAAGAAGAAAAGTAAGCATCTATTATCCTATAAGTATCTAAACTATGCTCTTTCGCAAATGACTGAAAATGTTTGCACCCAATCTCCGACATTGTTTTATAAGTTATATCAACAGATTGACCTTTACAATACAATTTTTCACAAGACCAATATCACTTTGTCGAAATTTTATACGCTTGTACAAGAATTGATGTTGTCATATAATTATTATATTTAAGGCGAATTGGATTCAACATCCCTTGGTTGTAAATTAAGGTCAATACCGTAACAGCTGACAGTTTTTCACTAAAAAGGTGCGCACCACATAATAAATACACTAGCTACACCATATGACTGCTTTTTTTTCTCATCCAGTATTTGGCTACATATATTTGAGCGTTCTTTGAAACATTTCTATTGGGGGATTCACACTTCGTGCTTTTTAGTCATATTGTCTTAAAGTCATACAATCTTAGACTGGTTTAATAAAGTTGTTGTTGTGCAGCATATAAAAAAGTCATAAAATAATAGCACTCTTGCAGGTATGTTTTTGTGTTGTCATATAATAGCTCTAGAGATCTGAGTCGAACTCTGAAAATCTTTAGGCGAGACGGCGGTAGTATATGTTTGCCGCCGTTACTTATATATGTTTCACGGCTAAAAAGCGGATAAAATATTATTCTTACCTATATGTCTATACATTAAATCACATTTTTATAACATAAAATATATTATAGGAGTACTAAATCGCAAAAACTAAATATATACTAGAGAAAAATTTTGCTCCTTTAAATTACGTAGCTGTCACCCACTGAACGTTTTTCCATATGCCGGCGGAAATAACAATTTATTCAGCTCATAACAAGGCAGCAGCTGTTAAAGTTTATATATCCAACTTTATTTAGCAGACCTAGCTATGACGGGTTGTTCACACTTGTCATATTTTAAGTGCTATTATTTTATGACTTATGACTCTATGACTACAGAGTGAATAACCCGTTTTATTGCTTTAATTTTTGGCCATGATTGTACAATTAAATAAAATCCACCTTGCATTGTGATATACCACAGAACACCGAAAAATCCACAGAATAATCTGTGATAGAAATAGTGGTTAAAGTACATCATGTATTCTGTGGGACATCAATCAAAAATATACTCATCTTGATTATAGATAGACCATTTATATTTGTGATAATACTCTCATATTGATGCTTATGCTGTCCATTATTTATTTGTCAGATTCTTATTATAAACGCGAAGTAATTCTGTTTTTGGTGTATCAGAATTAGAGAAAAATAAGTCAATATCTGTAGGAAACTAAGCTTAATTGGGCTTAAAGTTTTTTATTTATAACAAATCTGACAAAACGGTTTATCAATTTCCTGGATCACGGTGTGACAAAATATTGTTAGCTAGCCAGTTTCTAAATTTGTACATGCTGCTTTTCATTGGTTTTCATTCGAATCAGAACTTAACCAAAATAAAACCTCTCAGCTTAGCATAAACTTTCAAAAGCTATTTTAGAAGACAGAAACAAATCGAGATTGTACTTTTAGCAGATTGCCTGAGGAAATTCTCAAACAAGCTATAATTTTTTGAAATTCATTATGGCATAAAATATAAGCAATGTTACGGAATTCGATTCCAGGATCAGAAGTAGTTTTGATTATATATTATTTAGTATATACACCCACGTCATAACAATTGCGATATTGTAGAAGCATGGGTGAAACTTTAGGGAAGACTGACACTAAGCTCTATTTAACTTACCTATATCTCCATGTAGCTAGATGACCATCTAACGTAGATAATTCCGAGATCAAGTTAATCAATTCCTGATTAATAGGAATTGTGTTTACTGAAGCATTTATCTTATAATTTGTATTCTCTATAATTTTCTTACAAATACAGCACACCATTTCTTATTATAAACACACTAAAAGGAGAATTACTAACTCACACTAATTTTTTTATGAAAATATAATATTAAATCGTTTTGATCATTATTAACAATTATAATTATTATACACAATACATCAAACGACAGGCAAATTTTCATCTTTTAATTTCTGACAAGAAATCGTAAAACTAAACATACAGTTCCGCACATGGGTATTCGTACAGCAATTTCTCTTACGTTTCAACTCACTTCACAAGTATTGAAAAACTTCAATAATACATAAAAATGTTGTTGGTAGTAACTTATATATGTTAACAGACATAAGTGGTTTTACATAAATATGTTTTGTTTTATGTATTATATTTATCAGAAAAATACTGATTTTGCCACACAAAAGTAATGGCAGGCAGGAATCACCAGATTAATAACTGCATATTTTAAAATGTGGCAACTTTTTTACATAGATTGCTTGTTCTATAACAATTATTTCAAATAAATCCGTTGCTGAAGAAATAATTTAATGAGCTCAAGGGAGACAGAAACGGCTACATCTCAGCGCATTGAATAATCAGGGCAAATCGTAGCGCTGCTGGAAGAGGCCGTCCTAGAGTTTTAACAAACAGCGAAAGGGAACAAAATCCAAAAACAATTTCGACAGATAATTCAAATTTACCAACATAGACATTTCATATTATCTGCGATAAATTTTATAGAAAATATCATAAGGCTCTGAATGAAATGTACCAATACTTTTGCGATGTAAAATTATGGGATTTTTCCAAGTACAACTTGTCTTAGTTAACTTATTATATAAGTTAAAACAATTTGTTGACTTATTGAAATTTTCAAATACCTGTGAAGTGAATTCAAACTAAAGATATTTTTTCTCTGCCAATATTTGTGTGCGGGACTTTATGTATGTATGTATATACATATGAACCAATAAAACATTTAGAAATGAGATTTAATGGAATTATTTGGATGATTAAGTTCAGGACCTGTACCTCCAGCCATTTTCTGTACTAAAATACCAACATCATATGCAAGATTCTGACATTCCTAAAAATATTAAAAGAAATTGAGCATTATTAAACAAATTTAAAAACTTTTCTTCTTAGCAAATGTTAACCTCATTTGTATATGCCTCCGCATATACTCTAACAATATCTTCAGTTCCCGAAGGGCGCACAAAACAACGTCCCTTTTTGTAATTTGCAACGACCTCATTTATTGCGTCTTGCAAACCAACTGGTGTGACAACAACTCTTTCAGCATCTGCAGTCGATATGACATTTCGATCTTGAACTTTAATTTTCAATTGCATATTCGGTAAATCTTTGTAGCAACTCAGCCAATCTTCAACATCCCAACCCTTGAAATTAAGTATTGTTTCTACTAATAGCATATCAGATATAGCATCACCTACAGTTTCATTAATTAAATCTATAACCAGTAAAAACTGTTTCGCAGTTACGCTGCCTTTTTCTGCGGCTTTGCTAATTATACTCTTGGCTAATTCACTGAAGATGACTGTGCCATGTCCATTCGCTTCAAAATAAACACCAATATCGAATTCCAGAGCTTTTTTGTGTAAATGCTTGACTCCAGTTGGAACACATGATACTGGTACTTCTAATTTATTTACAATATAGTCGGTTGATGCACCATTAGCATAAGCAGTTTGCACTAGTCCCAATTTTAGTTCTAAACCGCAACTTTTAACCAAATCCAGTAGAAAACTAGCTATAAGCGTAGCTATCCTATCTCCATCTAGTAAGTGAAATACGCCCTGTTCGTCGGTAAAAAAATAAACTACTCTATCAGCATCTCCATCTACACTGACACATCTTGTGTAAGGCTCTACAAAAGGCATATTAGTTGGCAACGTTTGTTTCACTTTAACATGATCAGCACCGCATTCATGATTTATTTTTCCATCGCCCTTATTGAAAACTTCAACATTCAATGATTTATTCATCCGTTTGATAAATTGCAACATTTTTCGGGCTCCCACACCATTTGCTCCATCAAAAACTAAACGATTTTTATAATTGCCATTCTCAAGTTTGTCACTTCTTAATGACTCAAAAGCCTTAATCAATTTTGTATAGTATCCTTCTTCGGTCGGTTGCCCATATGATCCTCTAGTGTTAGCTGCAACAACAAAATAATGCATCATTGGAGTGGTTACAATCCCATACTCTTTAACATTTCCCTTTAGTGCAATGACGCCATCGGCTACGGCTTTTAATAATCTTGGACTATGATAACGATTATCCATGCCCACAAAAACATTCGACGATGTCCCAATATCAATATTATTTTCTCGTATTATATTTGCAACATGATCTTCAAGTTCTTGATCATTTACATTCACGAGTTTTGTAGCTATAACCTCCCAAATGGGATCTAACATGTCGCCTTTGGGGTCAATTAATTTAACACCATTATCCGGTTCAGGATTGTGAGAAGCTGTTATCATTACACCAATTACTGAGCCACCTAAAACGCGGGACCTCAAAGTTGCCAAAACACCCATACGAAACATTACACTGTCCAATATATCAGCTCTGATTAAAATGTAATAAAATTATGTAAAAAACGTTTTATTACTAGGTTTTAAAATGTATTGAACATTAAAAACATATATACATATGTATGTATAAACATAATTATGTATACACATATATACATTTATATCATTTGCAATTTATTTTATATATATATACACATATATATATCTATATATATATATATATATATATATATATATATATGTATATATATATATATATATATATATATATATATATATACATATATATATATATATATATATATATATATATATATATATACATATATATATACATATATATATATATATATATATATATATATATACATATATATATATATATACATATATATATATATATATATATATATATATATATATATACATATATATATACATATATATATATATATATATATATATATACATATATATATACATATATATATATATATATATATATATATATATAAACTTCAATTTGCTGTGTAAATACATTCAATAGTTTAGAAAGTAACATTGAGCATCAAGCTCCTATATGGCTTATTAGCAATTGGCTACTAGTGGATTCGGCTTGGTAGATAAGTATGAAAAAAATAATAAATATCTATAATGTATGTGGTTATGTTAATATTTTCAGAATTTCTGGTTTGGGCTGTATATCTAAATGCACATACATCCATGCACACACTTATATACACGTATTATATACAAACATGTATAAAAGCGTGAATGTTAATCAACCCATTTATATGTATATTCCATTTCATATGCGCTATTATGTTTTATATTGTGGAAATTTGTTATATCTATGGAATTGTTTTCTTTGATGAGGTGTCACACAACTTGTACCATGACAAAATCAATTCCAGTATTATCACGTTGAACGAAAAGGTATTAACATGTATCATACTTTGGCATGCATCACGTCAGACACCTTTCCATTAAAAATTACTTTGTAAACTTTCAATACCATTTACTTTTTAGATAAAATTTCCAAGTATATATATGTATGTATATACAATTAGTTCATGGATCTATGCACATATACATAAATGTGCGCCTGCAAATAATTTTCATATTAATAGATTTTGACCTACTATTAATGACAATATTTTATTCTTCAATTGTTTTGCATATAATTTTGGGAAACGCACTGCTAATACCCACAAATAAATCCAGATACAATTGGAATGTATACCTAAAGTTCGCATATATATATATATATATATATATATATATATATATATATGTACATCTATTATAAATAAATACATACATATCCGTATGTGTATGCATTGTATATTAATATACATTGTACTTACTTGTCCCGAAATCCCGCAGTGCCATATTTTATATATTCATTGCATTTCTTGGGATACATTTCGCGAGCGAATGCATACACAGTCCTTAGATTAATAGACATTTGAATGTTTAGAGATCACAAATTATATTAATTTATAACGTTAGTTGTTTGCAAATTTTTGTTAAGAAATTATTTATACTCTTACGAACAAGGCAGATTAAACAGGTACCCCCATAACTACAACAATTAACAACACCAAAAACCACACGTATTTTGTTGCTAGAAATCAAACACCTTCCTGTCAAAAAGAAATGTCATTTTCTTGAATTCTTGTGAATTGTTTTCTGTGTTGTGTAGAAGTAAGGCAGCTTCAACAAATAATCAACGCAAATTTATTTATTTGTTTCGGATAATTTTAATTGAATTTGTGAAATTTCGACTGTCGGAAACATGCGGGATTGTTAAAAAAACATTCACGCAAAACGAAAAGATGAAAGAGATGTTTTATACCTTATAAATTTGTTACAAGATTTACTAAACCAAAAGGTTTTGGATAGAGAAAAAACTACAAAAATCTATCTTAATGTTCTAGATAAGTTATATTTACAATATTTGGAGCAATTGCCTTATCATATACCTAATGGTAAGTTTTTTTCATAAAATTACATTTGGAAGTTGGTGTTAGCAGACCACTAAACATGTTTGGTAATCGTGAACAATTTAACTTACAGGCAACCTTAGCTTTGGAATTGTTTTTACGGGTTGTACGATATGCTGATTTATCAAATTCCAAAAGTTTGGCGTTGCATCTTTGGGTCTTAGCTAAAACACATAATATCCATTTAGAACCAAAATAGATGGTAAAGTTAAAAAACATATGTATATCGATATACATATGCTTGTGTATGTCATCTTAAAAATTAACCACTTTTGCCGGCCTATCGTACTCTCAAAGGCCTTGGATATAGGAAGATGCTGTTAGAAAAGTTTTAATGCTGAAGGAAAGGAATACATAACGCCAATGTTTTAACCAAAATTTGTGATGTTGCTGACGAAGATAGTGATAATGGTAGTGATAAGACAACCGAAAATACTAAAGAAGATATTTCCATATGGCTCTTTTAAAAAGAAAAGTAAGACAATTTTTTATTATAAAATATAAACTGTTTATTAACTACGATTGTTCAGTATTATTAAATTTAACATAAATTATTAAATTTAACATAAAATTTAAAATTTCATGTATTAAATATTAAAAACTTATTAAGCCTTTTTAATTTAATTAAAAACTACTACTTTATGAAAATGTTTTCTTAAATTTAACATAAAAATTTAGTTTTTTTTAAAGGCAATTCAAATACATTTAGTTTTCAATTAAATTTAGTTTTAAATTAAAATATTAAATATAAATATAAAAATGTTCCTCATAAGCTTTGATGCGCATCTTTGAATGGCCCCCGCTTTTCACCACCTTTTTGCTGCAATAAAAAAAGAAGACATATTATATCTAAAAATTTATTTTAAAAGACTACATGACCTTTGAATGGGTTATTCCCATCTTCATCTTGGCCCCCGCTTTTCACCACCTCTAACGATATCAGCAGGAGCAAAGTGATCTGCGCAAATAAATGAAGTTGAGCTGAATTGCACCTTGCAAGCTTCCGACCACTTGCGTCGTCTGTGCTCATCTCTTGGCACGCTGAAAAAACTCCCGTTCGCATCTTTTTTTTTGTGACACAAGCAACACCGGCGCATATTGCTATTATTGTTTTTTTTTAATTAATTCTTATCACATTTTTAGGAATTCACTAACTCCTTAAAAATATAAATTTTTATAGTTTTATAATGTATATAGTTTTATAGTGTATAAGTTAATAACCACTAACTTTTACACTTTTATTTAATATATTCACTTTATTTGTTATGCACAAATTAAAATATAAATTATATTAAATAAACAATCAAATTAAAAATATCAATTTTTATTGTTTTTATAACTCTTATTTAATGTTATTCACTTTATAAATTGTTTAACTTTTTATCAATGTGGTTTGCTGGTTTGTTTATATCAACCTGCTTTGTAACCGACTTTATTTTCACTAGAAAAAACACTTTGTGTATAGTTGTAAACAAACTTTTGACAATGTGTTGATTTATAAACAGTAGACAGCTGAGCTACTGGGGATACCTGTTTAATCTGCCTTGCTTACGAACAGCCGTTTATGCTACATCAACGTCAATTCTCAGAGGCGAATACTACACCATTTAGTTCGCCTTGAAAACGAGTTTCATTTCAAAATGCAAGTATGTATGAGGTGGCACTACACAAGCTAATATATTAGCTTACATATATGTGCAATAAAAGCATGGTGACATTATATTTGGTGGCAACGGTGATCCACATTCACAAAAACCAAAGGAAGAGGATCTATCTTTAGAACATCTTCTAACACACTATTGTCTTGTGCTATTCTGCATAATATTTTACGATATTCGATAATAGTAGCCGGTGTTTTATATTTTTGTGGTTAACGGCTATTTCCGATTCCCAGGAAAATCTTTAAGCTGTAATTGTTACAAAAAACAAACAAAACGTTTTTTTCCATTACTGCTATATTTTTCAAACTTTTTCAAAATATATAGGAGCACGAAATAGTTATGTATAATTGTTAAAAATTTTATTAATTGTAAAAATATATACACAGTATGATTGGATTGGACGGATTTTTTTTATAAAATACATTACAAAAGATAAATATACTTATATATGTGATGCATTATGAAACATAATATGTATATAGTTATAAAAAAATATATATATTAAATAGTTTGAAATTTGTGCTTTAAAAAATATTTATGTATCTATCTATGTTTGTACCTAGTAAATCGAGATATGTAGATATATGTATAAGTTCATGAGTCAGATATAATTTTTTGGAATGAATAGTTTTGGAACTGTAAAATTCAGAATCACATTTGTAAAGAGATTCTTACCATCAAAATGGAAAGCAAAAATATTGCAATTGATACTGTTAACCGGCTACAACCAGCGTGACAATCTGTTATGCGTCTAGCACGCATAAAATCGCTTCCCAAATATATATCATAACGACGACTGTTAGGTGGTATTACCTTCAGTTGTCTAGTAGCATCCTGGAAAATAAGGTCATAAAAACCGGTGGGGGAAGAAAACATGCTAAAACTAAAAGCATCTACATTTTTCCGGCCATATAACTGCTGTGCGTATGTTAATAAATTTATGTAAGCATTGATTTGAGTTTCATTGTAATTAATACCTCCACGCGCAACAATAGCATTAGCTTTAACCTTGCCTAAATTGCATTTTTTATAGTCGTGCAACTCGGCACGTGTGCCGTCAGTACACAGCAGCTCGAAATCATCGTTAAGGGCATTCCTGGCCCACCATTCTTTCCTTTTGCCACCAGTATTTTCCATAACAGTAGTGTGTTTCATAAACGCAACATGACCACCACCTTCCACTAAGCAACGGAAAGCTCCTGTATGACCGTAGTAGTCTTCCGAAGCATCCCGGCGGCAATATCGATAGCTAGTTCCATGACACAGATCACACATGCTGTCGTAAGGAACACCAGTATTGTATTCGTTACTGATTGCACCGGGAATGCAAGATTTAGTAAAATATTCTGCAGCTGCTCTTACAGAATCGCAGCCGTATGGTCGCATCCATCCATTTGATAAAAGATGTGCCATAGGATAAGTCCAACCTGCTGCTGTGTTTATACCCGTATGACAGGTATATTTGCCTTTTAAGTAAGTTAACTCAGTATCGGGATCCTCCTCCTTAGCTACAGCCACGACATAATATTCCGGCTCACCCAGATTATAAACTTCAGACATAAAAGGCACCAGATCATAGTTTAAGCCACCCGTGTAAACATCTCCAGCATCAAATACCGCTACGTCAGCTTTTCCAGATTGTATCCATTGCATGCAATTAATATGGGAATGCATTTTTTTGCAAATAAGCTCCGGTTTTAATATTTGTGCTTTTAAAGCAATCTAAATAGAAGAAATCCCTTTATAATATAATGAAGAATTTCTCTTTCAATTGTCGATTATTACCCTCATTTTAATGCACTTGTCTAGTTCAGGATCCGAAGTTACACACAATGTCATGCTCGGTATTGGACATTCGCGTAAACCATAAATGAAGTCAATAGTTTTATGTAAATATTTACTAAATGACTGATCATCCTCGTTTATAACAGACAAACCTTTTGCAGCGTCCTGTAAATGATATTTAATTAACAACAATCAAAATTATTTATTGACTTACTTGAAATAATAAATTTATTTTGCCATATCGTTTGGATTCAAATATGCTGAACTTTTCATAGAGCACTGTTTCGTTCACACCATTGGCATTAGATGGACGTTCTGTCGTAAAACTGCTGTCTAAACGGTCGTTGTAATATCCATTATTACCGAAACGATCGCGGTTGTAATTATTAAAAATATTATTTTCATAAGGAATGTTATGACCATCACTGTTACTATTCCCATAATAGTTATTGTTGCTATTCATAATTTGCGATTGTGGATCATCCTTTAAACCTTCTGAATACAACTCTACTATCTTCATTAAAAATTTTTGATATTTTTTGCGTTCCATAGCGTTGCGAGCAGAAGATGTAACAATTGCATCTGAGGGTATTAGACCCCAATTACATTGACGATATTCCGTAATAGGAACACGACGACCATCGGTACACAAAAGTTCAAAACGTTCAGGAGAAATATTTTCTATGAATTAGAACATATTTAAATGAATATTTAATTATATATCATTTATTTGTCATCTTACTGAATTCAGAACTTTGCAACATTTCAGATACTGTAGAATCACGTAAAAATGCAACGTCGCCTGCTTCCAGCAAACAGCGAAAAGCACCATCATAACCATAATATGGGTCGGAAGCCGAACAACGCCCACCAGGTATTTTACCGGTACATAGCGTACATAATCTAAAATTTTATTAAAACCGATAAAGTATGTACAAGCATGTTTTCCAATCGTGTAGATCATAAAAATATAAACCAAAATAAAATTGCTTACCTTTATTCTGGACCGAATTTTTTAAACTGCTTTGCGTTAATGAAATTTGTAAGAAATGGATTTGTTCTGTACACACATTTGTTAAACGAACAAACGTAGAGTATCAAAATGTTTTTAATTTATATGTAAACAAATTTTTGTGTTGATATAAATTTCACTAATGCAAAGTGGTTTTTTAACATTAGGGATTTTACTTTCGTTTATTTTTTACTTTTATATTTAATAAAAACCATATTTTGTTATTCATTTGAAAGGCAAACAAATATTTTACAATATTAAAATATAAACCTCCATACAGTAAATGCACCACTAAAGCGATGATTTGGCCCCTGTTTTTCATCCAAAATTTGATATTTAAAGGAAAATAACACTATTTTTTTTAATTATGTTGTACGGTTAAATCAGACTTTATAAGTTTAATATTAGCATGGCTAAACATCGTCATGCAAAACAGATCACTATTGATTTCGATCTATTTGATCTTGAGCTTTCATACCGAAAATTTAAATAGAACTTACTTGTCAGAGTTATCTCCAATTGGATTATATTTATCAATTAAAGAATATACTGCACAGGAATTGTTAAAATAATTGGCAGCAGTTTTCACTTGATTATTGCAGTCAACAACTTCCATTCCTCCTGCACGTTGAAGCTTTAGAAAATATTTTTAAACAAGTTCAATATTGCAATTCCATATATATTTTATATATAATTTCATTGAATACCGTATATATAGGCACAATCCAACCAGCCATACTTCCTACCCACGGAAAACAAGCTTTTTTTTGTCGAAGGTCACGTATACTTATTACTTCTGCAAGTGTTCCCTTTTTAACTACCGCTACTGCATGATAGCTTGTAAAACCTCCTTCGAATTTCTCTTGTAGTAATGGCACCAAAGAATTATAACGCCCAGCTGTGAAAATATCGCCAGCGTCTAGACTTGTAATATGCGCTCTTTCTCTGTCGATATGATGAATACATTCATCCGCACTGTGAGCCATAAAACAATTGAGATTTAAGATCGTGTCATCAAATAATGCACGATCCCTTACTATAGCTGATGTTAAATTACCACACTTATATTGTTCCTCTTGATTTTTTGTACACCAAACTATATCAGTAACTGGTAGTTCGTTGAAGGCATACTTGGCTAAAAAACACACACACCCACACATATATATATATACACATATATATATATATATATATATATATATATATATATATATATTTATTAATATTTTTTATTTTATTATTAATATTCTATTACAATAATGATTTAAATACATCCATATGTATGCTTGATCTACGATCCAAATTCTTTAAATGATTATTACTGCTTTTTAAAAAACCAAGTACTACTTTTATACCTTCAATTTGCAAAGCGAAAATTTTAAGTAATACAATAATTATTGAGATTTTGCACATTTTTCAACTTATTTACTAAATTTATGATTAACACATATGAACCGCATAAAACTTTATATATAAAATCAAATGTAAATTATAAAGGCACGCCCAACCAGAGATGCCAGGATGCTCACAATTTGATTTAGTATAAGCTACCAAGTCGCTAAGGTACATGGATTTGACCAAGGCACATCTATACTAGGTATACTCAATTTGCAACCCTGCAGAAAATGTATGCAGTGGATTCGTCTTGCTATGTATTTTGTTTGTGTAAAAATTTTTCGCTTGTCAAATGGACTTGACATGTAAAACATAAGAAAAATGCGATACAGAAGAAAAAACAACACAGCCACCAACAGACGCTAAATGAGAAAAATGTCAAGTGTTTATTTCAACGTGTTTATTTATAAAATGTTTGTGCAGAAGTATGAAATTATTATTTACATATTCATTGTTGGATGGAATTGGTGCTTATAAGGGTAAGCTTTTGTAAATACATATAATAATATTCATATATAAAACTTCAATTTCATTAGTTCTGTCGGAGTTGATTCTGCAAGTTGACTAGACTAAGGTTCACATATTTCCTGCTCTTATGAAAGAATCGGACACAAATTTGCTACAAATAGCTCTAAACATGTCTCCGTCTAAACCTTAAGAAATGAAGTTGTTGCAACACTCTAACAATCAAGAATCAATGACATTGAACAGTTCGTCTTTGGATGATATGCCGGCAACATTTCAGCCAATTCTGGCGGTTTTACACAAGTCACGAAATGACCATCAGTCTGCCAATTATACAGCACCCATAGCCAATCTAGCAATAAAAATTGTAAGAAGGCTAACCAAATCTACTGAAATCGATAATAATAATGGACGAACTTGGCAGCCTATAAAAACTTTACATCAAAAAGAACAAGAACCCAGAAGATGAGAACAACGGTGAATATAACTTATTTTTTATAAATGGATACCGCATATTTCAGCGCTTGGAACAACGATCCCTCTCCCTTAAATAATTTGCGCTTGCACACTGCACAAACACGCATTGTTTTATAAGTTCAGAAAATTTATTTAAATAAAACCTATTGCTTTTAATAATAATAAGCAAATCGACTATATATTATATACATAAATAACTTTTGTTTTCTTAGCAATATTCATAAAATTAATTTTTGTTTTTGAACTCTTCACAAATTTTCTTTTTGGCGCAAAGACTGAAATGCAGATTTTGACAAGCGAGTTCAAGGCGAAAGAAGCAGATTTTGACAAACGAGTTCAAGGCGAATCAAGCGAATTGTATCAGCTGCTCGCCATTTTGCATATTAAGGTCACCTAGTATAGATGCGCCTTGGATTTGACATTTATACCAAATTTTTAAACATATATATATATATATATATATATATATATATATATATATACGTCTATATATTGCTCTCAAGTGGGTGTAGACTATACTAGATTCTGTATATATCAAACAAGGAGCTATGGTACGGTTGAGATACACACAAGTTCATGCAATAATAATTATTCTATTTATATCTGATACATTAAGCGAGTTTCAAAATAAGTAGAGAGATGACAGTTTTATATATATATATATATATATATATATATATATTTATATATATATACACATATATATATACTACTACTACCACTACTATACCACATTTATGTGTTTTCGTTGTACTATTGCAGCCCGGGCTCCCTCCGCATATGCAGCATATTATTAGCATTGAAAATTCCTCATGTAAGGCCGGACTTAAGGGGCTGCTTGTACTGTAATATTTCTTTTCGTTGGGTATCGTAATCATCATTGTCATGTCTACTTGTTCTCTGCTTCACTGTCAAGAAAAACTTAAAAGATATAAAATGTAACGGACTTTATTGTAGAAAATGTTTTTTCAATTATCATAATATGTAGATTGTTCACCTTGAACCAGTAATTTATATATTTGTAAAGAAAAAGAGAAAGAAACTTATGTGGCAAAGCTGTTTTCAGCGTGAACATTCTGGCAGCTTTAAAAGTAAGAACTCTTGTGTGAACCTGTTCAATATTAAATACCAGCTGATTTTAATTCCGGCACTCTTAACGAGGTGTTACACTCATCTCATCTTTCTATGATGTTACATACAATAATAGTAATTAGAGAATGTTTTGCATATTATTTTTGACAGTTATTGAAAAGATTCTATTGGTGTAGGCAAGATTATCTTATCTTTTTTTTTTGTGTATTTATATATTAACTAATAAGATGTTTACGTGGTAACTTGTTTGCATTTACATTACTGAATAGCAGTTGTAAGTTGATTCAGAAGTTAATATACTTAAACTGTAATACTATTTAAAGTAAAATGCCGAATTGGAAGAGAGATGAGATACTGTTGCTTTTTGATGTGGACGGAACACTGACTGCTCCTAGATCGATAGTGGATCCTGAATTTGAAGCGTTTTTGTACGGTCAGGTAAAGCCCCTCGCTACAATTGGGATTGTCGGTGGTTCAGATTTGGAAAAAATGTTTGAACAGTTGAACGGCCGCAAAATTTTGGATCACTTCGACTTTATATTCCCCGAAAATGGATTGGTACAGATTGAAAAAGGAAAAGAAATGGGGAAACAAAACATTATTCAGTATTTGGGCGAAGACACTGTACAATCATTCATAAACTTTGTCTTGCATTATTTAGCGGATTTGAAATTGCCGTTTAAAAGGGGAACTTTCTTGGAGTTTCGTAATGGCATGATGAATGTGTGTCCAGTGGGTAGACAGTGTTCTCGGGAAGAACGCAATTTATTTGCTGCTTATGATAAGGAACATAAAGTACGCAGTCAAATGATTGAAACGCTGAAAAAGGAATTCGCTAGCGTGGACTTAACTTACAGTATAGGTGGCCAGATAAGCTTTGACGTATTTCCAAATGGTTGGGATAAAACGTATTCTTTGCGTTATATTGAAGCAAACCATAATTTTAAAGAAATACATTTTTTTGGAGACAAAACTGAGCCAGGTGGTAATGACTATGAAATATTCATTGACAAACGTACAATTTCACATAAAGTGGAGTCGCCTGATGATACAAGGAAAATTTTAACAGAGCTATTTAAACTTAATTCCATTTAACATGTTTATATTAATGAAAAGTTGTAATTAGTTATATAAAAGATGATTTTAAAGAAGAAATCAAGCAACATTATTTGTAGCTTAATCTGTCTCCATATCCGAATCACTTGAATCATCATCAGAATTACAATCGTCATCTATATCACTTTCATCTGAATTGCTACTATCACTATCGATCCAATCATGGGCATTCATATTATTTTGTATAATGACTTTCCATTCATCTAATTTATTCACATCAAGGGCATAAAAATCATTGAGCGTGTACTGTCTATTATCCTCTTCACATAGCCCACCGTAAATGTACAAAGTGCCCTTAGAAAAACAAACTCCTGCATTCATACGGGGCGGTGGATAGTTATTAGGTTTTCTATCGGGGAATAAACTGGGCACTCTCGGCAATGCTAAGGTGGAACTACTAGGACCTGCGACAGTAACTGTAAAAATTCCATCGGTTTTAGTTTCTTTGGTCCTTGAAACATCATATGCCATATCCAGGTTACTGTCTGCGGCATCATTGTTTTCTTTTTTCTCAAGTTTAGTTTTTCTTTTGATTTCTAATAGCCTCCACGTTAAAGAAGATAAATCAAGTGCTAACAACTCATTACCAAACTGGCCCTTAATATCATCTTCATTTTCATCAATGTCCATCACCCCACCGAAGCAGTAAGCTTTGCCATTTGGCGCAACACAACATCCAACGCTACTTCTCGGTAAAGGTTTATAACCACCAGGTTTCACTGTGACCCATTTGAATTTCAACGAATTCGGTGAGTTTTCTAAAATATTCAATATATAATTTATATCAACAAAAATATTTTTTAAGCTTACTTTCGGGTATAAAAGCGTACATATCGGTATGTGTTATACCACGGTCAATATCTTTCTTAAGATTAGATTTTGCATACCCTCCCCATACAAAAATTTTACCATCCGAGTTAGCGGCTATACAACATCCTGATCGCGGTGGTGATAAAATTGGACCACTAATTTCCACTTCCATCCAAATATAAGATTCAAGGGAAAATATATGCATGTCATTGAAATATTTATACATATTATTGTTATCATGAAAGCCTCCGAATACAAATAATTTTTTTTTTGCGACTATCATGCGATGCCCACTGCGCGCGCTGGGTCCATTGGGAGCATTCACTTTCTCCCATTTTCGAGTTTTCAAACTCATCTTCCATAAATCTTTGTAGTGATAGAATTGCAGTTGAGAAGGGCTTGCATGTTCGCCACCAAAAAGCTATAATGAATTTAATACTTCATGATACTTGCTTTTCCAAATATATTATAATCTTACCCACAGCTGTCCTCCATCTGTGGCTACTGCAACCATTTGGTGACCACTTCGAGGTGTCGGACCTCCAGGTGACTTAACCTGTTTCCATTCATTTTTGCTTATATTGTAAAAGAATAAATCATTGTAGACACATATGCGGTGTCCATTGAAGAATTCTCCACCAAAAAGAATCAATTCCTCCTTTTCGGGATGTGAAACGAAAGTAAAATTGGATCTTGGGGTAGGAGGTACTATACAAATCTCTTCTGTTATAGTTTTTTGTCTTGTTTCTTCGGCCTCTAATTTAGCAACGACCTCTGCAATGTCCGCCTATGAAATTATATTACAATTACTGAAGCTAGTTTTTTTTATTTTGATTTACCTCGCCCAGCTTTTCTAACATTTTTTTTTGCTTAGCTGCTAATTTTTTATCAGTTTTCATTGCGGTTTTTTCGGCTCCTTTGCCTTTTTTCTTGTTTTTATCCTTTTTGCCCATTTTAAGTACTTGATTTCTTTCAAAACACTTTAATTTTCATCACACAAAAAAATTTAATTTAACCAGCTCCCTTTCAGAATGAAAACAATATTTAAACGTCATTCCGAAAACACGTGTAAATATGCAGGAGCTGCGGCTTTCAAGGCGATTTAATACAGGTGACCTTCTTAGCGCATATGATTACATGCTGTTTGATTAGACTCGCGCTGTTAAAAACCAAACCTTCAACATTTTTGACAACGAAGGATTGAAAATTTAATAAGGCGAATTGCATGTTTTCTTATTGTTATATTCAAGGCGAATTAATACAGGTAAGATTATCGTACTGTCAACGATTTTTAATATATTTTATTTTTAGCAACTTTGTTGCGTTGAAGTGTGACTATGGGACTGATTTCAATTCCAATCCACTAAAAATGTACATATAAGCCAACATAAGATTTATTGTATACTGAAAACAATAAATAGTAAGTAGTGGCAAAGTGATTATAAATAAATTTCTCCTAAGCATATATGTTCTGTGTTTTTGTTTTTACAGAGCGTTTTTTTCGTCTTCAGTTGTCCATTTTTAGCTAAACAAAAATTTGAAAACAGAAGAGGGTTGGTCGATCCAACACATATCAAAACTAATAAAAGTTTTTGCAATAATTTTAGTAACTAATAAGTTATTTCAATAAACCGTAAATATTTTTGTTGCTGAAAATTTCAGCAAAATTTACTGAAATTACTGAAATAGCTTTTACTGGTCTGAAAAGTATTTTTAATTCTCTGTAACGAAATAAACTTACATGACTGTGCTTTTAAAAATTCACTTTTCATGTATGTGTAAATTGCACTACATACTTCTATAATAGCCGACTTTAAATAAAGTAGGGAGATAATTTTTACTATTTTCGAGGTATATGCTTCATCAAAAAAGAAATCGTATTCTTTGAGGAGGGACTGGATATTTCCACCAGAATCTCGAGACTTTCTCCATAGCTTAACCAAGCCTTCTCAGCTTCTAGAAGTAATGCTGCAGCTTCAAAGTTATAGGCACTAGAAATTCCTCCTAGGATTATTGCCAATTCCTCATCACTTATTCCAGCCATATTTTTGCTTAGTTTGTTTCAAAATGCATGTGTGCAGCGAACGAAAAACAGGCGTCAAATAAACAAAAATATATATACTGCCACACATAGGTATTCAATTTTATGCCAAATATGAATTCGCCTTGATATATTCTTTAGTTAACGGCGAATTATTGTTGATATGCGTTGTTTATATTCAATGCATCTGGCAATATTAAGTATAGTTCTGCCACGATTTTCTTTTGGGCTAAATTTTCTGATGCAATACGCTTTTTCAACTATTTATTAGACAATAAAAACGTTTAAATTAACTTGCAGAGGAATTTATTTGTAACACAAATGGAAGGAGAAGATGTAAGTGCAATATGATAGGAATATGAAAATTTAAATATGTTAACATTTAAGTTTTAAATTTGAGGTTATGACGAAAGGTGTTTCCTTAAGTAATTAATATTTCTTGCTGTTTTTAGTTTGATCCCACACTTCTGAAAAAGAAAAGGAAGAAGAAAACTTTCGATTTGGATGCAGCCCTAGGTTTAGATGAGGGATCCAAAAAGGAAGAGGCAAAAGAAATTACCGCGGATGATGCAGCCGCAAATGAAATTGATGACAATTTGGATTTAGAAAGCTTTGGCAAAAAGAAAAAAAAGAAGAAGAAGGCGTTTAATTTAGATGAACTAGAAGGTGCTTTACCCAAAGAAGGCGAAGAAATAGCGGAAGATAGAAGCGGAGAGCCAACAGAAACTGATGAGAACTTGGAGGCGGAGCGTGATTCAGATAAAGACTACAGCTATGATGAATTACTAAAACGCATATTTGAAATAATTATGGACAAAAATCCAGAAATGGCAGCAGGACGGAAACCGAAGTTTGTGATGAGGCCACCTCAAGTTTTGCGTGTAGGTACTAAAAAGACTTCGTTTGCAAATTTTCTTGATATTGCGAGAACATTACATCGTTTGCCGAAACATCTATTGGATTTTCTGTTGGCTGAGTTAGGTACTAGTGGATCAATGGACGGCAATCAGCAACTTATTATTAAGGGGCGTTTTCAACCTAAGCAAATCGAGAATGTGCTCCGTCGTTATATTAAAGAATATGTCACCTGCCATACATGTCGCTCACCCGAAACTATTCTCCAAAAGGATACGCGTCTCTTCTTCCTTCAATGTGAATCATGCGGATCTCGGTGTTCTGTAGCTAGTATTAAATCTGGTTTTCAAGCTGTCACTGGCAAACGTGCTGCCATTAGAGCGAAAACTACGTAAACATGCGTGGTTTTTTATATCAATATATTCAACCATGTTACGCCTCTACAAATGTATAAGTATTTAGAATTGAATCATGACATTATTAGAAATGATGTTGCAGCAACAATACGACAGGTTCTTTTGAAATAATATTTAAAATTAACATTTTTGGATCAAACAATGATTTATTGTAAACAACAAAATAAATTCAATTAAACATTTTTCTAACTCATGAGTTTGTTGAAATCTTGCAATTATTTCTATACCAGCATATTAAATAATCTTTAAAACTGATTTCAATGTCACGATTAGATTTTTCGTCTTGGTTAAAGTAATAGACATTAAGTGTAATTTCTCCCCTACGGCAAATCGGTTTGCCGTACGCTAAAATTTTAGATCCTATAGGGATATCAACACTTTCGACCTGTTCTTTACTTTTAAATAACAAATTACGCAGGGCATCAACAATTTCATTTTTGTTCTGAGCCAACATTTCTCTTCTGACAGTTTTCAGCTCATTTTCCATTTTGGATATAACTTTCATATCTGTTTTTCGCAAAACGTTTATGTATAAAGAAGCTGTTCCATCATCTAATAAATACTTATAGCACGATTTATATTCTTTTTCTTTAGTAATTATTTTTCCATAAACCATACAATGTGTGAATTGTACGCTACCATCAAATATTTTGATCAATTTTGTGTCTTTCCAATTTTCATTAAGACTTTTTAGATGTTTACACATCAACGGAATGCATTTGAACACTTCCTTGGAATAATTTACTTGGTTATAGTTCATGCACTGATCAGTTGTTGACGCTAAACCTTGTTGTCCATCTCTTCTTAAGCAAAATAAATCCATTTGGTCTTCAATATCCATTTCCATATTCTGTGGTCATCACGAATCCATAAATGAAGTTTCCGTCCCACGCCAACCAAAATAAATTTTTTATTCTATGTATCAAACTAAAGTCCACAGAAATGCATGTATGCATGTAAAAACAGTATTTTGAAAAATTTGTTCGAAGCAGTAACAATAAATCAAAAATTGAATGATGCCAGATTGTAGCCCTTTTCTTGCACTTTAAGATGGTATATTTAAATTTTTGGATCAAGGTCTGGTATGGGAGTTATAGGTAAAGTGTTTTTACTTTTATGTTTTACCTGCGTAACATAACATATATGTTACGTGGTAATTATGTAAAAGTGTTGAATATTAACAAAAATAAATATATAAATTTTTGAAAGAAATACACATTATATGAATATTTTTAAAAGATAGGTAATTAGTTTAGAGAACATTACAAAAAAAATGTTTTAGGTTGATATATTGTGCATGTAATATATAGCATCACCTTTATGTTTTACCTGCATAACATAACCTAGATATTACGTTGTAATTATGTAAAAGTGTTCAATATTACCAACAAATATTTGAAAGAAATACTAATTATATGAATATTTTTAAAAGATAGGTAATTAGTTTAGAAAATATTACAAAAAAAAAATGTTGATCACTTCAACGCTAATATAAAAGTAGTTAAATGTTGCCAGTGTACATATATTCGTTTTGTTAAACTCAAGAGAGCGCAACGCTCATTTTAAAACAACTCACTCAATTTGCATTCTCGGAAAAAAGTTTATCTTCTCGCGGGTGGTTATGTTTACACATAACAGTTGTCAAAATTCACATATATATATTGAAATTATGTGACAAAGCACACGGAATATGTGACAGAGCATACAGAAATATCCAGCTTTTTGTCCTTAATTTATTACAAACTGTAGAATTTGTAGGGGAAAACCACCGTAATTAGGATGTAAACAACAATTTTTCTGATATTTGCCCCTATCGTGTTGACACAATTCATTTTCATTACCCTACTGTGTATGAAAAACGTCAAACGACAACGCCTTACACAATCAAGATAATTGTAACAGATATAATAGAAATTTTGCTTTTTGTATTTAATTTATTATACATATATTGCCGAATTTTGAAGGCAAAGTCTCCAAGCGCTATTAGGGTGAATATTTTCGTTAACATTTCTTGAAAGAACTTCATATACGACAATATTACTCAGATAAACCGCCTCCGATAACATGGTGATCTCAAGCATAGTGTTTGAGCATTGTTATAGGAGTTCCTCGGGTCATGACATACTTAATAAGTAGTTTGAGTACACAACCAGCAGATTTCTATAGAAAAAACCAGCTCAATCCACTTTCTTTGTTCCATTGGCAAAATTTTGATTCAAGAATAAAGAAACATTTCTACTAGCTTAATTCACCTAAAGAAAATCAGGATGTTCGTTGTCTTTCAAATTTAAAGAACATTTTATCCAACAACTAGTTATGTATTATATAAACACAGAAAAAATGCAACTCGAAAATTGAAACGATTTCTACATTGACGGAGTTTGTGCTGGCAAAAAGATACGGGAATCAGAAGCAAACGTGTGATTATGTATGTTAATAATCCATTTAGATGAATGGACATACTTTTATATGTTTGCATGTTTAATAATTTTATACAATTAACATACTTAATATGGTCGAACTTTGGATTGCGTAGCATGGGTAAGAATCCATGATTTATAGGCCCGTTTTTTCATAGACATTTGTTTATGGCGCGGATGTGTTGGGCATATCACATAACTTCTTTGTTGACGTACTACGAAATAACAATCTTTGCAGCGGCGCTTTAGGCGGCCCTTAACTTTAAATCCTGATACCTGATTTATCATTGATGAGACCGGAACCAACAAATGTTGTATACCTGTGACGACTGACATTGGCGATACTACGCTGTTAAAGATTGGGTTTTGACATATTGTGGGTGGCTCATTGGTGGGCCGAGGAAATGGCTTTACAATTGCATGAAATTGCCGTGCATGCGATGCGGTAGCCCCATTAGCTATAACATTTTTAAGCCCACTCTGCGTGAAGAAATTGAAAACTTTTCTTGTAAATGACATCTGAAATACGGAATTGTTTATTATCTCCTTTTCAAACAAATTTTTATATACCTTAAACAAAAGTTTTTCTGTATTTAACCACAACACTAAAGAAATCGCAGATCAGATTTTGTGACAGAAATATTTTGTGCACGAAAATATGGTACAATCATATACCAGGTAGCCGCAAGTTTGCGACACTTGCACAACAACTAAAACAACATTGAATCTTGTTGTTGTTGGCTATGTATCCAAACTGTCAAGCAGAACAGAAACAGTTACACAGGTTTCGTAAGCGCACTCTCATTTAGCATCCATACATGCCATCACTCTCTGCATAAGGTAGCTTTTTCACAATTTGCCTTATAACAGATTGGATCAGCTGATGCTGATTGCTGCAGTTCCAACTGCACACGAACAAAAAGTTGAAAACTAGCACGATCTTTTCTATATTCTGTACGCACCATTATTTTGCAAGACGAATCTACTACTAGTAGTCAATTCGCCTTGCACTATTTGTAAATAAATCAGCCCAAGGCGCGTTAATATTAATACGCCTTGAATCGGCCGTTAATTTAATAAAAAAATTTTGGTATGTTACACGACAATGGGAAATGAAAGTGGCGCTTCGAAACTACCTGGTTTGTAACTTTGTCATGAATGCGCCATAATTCAACGGCAATCCTCCTCCATGTAGTTAAAACCTAAAAATAGTACACATAGAATATGCCCTTAACGACTAACATAACGTTGTTGATGAGTTTTTACAGCTCAATCTGATAAAAAGAAGTTCTAGGAATGCCATAATTTGTCAGACTTCTGAGGCTTATCGCTACTAGTGGGAGTGCTTTGAAAGTAACCAAATTCGCTATTGTTTTAAGCAATTGTATACTAAGAGCCAGCACTAATGCTAATGAAACACTGCTAACTTATTCAACCGAGTAAACTATGCTTTTCTAATTTCGAATTTTTTACTACAGGTATTTATGAAGAATAATGATGTATTCTGCTTTTGTTGCAAATTACAGTGTTAATTGCTGTCGGTATATAATATTCAGCGACCCTTGTCATGGACAGGCCGACCCTATTAACACAACCATGTACTAATACAGATTAGAAAATATTTCGTTATTGTATGAGCTCGAACTATCATCCTTCAAAAACGGACTAAAAAAAGCTAAGTTTCTTTCAGAAGTATTGAGAATATTATTTTTTCAAGGGATTGAGAATTAACATGATATCCAATAAAATTAACAATGAACACAATATAAAATGAATTAGGAAAAAGATGTAATTTTTTTTAATATGCTCAATTCAGAAGCCTTGTTGTTTAAAAGATGTATTTAGAAAAACAATTCCAATAAAAATCTTTCAAAACAGTAACTACGCACATATACATACATACAAATTTTGTTTGAAATATTTACAAGGTTCAACGGCACGACAAAACTTATGAATTGAGCATTAGTTTTGTTCAGATACAAAAAAATGTTAATACAATTATGTAATGATTCCTCAACTTTATATGGTTAAGTTCCTAGTTCTTATATGAAGGCGTTGGTCGTGTACAGTCAGTCAGAGTAACGGAAAAGATTTGGGTTAACAACATCGTTGACATATGGTCAAGTCAACCATGAAACTTTATAAGCTATATTTGAAATAAATAAGGTATACACATAAATTTTTTTATATTTATTATACATATTTCATTAAATGAAATTAATAAACTGTATAAGTTATATAAAATTAATCAATATTTA
>OY776278.1:19883549-19898549 GCA_963675445.1 Linnaemya vulpina
AATTTAATTGCAATATAAAATGTGAAGCAGACGCCGATAGAGTTGTAAAAACACAGAGTACATGGGTACTACGTATGTACCAGTTGAATTCGTAGTAGTGCTGCCAAGCATACGTCTACAGCCAATATATTGCAAGTTTATATATGCCATTGTATTAATGTGCATGAAACAACTGAAGGATTTTATATTCTTATAACGAAGAAGCAATAACAAAATAATAATTTTACGAAGAACTATGTATTTAAGAATGATTCGTAATCGAAAAGCCTATACCCAGCCTAAGTTCCGAATATTTTCACCATTAATGTAACATGTTGGCAACACAGGTATATATATATATTCATTGGGTAGTACAACAATAACTCAGGTCTGTCGAATAAAATTACCATGATGAATTGCGCTCCTCTAAATTTGGTAATTTATATTGTCATAAGTGAAATATGTAATATATACTTTATAAATTGATTTTACAGGCACATTTTCATGAAAGAAGAGCTGATAAACTAATTAAACGGCACCGCTATGACGATGCATTTAAAGCAATACAAACGTCGTTGCTCTATGTGGAGGATGCATATAAGCATGTTAAAATCCCAAAGGGCCTAGATGTTTTAAATACGCAAAAATGGGAGTATGAAAGAAAGTTAAAACAGATACAAATGCGGAAATTGCAACATGACAAAATGAAATTAAAAGAAATAGTTCCAATCGTTGAAGGCGTCTCCAGCAATGTAAAGAAGGAAGTAAATGCACAAACAATCGCAAGATCAATTGATAAAACTATTAAGGATTTTAATGATAAGTACGGCAGCTCGTTGCTCGAAAGTATTCACCGGGCGGAGACACAACCCAAAGAAAATGGCAATTCAAAAGAAATGCTTATTGATATAGAAAGAAATATAAGAAGATTAGGTTTAATGGACGGCAATTTACAAACAACAGATGATGATCTGCCTTCTTTGGCACCCCTAGAACTGCCAGAATTTGATTATACTGTTTTTGGATCGTAGTAGACTGCATATTTATTTAGTGACTTCTTTAGGAGAGTAAATACAACATGTTACTACATATATGAAATATTTTTAAATAAATCATAAAAATAGTACATATTAATTTATTTCTTTAGTAAATTCTGCAGAAGGTCTTCCATATCTGTTTCAGTTTCAACGTCTTTCAAAAGAAATAAAACCTGAGCTTCCATTTCACATAATATATCTGGTTTTCTATATGTTATAATCAGAGTGTTGTATTGATGATGTAACGAGATATGCTCCTGTTTTGGTAAAATGCCACAACGATCAAATTCCGGTATATGTATTACTTTGTAGTACTTTTTATTTGTGGTTTTTAAAATAATAGCTTTCTTCACGTCATCTGCTTGCACTTGGTACACATCAATAGAATAAGGAAGATTTCTGATGCGCCATTCAATATTTTTTTTTGTTATTCTCTTTGATAAAACTGGTTCTGTGTTACTTATGTTTACTGCAAAACTCCCATCATTATTTCCAAAATTGCTTCCATCATCAGCTGCGACTAATTGTCTTGGGTCTTCTCCCAGTTCCACTTCCCACTGTGGTTCACCCATAAGATGCTTACATTTCCGCCAAGCTCTTCTTTGTATAACGCCAGTATCCAAACTATATTCTTCGGCCATTTGCTGTCCATCTGGGAATTTATAGAAAATTTTTCGACTCCTCCCGCTGATCATGGAATTCTTTTCGGCACTCTTTAGATAGTTAAGCCAATTTTCGTAAGACATTGTTAAATTATTATTGGTTTCGTTCAAAGGACACAAATTATATTTATGTTTACTTTGGTATACATATATAGCAAACACATATCGCTAGTCTAATGTAGAAACCCCTATATAAAGTAATTGTAAGTTCGCAGGAGAAGATAGCAACATAATATATATATATATATATATATATATATATATATATATATATGCAGGAAGTAATTATCAATACATATGAAGCCGTTATTTTTCTTATCGCACCATTTGTGCATACCTAAGAAGCATTTTCGAGAAAAAAGTTTTTCGGGTCCTAATCCATGGGATCAACGATATGTTATTGTTGCCATGGTTATTGTTGTATTGTAATGAAAACGTGTTGTCAAGATTGAACTGTCAAAATGAAATAAATAATTATATAGTAAAACTAATAGAAGGTGGCATTTTTCCTCAACCAATAACTGATTAATCGAATACATTATGATATATAAGTAGTCTATGGTTGAGATGACTTGTTTATTTCGGACAATAGTATGCCCTTCTATCAGTTCATCTAACTATTACAGCAATCCTACAAGTGATTCATTTTCTTTGTGCAACATATTATATTGTCAGATATGCAATATACCTCAACTGTATTATGATAAGGAGCATAATATAACCAGCAGATTACTTTTAGTATTTCAGATGCTTAATGTGTACGTAAAATTATCTCATATTACTATATTTCGATTAGAAAATTTGCTATTGTAAATATTATATATATTAATGTATGCAATCTTGCGTGTATATCCAACATTGTCATACTTGTGCTAATTATTTATTGCAAAAATATTGGTACCTCTGTACTGTGCATACCAAGTACACCGTTTCTTACAAGGCGAATTGAATGATCAATTCGCCTTGGTTTCTTATTTCATACCTTTTTACACTTGCATGACTAACTGTGCTTTGTGAATAGCTTTCTTTCAATAAAAGATTAAGTACGTGGATTTTAAAATATTTGATCAAGAAAAAATAGTTAGTATATATAAAGTAAGAATATTTTGTTATTTAGTTTTGGTATACTATTGCTAAATAAATTATTAAATTTTGTTTCTATCTTTCTAGAGCAGCTAAGTGGAAAAATCTATTTAAAGATTGCAGTACATTAAAAATCAGTAAACGAACAAAATGAGTCTTGTTTGGACTTTGATTGCTGGATTTTTGTATGCTGAAATAGCTGTTGTGCTATTATTGGTGTTGCCTGTCGCCAGCCCATACAAATGGAATCGTTTTTTCAAATCAAAATTTTTGGCCATGATGGCTCAGCAAGCTCATCTATATTTTTTCCTTATTATGGGTGTGTTAGTTTTGTTTCTTTTGGATGCTATTCGTGAAATGCGAAAATACTCTCATCATGACCATTCATCAGATGTCCATTTAAATCTTGAAATGCAACACAGCATGCGTCTTTTTAGAGCACAACGCAACTTCTATATATCAGGCTTTGCCATTTTCCTCGTTCTGGTTATTCGTCGTTTGGTAACGCTGATTTCAGCACAAGCAAACCTTTTGGCCCAAAGTGAAGCGTCTTTAAAACAAGCTCAATCAGCTTCTGCAGCAGTAAAATCTTTGATGGCAGATAAAACAACAGAGAAAGCTAAAGAAGCTACCGAAGACAAAACACTAGGCGAGGTATGTTGTTCGGTTTTGCTGCTTTGTTATTTTTGCTAGTTGAATGTGTAAATTCGCTTTAATTTAACTATATTGTTCAGCTAAATTGATGCTGACGTAGTCTACTCAAAGGTATTAATTCAATTTTACTGACACAGTAAAAACAGGAAATGTACATTATATCCTTTTGACTTCGGCAATCTCATATCCACAGATATTTAGCATATATGTATTCTACATACATGCACATGAGATATAAGTGGAACGAACGCTGTTCACATCTTAAAATATTGCTTGCTGATTTCTAGCATTTCCCAAACTTCTGAAAATTTCTGAGCAGAGTCGGTTCATTATAGTAAAATGTTATTATTTCTAATGGCGTAGATTTCGTTCCGATCAGTTATTAGAGACTTGCATGACTTAAAGAAACAAAAAATAAATATTTTTTTCGTCATATAGTTGAAAGGAGTCGGCAACATTAATGGCATACATATTTGAAAACCGTTCTTTTTATTTTACTTCGCCGGTGCATTTGTTATAATACAATCTATGTCTATGATTATATAAGTTTCTACTGTTAAATCTAAAAAAAAGTAATTATACCTAGCTCGATTAAATTGGGGCTTTAGAGAATTAAAGGTTGTTATACAATATACTGTTAAATGTTTCAATTGCATGAACGGCTTGTTTATTGATTTCAAATGTTAGAAAAAAAAATTTTTCTTTACATATGCACCTATAATCTGAAATTCTTTTAATACTCATTTTAACAGCTTACCAGTTTAAGAAGACGGGTACAAGGACTCAATACACGTTTATCACAAACAATATTAGAACACAAATACAACTAATTTTCAAAAAGTATTAAGAATTTATTTATCAAAAGTTAAAAATTTTTTCAAAGACCGTTTACACGAACTCAGTTTTGCTTTTTATATTTATTATTAATAAAAATCGAATATTTAAGTATATTGAACTTTAGTGTTTTGTTTACTTTGTTCAATGTTACTATAAGTTAGCAAAAGCAAACAATTTGAAAATAAATCTTTTGTTTTAACTCTTCATTACATACAATAGATTTCGCAATTGAAAGAACGCATCCATGAACTAACCTCTGAACTTAATCGTGAAAAAAAGGATAAAGAAGCCTTAAAATCGCAAGCTGAAAGTTTGAACAAGGAATATGATCGCCTAACAGAAGAATATAGTAAACTTCAGAAAAAAATCACTATTAGTGGTGCGTCTGAAGCTAGCAGCCATGGTAAAGGCAGTTCTAAGGATGATTAAATTTAATAATAAAATGAGGTAATTGACTAAAAAATTAACAGGCTATTTTTTTTAATACAATAAACAAATAATTATCTTTAGGTAATCCAAGCAGTTAACCTGTCATACGAATAGAAAAGAAAAATAAATCAATTTGTATCTTATTATACTACAACCTTAATGATTTGTTTTGAAAGAAATTAATCCTATCTAGTTTTGTTCATGTGTACGTAACTTTTTTTTCTTATGAAATACTTCGTCTTGTTGCTATTTAAATTACACTTTTTATAAATATTTATATAAAACACTACTTAAAATACCATAATAAAAACGGAAATAAATGATTTTAGACCGACTTCAGGAAAGGAGAAGGCAAAAGTAAATAATTTGCATTTTCAATGCTAGTTCTCTTAGATTTTCGACACAAGTGGAACTATTTGGATAATCTATTATGAAATGGGGACAGATTGAACTCATTATTTAAATTTTTTTATATTAAATTTGTCCGTTTCAATATTTTAATGTCTTAGTTCTAAAGCGAGTGTATAAATAAATAATTTATGGTGAGTAATTATGTAAAAAAAATTGGAGTACTCTTTAAAGAAGTCTTTAGTTTTTGATAGGGATATAATAAAATGTACTGGAATTATTGAACAGCTTAATTTAATTACATAAAACAAATTTTGGTAATTGCAGTTAATTCAAGTAATTTTATTCGATTTGGTGGACTATATACAATCGCGGGTCTTAAAGCGAACTATCATATGTACGTTGGAGTTTAGTATGTATTTTAACAACCAATATATGATGTAAACTACATATTTCAATTTGCTTAACGAACTGTCATCAGCAATGATTAATAGTGTACATTATGATATCATCAAACAAATTAAGCAATTTTGTATTTATATACTTATTTGGGCTACGTTCATTTATTCAAAAGAAAAAGGAGTAAAAATTAATTATTCTTTTTACAGAATAAAAAATTTTACTACAAAAAAGCACACTACATACTTCAAAAAATTCTAAAATTTTTTAAATATTTAAAACAAAAGAGCGAAAAAATATTTCTTTAATATAGTCCAGAACGCCGCAGCTACAGTCGGGAAACTCCAAACACATTAAGGGTGAATATTTCCCCAAAATATGTAATTGGTTGTGGGGGGTTTAACTACATCTATTCTACATTCCATCTAAATTTCTGTGCTGCTAATGCAGATGATAAAGAAACGTTTACCCATAACTTCTATCAAAAACCTCAACATGATTGAATAAAGACGTTTAAATTAAATATTGAAGTAAAAAAAATTAATAACTTACACTAATATTTTTAAGCTTAAGGTCCCTTTATTTTTATTAAATTATAAATAGTTTTTTCAATATTTCGTCACTCCTTTCTTTGTATGACTTCATCAGGAAATTAAAGAAACAATTTACAATTTAATAAAAATAGAGAGACCTTAAGCTTAAAAATATTAGTATATATTATTAATCAAAAAGAGGTAAAAAAACTAGAATTAAAAAAAATTAGTATTTTTTTATATTCTTACGATTTCTATGTTGGTTTATATGTATGTACTTACTTTTGTATTTTTTTTTGAAACTCTTCACATCTTTCCAATATTTTTTCGTTTTTAAAATTATTTACTTCCTGGCCTGGTTTGGATGATACAATGAAATGAGGATGCATAGCCTGGGAATGATCTGGACGCCTCTAATATCATATTTGCCGAATTTCGATACGTTTAAGAATTAAACATTATAAATGCATACGAAAAAGATTAAACAGATACAATTCTTTTGTCGAAATTGGGAGAAAAATCTATTCACGAATAAAATTTTATATTTGTATTAAGCTGAGGTACGACGTAAATCTTGATTGAAATTTTATATTTGTCATATTTTATATTATTGTAAGTAGGTCTTAGTTTAGCTTTTTAATTTCATTCGATTTTGAAATCGGTAAATTTTTGGTCTGCCTGACCGTTTCACACGTGAATGGCTTTACAGTGAGTTGTATGAAATATCATTTGTTGTATTGTTTACATACATTGGAATTTTTAAGTCGAACCACATTATTACATTATCAAATGTTAGTCGAGCATGCACAGCAGAACATGCGGCGTGCAACTATTTTTAAAACAACTTTGTGGCCAATACGTTTATTGATGTATATTTGTGGAGCCCTTCCGTATGAGTTCCAGCATGAGCAGAACTACTCAAAAGTTGTGCTAATTTGGAGATTAACACACTTTGTTTTAGTCGCTTCATTTGTAATATGGATTTCAGTTTTACGCTTTTTACGATTTCACGAGGTGCTTTATAAACAAAACGATATTTTTTCCAATGGCATGGACATGATCAGCTATTTAACGCTGATTATCGCACATACTATTGTGTATTGGGAAAACACATGGAAGGCCTACCAATATAAAAAAATATTCCATAATTTTGAATTGGTACGCAGTAAGTTCAAATATGAGCTTAAAAGTTCCATAGATATGAGGCGTGTACGATTATTTTCAATTCTGTTGTATACTCTGCTGATGGTTTATATGATAATTATGATGTTCTTTATTTTTATTCGGTATATAAAATCACTAAATGGATTTCGATTGCTGCTTGTACAATATGGTGATACAATTCTTAAATTTAAATTGACCGAATTCATATTATTCGCCGCAATAGTTATGGCAGTACAAATTGACTTGCATACCTATTTGTTAGGATATATAGATGAAGTAGAAAAAAACCAAATTCTTGATTGGCATATAAAGCGAAAAGTTCTAAAAAAGTTTTATATTTTACAAGAAATACATAGTATTTTACTGATGACCGTAAGCTACATTGAGAAATATTGCAATTGGAGTTTGCCAGCATTAATGTTGAAAATGTTCTTTGAATTTACGATAACAGCCTATTGGATATATTTTAGTTTTGATTACAAAATATCTGCACTGTTTCAATCGTGTAAGTTTCATTTAATTCCCTTAAACTGAAAGTACATTCCATTACTCGTTGTTTTATGCAGATGGATTTTGCGTAACACTTTTAAACTTGATCTTTTTATGTGTTGGTTGCAGCATTTGTTCGAAGTGTGAAAAACTGGTAAGTAAATATTAATTTATATTAATGATAATTTTAAAGTATACATGGCTAATTGGGTGAATAATAGACAATTCCATTGCAATTCGTATGTAAATGCATACGAATTATTATTTAATGTACATTAAATAATAATTTTGTTGATGTTCTTGATAATTTCCATCATATTTCCTCTATTTCTTCTAGCATATAAATTAAATTTATCGAGATATTTTTCAATAGATTATGCGATTACTGTTACGCTGGCAATTAGTTATACAACATGTCCGGCCATTTGGGCCTAACTTGTTTATTTGTGCTATCTTTACGATAGGTGAATTTTCAATGAGACTGACTGTTAAAGGTAAACACGTTCTCTGTCCATTTAGTTTATTTTATATATTCAGCTGATTCTAACTTATTAGTTAAATACAATTATTAAACCGTATTCGTTGACGAGTAAAAAAATTCTTTTTAGGCTTCTCAAAGAAAAAGAAATTAAGTATCATTCCAAACATACGTATATATCTCTGGTGTTATATTTATGTATGTAACTAATGATGAAATTCAGATTTTTATAAATATTAACCCGCCATCACATTTAACAAAGTAGCTGGTGTTAATATAAACGCAGAGTAAAGAAATGCGTTTGTATTAGCTGCTCTGCACTTCAGATGTTAATTTTCGCTTGTTTCTTGGAGTATTACGTAATATCACATTACGTAACCTTTTCTTATAATCAAAGAGTATTTGAGAATTAAAAAAAAATATGTATACATATTTAATGATTCTTTTACAATCGGTCCACTATGTATGTATGTATTTTTAAACCTAAATTTATTATATTAATTTCAGAATAAAAAAATTTCGAATCAGTTCTATATAATAAGACATGGGCGATTTGATCCTTTTTTGAATGCAAGATTAAATGAAATCTCCTTGCTGTTATTGCATCAAAAACTATTCTTCACAGCTGGTGGATTCGTTAACGTTAACTATATATTTTTTGGAAGGGTACGTTAAGTTTTTAAAATTTTTTATGATATATATATATATATATATATATATATACATATATATATATATATATATATATATATATATATATATGTATATCCATATATATATATATAGATATCCATATATATATATATATATATATATATATATATATGTACATACATATATATATATATATATATATATATATATATATGTACATATATATATATATATATATATGTACATATATATATATATATATATATATATATATATGTGTACATATATATATATATATATATATATATATATATATGTACATATATATATATACATATATATATATATATATATATATATATATATGTACATATATATATATATACATATATATATATATATGTATATATATATATGTACATATTTATATATACATATATATATATATATATATATATATATATATATATATATATATGTACATATATATATATATACATATATATATATATATGTATATATATATATGTACATATTTATATATATATATATATATATATATATATATATGTACATATATATATATATACATATATATATATATATATGTATATATATATGTACATATTTATATATATATATATATATATATATATATATATATATACATATATATATATATATATATACATACATATATATATATATATATATATACATACATATATATATATATATATATATACATATATATATATATATATATATATATATACATATATATATATATATATATATATATATATACATATATATATATATATATATATATATATATACATATATATATATATATATATATATATATATATAAATATATAAATATATATATACATATATGGATATGTATATGAAAAATAAATAAGTTGACGAATTCGAGAATTCTTCTGCCGTTGGTTTACTATGAATTCACATACATATATCCATTTTTAGTATTTATTTTCAGCTGTTTGCTACATAGTAATTTTGATTCAATTCCACATGTCGGTCTAAAGATGAAATATAAAGGATTTCATTTACTTCTTCAATACAAATAAGTTTTTATTATTAAAAAAATTAAATACGAGTACATTCATTAAATACTATTTATTAAGACTAAAATACGCATTGTTTATATTATAGTAGGTTGGCAGTCATCTGTATGGTTGTATTTATTCATGAGAAATGAACGCAGAAAACGCTGTGAATCGAATAGAAAAAGAACTATTACAAAAAAAATAGCACGATAAAATATATACAGAAATAGGTATAACAAAAAAATTTAATCAGCTACGGAATTATTAATCAATTTATTCATTGTCTAACATATTTTATAATAATCATCATGACATTCTTTAAATTATGTATATACATACATATACTATTGTAAAAATATTTACCTGTTCTGCAAACGCAGTATGCACAACTTTCGGACAAGTGACCTTAAAAGAAATACAAATAAATTAAATTAATATAATTTTTTAAATAAATATATAACACTTTTTTAAATGTTTATTTTCAGTTTTATTTAAATTTTACACAAATCATAGCCATTATCATAGGTGTCCCAAGGTAAAAAGTTTGTTCATCATATATATGTATGTAGGCTATTTGCACATTTTATAATTTATTTTATTTTTTTTTTAATTTACCTTTCACAAACTGTTGAAATAATTGTTCACGATTCATAAATTCACTTAGTTATCTGCAATGGTAATATTTTTTAAGACTATGGTCAATGAAGAGTTCTTTAGTGTAACATATTAAAAATTTGTTAACCCACCTTTCTCACAAGCGTTCCTTCTACTTTTATTACTATGAATTAAAACTACAAATAAATATGTACAGGAATAATCTGAAAAAGTTAAAAAAGATGTTATTATAAATGAAATTTTTGTTGGTGGTTAAGCAATGTTTACATGCATTTGATTTTTGCTTTCCCTAATCATCAGTAGATTTATGCAGTTTTGAACAAATTTCAAACCTCTCATCTTCTACATTTAAAAATTAACAAATTATTTTTATATGTCACACTACATAATAAGCAGGCTATGAAACCCAATAAGTAGAGCATTTTTTACCCATCAACAAATTTATATTAAAGATAATAGTAATGGTAGTAAAATAAGTGAATACAATGGAAATATATATAACGTACCTTCTTTTCATACCCTCAATCACACCAGTCAAACCTAGAAACATAATTTCCTTTACATCTTTAGAAAGCATAGCGAGTTCTAATGTCCTCCAATTTCTTGCAAACTTGGTTAGGTGTACGAAACATATCGGTGGCAATAGATTTTTGTTTAGCCGGATCTATTGATAGATATTGTTCACACAGATCACCATCAATTACATTTTTGACAGGATAGTAAGCACTACGATAACTGAGATGATCACGTCCACATAGTGGAGGATTCTCGTTGCGCATATGCATTTCAAGATGTTGAAAGAAATCGAAATCTTCGCGACTAGTAAAGGGGACAAATGCACCAACAGTACCACTAAGAGTGGTATAAATCATAGCCTCTGAACCGCCGGGTATGAGTGTAGACTTTTGTAGGGACATAATTATTTCACCAACGTGGAAAGTTGAGATATTTTCAGCCTTTTGAGAGGCACCTGACAATAGGCCACGGTCCCATAACGATTTTGTACCCGTAGGATCTTCGTCAACATCGTCAGTGACGGAATGTGGTAAACGTTGTATGCTCATGTTGCCAAATTTATCACCGATTGCTATAGTATCATAATCCAGTAATGTTGTAGCTGTTACCCATCTGGGATGTGTATCATCGGCAAATATAATCAGTTGGTTTTCTGCTCTTTTATATCGTATGAAAAAAACAGACTCTTGAACATCTGATGCATAAACTCGATGACCCATCGCTTGTATGTTAACGATTTGGTACGGTATATGTTTGTTTTCGCATTTGCGCAACAGTTTTTTCTTTCCCAAATCATAAATACGTAAAATACGACCACAGCCGGCCAAAAGGCGACCTTGAAAACCACATAACGCTCCGGGCACTTCTTCCAATTCCGTACGATGTAAAAAATCCAGTTGAGAACACGTAGGATCTATTTTATAAATATCAATGAACCCACCGTTGGTAATACGAGGATTTAGTAAGAGTTCTTTTGCAATTCCCACTGCTAAATAAAAGCGTCCATCTTGCGCAACCGAAAACTTTAAAATTGCCATCGACATAATTGCCTCATTTTGTGTTAAAGAAATTTTAAACAAAGTTTGTCCATGAATAGGATCCAAAGCTCTTATTTGAGAGGCCCACAATCCAACGCCAGCTTTTGGCGCTGAAAATATATCTTCGGGTAAAATTTCATTTATAAAAGCATTAGCCATTTCATTTGCCAACTCTCGCTCTTCTTCTCCAGCCGCCATACGCATCTCTTCAGCCATTTGTTGCTTACGAGCGTTTTTGGTTTCTTCGGTGTAAGCATTATGATCAGTTTCAGCAATTATCATACGTCCGGTATCCGGATGTATGACAAACGCTCTTGGTGTATACTCTAAACCAAATGAAACTTGATTAAACACTGCACCAAGTTTTTCTAAAGCCAAAATTCGAAGGGTGTTTGTAGAGATAGCAACGATACCTTCGCTACATTGTTCACTTGAAAATCCGGATGCATATTCTAAAGTCTCATAGGATAGGGGAGTCAAATGAAAACGATTTTGATAATAGTACGACAGCCAAGAACGACTTGACATAGCTAAAACCGCTTCTGAGCCTTGCATGCGTATACGGAATAATTTAACAGGCCGTGAGCCCAGATAACGAGTTCGCGTATCGGCCAAATCTCCTGATACAGGATCCAAAACTGTACGAAGCAATACTCCGTTGCTTAGCCCAATATTCAAATATATGGTTCCACCCTTCAAAGCTACATTTGAGCGTTCATTAGGATCATCATTAGCGATCGTTGAGCTCTCTGTATGCCCCATTTCAACAAGACAAAGAGATTCTGCTGGTGACGGCAAGGCCTGCATAGAGCATGGCGTTAAACAATCGTTAGGATCTAACGAAATAATGCGAACAGTATTGTCGGATAAACCAACAGCCAAAAACCATGAACGCTGCTCTCCTTCAGGAACAGTTCCCAAAGCCATGCACATTATTTCGGCTGGCATTTCAGAGCGTTCTGTATATTCATTGAGTTCACCTGTCTAAAATAATTGAAATAAAACATTAGTTTCTTAAAAAATGTACTTTGAGCAAAAAGTAGTGTAATTTTAATCAGTACTGCAGGACACAAAGTGTCTCAACACGATTGTTCTTTAAGAGATTTTGTCATCATGTTAGAAAAAAATCCTTCATTCATAAATGCAACACTGTGATAGGATACAAACTGAACAATGATTACTATTTGGATATTATTTTTATTTTGTACAAATTCGTGGTATTTTTAGCAATATCTATATTTATATTTCATAACACTTAAAATCAGTGTAGAGCTGTACAACATTTATTAGGATATGAAGGAGTCGTTTCATCATCAAAGGCATTAAAGCCTAATATTGGTATTATATGGGTACTTACCGCATCCATCTCAAAATAAACCAATTCACGGCCCGATAATGTAATAACGACCTGTCTTTGATTAACGGCACATTTGGTAATTGATTTTTTTCCAGGAGCTCGCCATTCATTAACACGCTTATCAGAACGAATATGACGTATCCCGTCCGGATATACTTGTACTAAAGCATCCTCTCCTAAAGAAGCACAACACAAAGTGGGTGTTGTTCCCAGAAAACCACTGTCGGTAACTTCTTCCACTGTCTCACCAATACTCAATACTAAAGTAGCATTGACAAACGATACTATAATATAAGCGTCAAATTCATCTAATAAGAAAACAAAGGGTGGAAAGGAGTGATTTTATGAAAATATTTTTATTATCGTCAATAACACACGAGTTGTAATGGGTAAAGGGAAATGTTTTTGAAATTAATCAGATATCAAAAGTATAATCAAATAAATTCATCTGAAACACGGTATAAAATCACATCATTTACAATCAAAAACATTTTCTCCCTACACATTTGTTCACACACACATTAATAAATATGTGTATATAAATATAATTTCATATATATGTATTTATGTTGCATGTTAGGTACTAATATTAATAATGCTGTAGTATCTGTATCTTTTTTATATTTTCACAGCTTTTTTTTCTGATAACTTAATTTCTTCAAGTTATGAAAATGTTGCCTTACCTATATTTGAGTTACTGGTTTAATTTTGGTTTGCTTATTTTTTTTAATAGAATAAGTGGGAAGACTACTGGATTTTGATTAGAAACAACACCTCTTTGCGCACTAGACGACACACTCTTGTGTGTTAGGGTTTAATTTCGCATTAAATTGCTTTTTTAATCTCAAAACCACAGTTTTATTCAGCACACAAGAGTTCAAGCGCCTGAAATAATAAAAAACACTGGTGTTTGATTTCCTTTATTTTGCACAGAATATGAATGATTCTAGTTTTGATAAAAAAAAAAAAGATATATTTTCTATGATGAAATTTAAGATCACCAGTTTTAGTTAAGCAAAATTTTTTACAACCAGATGTTATTCATGTTTCTATTTAACAACACCAAACAAATATAGGCACAAAATGCAAACAAATTGAAATAAGATTGCGGAACATTTCAATTTATATACATTTGTTAAATATATATTGGTATATTATATTCTGCCAGTCAAATAAATTTTATAATAAAAAAAACTTACCATCAACACGTTTTTTAACTGTCCATACGGCATTAGGATTACCAGGTAGTTCGGAAACAGCCATTTCTGATACTTCCAAACCATGCCGTAATACACGCAAAGTTGATCTAGGACCTCTACCACATAATACATACAATTGAGGAGTATCTTCATTAGCTAAATCAGCTACTTGTGAAGATATAATAGGCGAAAATGAGGGCATTTCATCGACCATCACTAAATTTTTTAAAGGTCTAGGAGCAAAGAAAAATGTTTCACCTTCCTCTAAAGGCATAGCCGAACTAAACTCTGGCTCATCGTCATCATCACCCAAATGAGCAATTTGATATAGATAACTGCAATACAGAATTTACGAACAATTTTTGTAATGGAATAACATACACATAAACTAACCAAAAGAAACTTACTGGTTGCCAAATTCACATGCGACAAATAAAAATCCTGTTTTCAAAAC
>OY776278.1:19903549-20308549 GCA_963675445.1 Linnaemya vulpina
AGCATATAACTACAACTAACTTCACTTTTATGCTAGAACTTTTTTTCAATTTTATTTCCATAAGTACTGCCAAGTAAAATATATGTGTAGGTAACATTATCCTATTGTGTTATTTAGTCATATTGTCATAGAGTCATAAAATTTTAGACTGGTTGAAAAACGTTGTTGTTATGCTGCATATTAAAAAGTCATAAAATAATAGCACTCTTGCAGGTATGTTTTTGTGTTGTCATAAAATAGCTCTGGAGATCTAAGTCGAACTCTGAAAATCTTTAGGCGATACGGCGATGGTATATGTTTGCCGGCGTTACTTATATATGATTCACGACTAAAAATCGGTTAAAAATTTGTTCATATCTATATGTCTGTACATTAAATCACATTTTTATAGCAGAAAATATATTAAAAGAGCACTAAATCGCAAAAACTATATACATAGAAGTGAAAAATTTTTCACGTTTAACTTACGTAGCTGGCAGCCACTGAAGATTTTTCCGGATGCCGCTACAAAAGATAACAAAGCAGCAGCTTTTAGAGTTTATATATAAAAATTTATTTAGCAGTCCAAGTTATGACGGGTTGTTCACATAAGTCATATATTTCGTGCTATTATATTTTATGACTTATGACTACTGTGTGAATCCCCCAAATATATTTATATAAGGTGGTATCGCTACAACTATAAATGCAACAGTTATAACAAAAGGATTAATTGTTTGCGTAAAGAAATTATCCATGCAAAACATTATAGCAATAGAATATATTGAAATGCTGCATGCATGCTCAATTTCTAACAGTGCCTACATGTCCAAACAAACGTAACCTTCTACACATATAATTGAGACCAATGAAGCCAAGCAGGTTTGGAGCGAATATCTGGTGCAGCGATCCCACCATGATGCAGTTATCTATCAGATAGCTGCACCAATATAAAACTACTAATACAATTGGTCGTTTTATGCTTACATAGCGTCAACCAGTTTCGAAAGGAACACAATAGTAGTAGCACTAGCTTTTATACCTTCTGAACGTGGCATTATATGTGAGCAAATGTACCATGTTGGTTTTTAATAGTGTTAATGCTTGTACAACATAAACATATGGCAGGTTCTACCGTCGTCGCTAATCTATTGTGTCATCAGCACAATTTGTATGAATATATAATCGATGTTTTGTACGTCAGTAAAAATGTGTTAAGACGTGGTCAACTGGGTATATATATGCATATGTAGACAAGACGACTTAACCCAAGGCGAATTGACTAGTAGTGGATTCGCTTTGACTTAACCTCATTTTTTAAATTTGCACAAGAAAAAAGAAACGGAGATGAGTGAACCACCGATTAAGAAAACAAAATTTCAAAATAAGAAAAAATTCTTTCAGCCTAAAAGAAAACTATTTTTAGAGGTTGGTCATAAAGGCTTCCTAGCAACATGTAATTTTAACGAAAAAGATTGCCTACGAGAATGTTATAATATTCTTAATCAATATGCAAAAGAGTTGTATGGAAATGAAAATGATAGCAAAGACATCCCAAAAGAGCAAAACAGTGAAGAAAGGCAAAAGGCTGTGGAGGAATCTGTTAATGACATAGCTGACGATTTGCAAATGGAAATTACTGCAACACAAATCCTAACTAAATCCAGTACAAAGCGTCGTTTTCAAGGAGTTGACACCGGGGCCACTAATTGCATTTTTGTTAAAACTTCTCTTGAGGATCCTAAAGAGATTGCCGAAAGAATAATTCATGATGTAATTAAGACAAAACAACCGAAAACCCGCTACTTATTACGTTTTTTGCCGATAGTGTCAGTGTGTAAAGCCAATGAAAAAGATATTTTGAATGCTGCGGGTGCACTCTGTGACAGGTTTTTCCTCAAGGAGCATACCACCTTTTCTATAATATTTAATAAGAGATTTAACAATGATATAAATCGTGATAATTTAATTCGAGAGATAGCTAATTTAATTCATGCTAAAAACTCAAAAAACAAAGTAGATTTAAAACATGCTAAGAGGTCCTTAATTGTTGAAATTATCAAGGGCTTATGCTGCCTTACTGTCGTGGACGATTATATGGCTAAGAAGAAATACAATTTAGTTGAACTATCCAGAGGCAATTGTGAAAGTAATGAGAAGTCGCCTGTATGTGCGTCAAGTCAACAAGGAGATATCGAAACTCAAGCAGAAGAGAAGATAAAATTAGATGTGTAAAAGTTTATGTAATACTAATAATACTTATACTAGTGAATTTTTTAACGGTATTAGTAAAACGAATACATTTAAAGCAATGAGTACTTTGAAGATCACCTATAAAACCATACAGTATGTGGAAAACTAATTCAAAGAGTACATCTACATAAAATTTTTTAAGCATTGGCTAGTTACGGAATAAAACCGGGGAGAAAATCTTTGCGACCAGCTATGCAAAAAGTCTAATATTATAATTAGTTCATCTAATCCACGATTTTATAAGTCTAGTTTTGGTAAAACGTTACTTCAGTTCAGAATATTCTTCACAAATTTGTTTTCTATATATCGTTTTTGACCATAATAATTATTTTTTCACCTAATGTAGGAATAACAAGAGTTATTATATTTAATTGATTTTCTTTACATTGCCGAATTTCTGTTTTCAAAACATTTGGAGTTTTTTAGTACTTACAATGAGAAACTACTTTATTAACAGTAGCTTTTAATTCGATAGTAATAAATTTCAGTCGATGACTTGGGATTATTTTTAAATTTACAAAGATTTTGATCTATACGTGTAAAAACAGTTGTGTTAAGATATGGGAATCGTAATATTCTCCATTTGGGAGAAATGTATCCCAATGGATACATTAAAAAAAGAAATATATATATATATATATATATATATATATTTTTTTTTTTTTTTTGTTTTCAAAAATTTAATGTGTTTGTTTAATATTTCTTTAGAAATACATATCGACTATTGTTATTAAAATTGATATTCAAGTGCTAATGTACAACACATAGAAATTAAACATCATGCTTCCTCACTTATAAACTTATTTAATAAATACTTTCTCCATAATAACTTTAGTAAGAGTTTTTTTTAAGCAGTATACCAACGGTATTATTAATTTTTTCATAAGCCATGAACATCAAGGCGGCGGTCAAAACAGTTTGTAGGATTTTTGCTTCCATTCCGCGAAAAAGTCCACGAAACCCTTGATGTTTTATTATGTCCAAAATCATTTGTACTACGCCAATTTCCTCTGCTTTAGTTGTTTGTTTTGAAATTGATGCACAATTACTTTGATTTGAACGATGTCTTAGTTTGGTTTGGACTAACTGTATGGGATAAGTTATGATTGTAGCGAATGCCTTAGCAACAGCTCCTATTAAGAAATAACCTAAGCTAGAAATTTGTGTATCTTGTGCAGATGCCTTTGATAGATTACGTTTCAAGACCTCATACATCATAAACTGTAACGAAGGATTTGATACTAATATAAGTGATGGTATTGTTCCGGACCACAATCCTTTAATACCCTCTGTTTTTGCGATATATAGTAATCCAGATATAAGACTTTTGTAATATTTGTTTACTTCATCAGCAGTACCAGCAACATTACGCATACGACACCTAGTATTGACAACCCAAAACGGTGTTGTCATTAATACGTTTATAAATCCAGCTATGGCCCCTAATATTAAATCTTTCACCGCGTTTTGAGCTTTTTTATCTCCGACTGTAGCTACTGCTTTTAAGGTATGGAATGTATAAAAGTAAACAAAATTTGATATGCACAAACTTTGTAAGACCGGGCCTAGACCACGATATAACGATTGGAAACCTTCACCCAAAACAATTTCCTTGATGACTTTTATAGTACTTCTTGCCTCTCCATTTCCATCTGGATCTTCCACTGAAACCATTTAAATAAAATGTATATCTATTAACAATTTCGTGAAAACATTTTAGAATAGTAGTCTGAGACACACTTTGAAAATAAACTTTTCAATTGTCACCGTTACTTCATTTAGATTTAAATATGCATATGTATGTATGTATAATTACGTGTAAATACTTATAAAGCCAAAGAAAGGCCAACTGAGCTCGAACTTACGTTGAAGTCTGGAACGAACAGTGTCCAGTGGGTAAAACGTTGACATAGCTATACATCCACCCTAAAAAGTAATTATGAATATATCTATTTATATGCAGATATATATGTATGTACATGTATTTATTTGCAAACTAATTCACTTCTTCTGTACTTACAGCTGCTCCTGAGACGGCGTGAACCCAGGATTCATAAGTAAAAACTTTACTTAATTTTGAATAAGCCACCATAATTATATTAAGTTTTGATATAACAATCTCAGCGAAAACTTCACCTTTGACCAGTTTGCACTAATTCTTTTAAGTTTATTTAGTTATAGTGTAAATGCAACATAAGCGTTCATGAATACACACGAAATTATATTAATATGATTATTTTTTAATTACTTCGATAAATACTATTATATTGATAAAAATTATGGCTGTCCTCAGAGAACTTAGTTTCACTAGCCCGAACATAGGTAAAAGTTCGCTTCAAAACTTGTGTTTACGATTCATAGATATTCACTTTTAGCACAAATTTTAGTTTCGCAGCAAACCGAGCGGTTCAAAATCCGACACCGCTGCTGCACACTTCTAACAACTTGAAAGCTAGGCCGCCATTTAAAAATGGTCGGCTGCACTCCATCAGCTGCTCAAAAATTATTTTGCAATATTGAAAAGCAGGTGGCGCCACCAACTAGTAGCCCTAATTGTTTTCTTTGGTCCATAGTAGAATGATATACTAAGCAGGTTCAATGCGCCATCTCTTTTTTTGTTTTGATAGCATATCAGAATCAAGTACCGTTGGAGCCGCAAGCCTTAACGGCATCCTTTTGCTTTGTTCGCGGATATAGATTTTAAGGCTCTGCACAAAAAATTAACTCCGAAGTGACACTGGCTCAAAAATAGTTGTAAAAATCGGTCGGAGTTCGGCATACCTGTTCAATTGTTTTCAGTCATATAAATACATTCAGAAGCATATAAATTTCAGAATTCTGGAAACAATGAAATCGAAATGTTTAAAAATTAGTGAAAAATACACAGCTGCACTGATTTTAACATAGAAATTAAACTTTTACTAATGCTAGAAATTATGTATGTATGTATGTATTATAATGTATGTATTTAGACGAAATTTCATCATAGGCCATTTATATTTAGATTAAAACGAAATCAGTTCATTAAAAAAAAAAAAAATAATAATAATATGTATTCATACTTGCATATGTAAGTTTGCATTTAACAAGAATGTAAATAAAATCAATATATTTTATAAATTTATTCCCTGAAGAAACTACACAAAGAAGTGGCGATATATTCGTATAAAAGCATAATTTTTATATAAAAAATAAAAATAATAGACGTTTTGTTTGATTAAACCTAATAAATTAAAATCAATATATTAATTTTATTATTTAATATGAACATAAGTACATACATAATTACAGGTAATATACTATGTTTGTGACTTATAATATCAAAGCAATAAACAGTTTAATTAGTCGCGTTGTATTAAAATTATTTTTCTTTACAAAATATAAAAAAATGTTGACTATTGCTTTGTAGATTGTTAAATATTTTCTCGCATTTAAAATAATTCGGATATGTAAATGGAGACATTACTTAACCCCTTAATATATGTATGTACATATTCAGATAGTTTTCTAAATTATAACAATTGATCTATAAAGCATTTATCACGACGTGGTTCAATTTTTGGTTTTTTAAAAAAAATTTTACCATTTTCAATACTGCTGTTCAATAAATCATCTGCCTTACGTTTAAGCCTTTCATGCTCTTCCTCCGTAAGGGTTGCAAACACAAAATTCTTTGGCTTAATAGTTTTAACAGAAACAGTGCCAGGTGTATCACCCATATCAGAGACAGTAATGGAAGAGGAAGTGCCTTTTGTAAGACCAGCTAACTTGCTAAGAGTTTCTTTATCTCGTACCAAAAATGAGCCACGTACACTTTTCTTATGCATAGAAGAAATTCCTCTTGATATAAGAAATGGAGATTTTTTATTAGTAACTGCATTCGATAGTTTTATCTTTTTAGACGTTATTATCTGAAGCTTTTTTGTAGAGGCCGCAGTTGTTCCTGTAGTATTAAGTGATATTATGGTATTAGATACTACAGATGACATATCTTGAGAATCTGACTTCAGGCCTTGTTCTTTAAGAAACTGTTCGCGTTCGTAACGAATTTTACGCCACTGATGTTCATTGACTTCATCGCCGCTATCCCCGTTTTGGTCATCACCAGTGTCACCCAACAGACGTCCATCGTCTAAACTAAATCCATTTTCAGCATTTTTCCACTTGAAAGTTCTTTGACGTCCAACCCCATCTTTTTCCTCATCTTCAAAAAGCATTTCCTGAATTTTACGTACTTCACGTATGTCCTCATCCAACATTTTGCGCCTAAGAATATATAAATATATTAAAGAAAAAATGTAACAACTATTATTTTTAACATACGCATGAATTTGGCCCAGTTCTGTTCTGAGTTTTTCTCTATCAAACTCATCTTCATCTCCAACTTCAATATCATATTTATCCAAATGGCTTTCGTCTTCATCAGCACTGCCCCATTCTGATTCAGATAGTTCAGCCTCGTTTTCAAAGAAGTTTTGGGCCTGTTTTATTTTTTCATCTTTCGTCATTTTTACGATAATCTCATTTTCTTCAGAATCGTAATCAACAAACGTATCTGGCTCTTCGGCATCACTTTCAAAGTTTGTATCATCCACTTCCTCTTCATGTTTGTGATCTACATATTCTACAACATCTCTGTCTTCATCTTCATCATCAGAAAATCCAAGTTTTGCTTTCTTTTTAAGTTTTTTTGTTAGTTTCTTAATTTTGTGAATATTTAATTCACTCTTATCATAATTATTATCACTTTGCTCATCACTAGATAAGATTTTATTGCACTTTGTTTTAAATGTCTCCGGTTTTGGTGTCTGTAGACTTGCAAAAGGTTGGTCAAATGTTCCCGAGCACAGTTGCATTAGCTCTTCATCATTTATTTGTATATTGCTTTTTTGTTTTACTGGAATTTGAGACATTAAAGCCTTGCGGGAACTTTGAGTTTCATCGAAAGTGCCAGAGCATAATGCCATTAGTTCCCTTTCATCATTCTCTGAAGAAGCTTTTACGGATGCTTGAGTTTCCAATATAGACGGTGGTGTAGCAGCAGGTTGAGTTTTTAGAAAATCAATATCATCATTTTCACCTTCTTCTTCGTCCGTATCATCGAAAGGTTTAATTATACGATTTTTACGCTGGGATTTATCTAAATACTCTATTTTATTATAATTATCATTTAAATCTTCTTCATTACTTTCGTGTCCGTTTTCGGCATCGTCTTCGACATCAACATAGTTTTCGTTATCGTTTCCATTATAGTTTTCGTCGTCTTTATCTCCGCCATCATCATCTGGTTTATATTCGGAATTATGATCATCGACACTACTTTCAAGGCGATCCTTAGCCTCCATAGTATTTTCTTCCTCATCAACCTAAATTCCTTTATTTTACTTCCGAACTGTGACTTTTTTTTTTGTTTAACTTACCGTAAAAAATTTACTTTTAACCTTATCATCTTGCTCATCTTCTTCCATACCAATTTCTGCACTTTCGTCCTCTTCACTTTCATCATCCTCTTCATCATCTGCTAAACATTTATTATATTCAAACTCATCCTCTTGCTTCTTATTCATTTCTTCTAAGCGTTTCTTTTTTATAATCTCTTTAAGATTCCTTTTGAGCTCAAAAAAAGCTGCGCCCGGTTTTGCTTCATTTTGATGATCCTTTGCTTCTGTCAGATTAATATTTACCTTAGATATTTCTAGTTTACCGTTTTCAATTGAAAGAATAGAGCAGGTTTCACAGTTTTTTGATTTTCTTGATTTAAATGTGGATACTAAACGCTTCATAAGATTCTCCATGCCTGAAGGTTTTTTATCTATTAAATCTCCTGTTTCTAAGTCTATTAATTTATTAGGATCTCCACTTAGACACGGACTTTCGGACAATTTCTTTTCAGCTACTAATTGTTTAATGTTCAGAGATGAACGAGGTGTACATTGTTTTAATGGACTTTTTTGCATGATATTCATATCTAGTTTAGGTAGTTCGATTACTTCCGTTATTAAGACTTTAGAACACGTTGGCTTTTCATCCTCCAGTTGTTGCATTTGTTCTTCTTCAGCCAGAAGTGCTGCCAATTCGTCTTCAGTCAGTTGTACATTATCTTGATTTTCCGTTAAATTATTTGTTACAACAATTTTATGCGCACTTGAATTATTCTTAACGTTTTGTTCGGTTATTTTTGCAGGTTTATCTAATACACCTTTTTCGTCCTTTAAAGCGCCATACTCTTCGTTTTCGGATTCAGATTTAAAGAATTCTTTTGCTTCTTTCGCCCGTTCCTCCATAAGTTTGCTATTTTTATATAAATTACAATAAAAGTATTTATGTTAGTCATGAAATATTTTGGAAGTTTGTAATAATGCAATATGTTCTACTCGGCAAATGTTTTTTTTATATACATACATAATTAAGAAATATGTCATGTCATGAAATTGCGATTGCAAGAAGTTATGGGCGACTCGGGTTATGGTGATTGGCAGTTTCGAGTGAAAAACATTTTGCGACAACTCGGTCAAATATCTTTGATATTATTCGTTTTTTTCCAAATAAAATTTTTCTTCTTTAAATTTTGTTTTCCTGAATTAAACTGGTGTTTAGTCATTATAAATTGATAAATCATCATGAAATTTTAGTCGCAATTTTCAAGTGAATAATAATAATAGTTGTCAGTCTTAAGAACCGCAGATAGGACTTTAAAAAGCAATATGACAAAAGGCAAAGAAAAATTAGGTTTAAATGCACATTTTTCTGTTTCTCCAGAGTTAATTAAGTATACATTTGAAAAGCCAAAATATATGAGCTTTAATACTGTTTTAATTTAAAAATACTCTGCATAAAAACATAAATGTTTATGTACATAGTGATTATAAAATAATATGACTTACGCATATTCTTCCAATTCCTCGTTTGTCATCTTTAGACTTTTCTTTTGTATTGCTGCTGCTACAGGACTACATTTTTTTGGTTGTATGATCATTCGTCTCATAAGAAATTCATCCAAAGTATGTTTTCTTGGTTTATGATAAGGAATACTTAAAACAAAATTTATATGTTCAAATCTTGAGAAATATATTAAAGTAATACGTTTCACCGTGAACTAAAGCAACTTCATATTTAATACTTTCTATACATTATTTCTTAGAAAAAAATTAAAGGCAGTTTGGAAAATATTAGTACATTTATGTAAGTATGTGTGAACTTTACCCGACAGAGGGTGATTACCTTATGTGGGCCTCTCGATGTAATCTTTGCTGTTCGCTCTGTATGGTTTGCATTTCATCCATAGCCTTCTTAGCTGATGCCTTTTGACAAGAGATATATATAAGGCGACGCATGTGCCATTTTTATAAATTAAATTTTGATTTAGCACTCACTCTCATAACTTTTAATTTACTTTTTCCCTTCAAGTTGTCCTCGAAATTTGCTTTTCTTGCGGAGAATTCCAAATCGTTAAGTTCTGTTAAGGATTCATCATCGGATTCACTATCTATTAGAGACAATTTGTTTTTTGTATTCTTAATCTCTTTTTTTTCTTCCGTATCAGAAATTTCCTTAATGGATGCTTCTAAAGCATCCTCATTTAGTGGTTTTAAGTCTTCACGATTAAAGTCACAATCCGAATCGATTAATGCTGAAAAGCTAATTTTGTTCATAGCACATTTATCCTCATTGTTAGCAAGATCCGGATGTTCAACGTTTTCAAAGTTATCATCATCACTATCTAATATACGTTTGCTTCTTTTAAGAAGTTTTTTCCTCGGACTTTGGCTGTCTTTAAATTTAGTGTCATCGTTATCGTCCTCATCTGATTCAGACATCATTAAACTTTGAGTTCCCAATATATCGTCTTCCAAAGAAAGTTCATTAACATTTTCATCTACGTCCACTTTCAATTCTTCCATATTGGTATTTAACTCAATTGTGCTTGCTTCTTGTTTTTCCATGATGTTCGTTTTAGTAAAACTTGTTCTTTATAAAATCTGCTTAAACTGCATATACTTATTTATGTTTGTTGAGAAATGGATAAGAAAAACAAAAAATTTGGCGCGTAAGAATCCGTAGAAGTACATGTCATAATTTTTATTAATCTCAGCAAGAAGCTTATGTATACATCACAATCAGCACACCATGCACCAAGGACTATATAAACAGATATTCTACGTTCTGTATTGTATATGCTGGTTACCATCGCGAGTCTGTCAAAAGGTGCTCATAATAGTCTTGGACGCATCACATAGATATAACGTTGGTGTTGGAAATATGCTCTGGCTAAAATTTTCTACATCAAGTTGAAAATTATAACCATTATAAATTTTATGTAGGGTGGCATCATAAGCTATCTGACAGCTTCTTATTCTGTCACTATTTGAAGGCATTATTGTCAAGTTCGTGTGTACAATAGGATCTAGTTATTTTGAGTATGGAAGCGTTGCTTGAAATTGTGCATGTGTGCACCATTTCAATGTGTTGTTGTAATGTGATGGCACATCTAAGTCATGTGCTGGTTGACAGTTTGAGCTTCCATAGAAGCACAGAACACTAAATTTCTTTAGTTTTTAATTTCATGTACTTCTGCGGCTACCTAATATTGTTTGAAAGTACATGTGCGATTTCTTTATGAGAACGAAAAGCCATATATAATAATAAGATGACTCGCAAAAAGACTCCAAAAAGGAAATTAGAAATTGTTTTCGACCCAAAAAAAAGGAGGTAAGCATTTTATTGACATGAGTTTGTGTAAAATTGTTTGCCAAATGCATCGTTCTTTGTCAGGGAATTTCTTACAGGATTTCAGAAGAGAAAAAATGAAAGACGTAAACGTGCCAAAGATCAGCTTGAACGTAATCTTAAAGAAGAACGCAAACGTATACGGCAAGAAATCAAGGATGGAGTCAAACATATGAAAAAGTCTTACGAACCGCTTAAAGAACTAACTGAAGCCGATAAAGCTAATGAGGACGAATATGAAGACGATGACGTTAAAGTAAAAATTGTGGAGTTATCCACAAGTGATTTGACTGCTCAGAGGAACATGTTAGGTGAAAATTTTAACCACGATTCGGAGGATGAGGAAATCGATGAGAGTTCCGACAATGCTGAAGATATAGAAACTAGGGCCAATCACATACCTGGAATGGATTACGATATAGATTTAAAACGTAAACTGAAAGAGGGCGATAATGAATCCGAATCTGAAAAAATTCTTAGCGATGACGGATATAAAAAAGAACTAAACAAAAAAACTAAAATAGACATGGGTGACATCAAGTCTAAGAAAGAACTAGATCATTTTAAGAAAACGAAAACTTTAAAAAAGATTAAGAAAAGTAAAGTGTTTAAATTGAAAGAACGTATGGATAAAAGAGTCAACCAGAAAAATGCACGTAAGGATAAGAATAATACACTGAGGAGTTTGCCAAAGCACTTAAGAAAAAGAAAAAAATTCGAAAAAAGTGCTTATAGCAAAGGAAGGAAACTGAATAAAAAGCAAATCCGAAAGAAGTATGAAAGTTAGACAGAATTTATGTATGTAGATATTTTGAAACAATACTAAAGTCATAGATTAAAAAAAGTGGTATTCAGTGAGTATTATTTCATAATCCTGCAAGTACCTATTAAGTTAACGTTTCTGTGTCGTGACCACATAATGTAAATTTTGTAAACGCTTCTTAGGAAAAACATGGATACGTAAATACCTGCATAAGAAGGATCGAGCACAAATTTTCCTTTTACCAGGAAAAATATTGGCCGCCTTAAGAACCACAATTTGAAAATTTGCTTATTTTGTTTAAAATCCTTCATGTATTATTAATGAAATTTAGAGTAAATTCACGTGTTTGGCGTTTTTCTCTTTTTGGAATAGAGTACAGAAAAATAAAATTAGTGTAAATTCGGTTTATGTATCTCTATTATGTGTGCATTATTTAATTGGTATGCTGTAGGAGTCAACGCAAACATTTAAACATACTTAATCCTCAACAAAGAAAGCGAAAGAGTGCCATTTTACATATGCCTTCACGTACATTTGCATTGACGTTCTCCTCGCATCTTTCTATATATAACTCAGCCAGTGTAATGTTAAAAATATATACGTTAATATATATATCGTGCCTTTGTTGGTGTCGAAGAAATGCCTGTAGTAGGCAAGCAGAACAGATACAGCGTAAGTGTAAATATTTATATTTGTCACCCATGTATGCTCAAATTGCTTAAATTCTCTTCAAATATTTTAACATCGCCCAAGACTATATCGTCTCAGATAATTTAGATTCGTTACCAAACAAAACGTTTTCAAAAAAGGTTTTCTTCACACCTGCCTGTGCTAAGTTCGTATAAATACTAATATCAAATGGTAATCAATTTGAGTAATATGCACATTACCCTCTATTAAATGTTTAATATGCTTATTATTAATAGAGATCTTATTTCGAACACGTTTTTGAATACGTTCACAGCTTCTTATAAATTACCTTCCACATTTTATAGTACCAATACGTAGAATTAACAATTTAACTATAATTTAATATTTTTAATTTGTATATATATTTTTTTTCAAAATGAAGTTATTCAATCAACAAACTGCATTTAATACTTAACATTTTTCTATTACTCCATAATGTAAAGTGAAGTTTAAAATTTAAAAATCTTTTACATAATGTAGCATTTTTTAAAAAGATATTGTAATAAATATTTTACATTATATTTATTTTAAATTTTTTTAAATTATATAAAAATATATACATGAAATACAGTTTTTTTTAGAATGCAGAACGGGGAGAAGGTAAAGTTTGAACTAAAGAATTTATGAAGTTTTTCAGCTATGTAAAATAAAATATTTGTATTTTTCATGATTTATGTACTTGTGTTAATGTTATTCTATTATAAGTAATATGTACAAAAACTTATCAATAAATCTTAAATATATATTTGTATACTTATATGAAATGCTTTATAGGCATTTTACGAGCTTTTATCATTAAAAAAAATAAATAAATAAAAAAAAAGATTTTAATTGTATTTTTGTCTATGAATACGAAAACTCGCAAGAATATGTGGGTAATAAAAACTGGAAATTGTTTAAAAACTTGACAATTTTATAAATATGCATTTATATATGTAGGTATTTATTATTTTCTGATTTAGTTATAGCTTCTTATTTTATAGCTCTTGTTAAATTTTAAATAATGCTATACGTGATTAATTAAAATAAAAACTGTAACATGTAAAAAAAAAAAAATTTGATAAATTAAAATAAAATATAAACAGAAAAAAGTCCTAAGCATATATGTATATCATTCATATCATTTAAATTTATTATATAAAATAATAGTATCTGATTATATTAATTAAATATATTAATTAAATGTCTAATTTTTATTCTTTTGTAGGATTTATTTTACAAGACTAAACATAATTAGTTTATTATATTTTTATTTGAAATGAAAACTTATATACATAGATATCAAATTTTCTTTATTTTCATTTGCAACTTTATCTTTTTGAAACGTTTACGTTTCATATTTTTATTTTTGCTATACAATTAAATAGTATAAAAACTAAAAAACATGGTGGTAACTTAAGTAATAGTAAGAAAACTTAAGTCAATCTATATATATGTATATATATACATATTCCAGTGTGGTTAAGAATCATTACGCCTATTCATATTTAGATTACTATTACCACCTCCACCGCTAATATTTTTCTTAGAATATTTATGCTGAAATTTAAATTTGTTGCGTTGGAAGTTACTTCGATAACATCCGCCACTACCACCACCCACGTAATGATAACGTTTCCAACGTTTTTGATTTTCATGCTCCTGGAATGGATTGTAGCCGGGTGTTGGCATTGTACCGTATGAATCTTTTGGCCCCTTAACCTTCTTCTGTCTGCCACGATCCATTTCATTTTCCACTTCGTCTTCCCAGTCACGTTGGCGTTGTTCACGTGCTTCGCTTAATATCTATAATAAATAAAAAAATTATTTAAATATATATATATATATATATGTACACACACATATATATATGTAGTTTAATATCACAATAATGATTAAATCACGATATAATAAAATCTTAATATCTATCTATATATATATATATATATATATATATATATATATATATATATAGATTTAATAGATTTGCTTAAGTTTTGAGGTTATTTTATATTAGTATATTTTTCGATATTTCGCTAGCCTTCCGTTAGCTTCTTCAGGAAATTATTTTATAGTCAAACATTTTTCTTTTCAATTATTTGATAATAAATAATTGGAAAGAAAATTTTTGACAATATAAAATAATTTCCTGAAGAAGCTAACCGAAGGGTAGCGAAATATCAAAATATATACTAATATAAAATAACCTCAAAACTTAAACAAATCTATTAATTATTAAAAGAAAAAAGGTTAAAAAATTAGATACAACAATATATATATATATATATATATATATATATATATATATATATATATATAGATATATATATATATAATATAAATTCTAAAAGTTTTGACTTAAGCCCTTAAATTAGTCGAACGCTGTCATAAGTATGTTGTCCGTGAACTATTTATGTTGTCTCAACTTAACAATGACTAATAATAAGCCATGAATTATTATTATTCATTTTCAAGATCAAACCCATGAATTTGCAAATAACTTTTTTTATTTTGTATGAAATTCGAGTTTTTTTTATTACGAGTGGAATATTTAGAATATTTATTACAATCATCATATAGACTAGCAGAACGGATCAACTGATTTCGAGGATGCTACGCCATCTCATCGCGTTCACTTCGCTTTTTCTAGATCCATTGGTAACTAAATAGAAAATTGGAATATTTAGAATAATAGTCCTGAGGATTGGGGAAGATTTTCGCTATATCACTGCTTAAATTCTTAATGAGTAGTGCCCTGTAGAAAGTGGAAGACTGAAGAAAGAACGTTAATGAGACGGTATAAATGCGTCGAAATTCTTTCTTTGGTTCAAATTTTTAATAAGGAAATTTGACTGAAAATGACGGCGACATTAACCATTTCATTAGATTGATGCGATTATTATAGACAAAGCGAAAGATTTTTGAAAGATGGACGGAAAACCTAAGCACAAATGAAGGATTAAATATTTGCTATTTTTATTGCCTTCTATGGTGTATATATGTACAGACATGAATTGTTATTAATGAAAACTTATTTGCACATACTAATTCTTATTATACGTTACTCTCTGTGAATTTTAAATTTTGAGAGACAACACCAATTGCGATCGTTCGACTCACAAGCACTCTGATATTTCCGATATACATACTCCACCAATGAATTTGGCCATCCTACTGCCACCTACGGTTTTCTTCGCTATCCCCGATACAACTTTGACCAACTGGAAAATACACTTTGAAGCACCAGCATATACATGAAAGCTGTATACCACTTTCTATTAGATATAAGCGACATAAATATTAAGGAGATCAGATGGAGTAAAATATAGTCTGTAGGAACCGAGTCACTTCCATACTATTGTAATATATTACGAATTGTCAAATTTCGAGAACGAATACGCCAAACACGATAAAGGTGATTTTATTTAAATGAATTTTTAAACATACTTACGATACCGCAGTAATAAAACACAGCAAGATGTGTAAATATGCGTATTAAATTCAATAAGACTTTGAAGATAAAGAAAACAAAATATAAAGATAATTTAGCCCACAGTATATACGTAATAATAACAAATAGATCAAGAGTTCTCGATTCAATTCAAAGAGTGCAGGCGCTATAATTCTTATCTTTACAACACTATATGAAACAATTCAGCTTAAATATGCTCTTTGTTATATACATACATTTGCATATGAAATCACTAATAATAGCAGTTTTTGAAATCTACTAACACACAATTAAATGAAAAACTTACCTCTTTATCAATTTCGCTTTGTTGGCCATTCCAGGTTAAAACTGGTAAGCCGTAACCTCGATGTGACTGTCTTAGAAGTTCCGAAACTGCAGATTCATTAGCAACACCATTGCGTTGGTATCCGTTTGCATTAACGGTTCTACTTGATACTTCTTTTTTTAAACGTCTTGAGTTATCAGTTCCCACCAGGGGTTTTGCAGCAAAAGGATTCTTAGGATTTTTTGGAATTGTTGGTGTTCCTGTTGGTGCAGATGATGATGATGGCGGTGAAGTTTTAGTGCTTATACAGTCTGTGACCGGCTGCAGAGAGGTGACTTGCCAAATTCCAGAGTTTGTTTTAACAACCGGTGGAGAGGGTGGAGTTGACTTTGATCTTTTATGTTGCGGTCCTGTGCTTGAATTTGTCGTATTAGTCTCATCTTCCGAGTCTGATGAAAATGAGTCTCTGGTAGTTGTGCTTGTAGTGGAGGTAACGCTAAACTGTTGGTTTTGTGACTTTTTCTTTAAAAGTGTAATGACAGAGTTCATGTTACTAGTATTATTGGAACGTTTAATGCTGTTGAATATTTCATCAATAGCGTCTGCGGATGTCTTTGCCGTTGCATCGCAGGGTTTTGAGGGCGATTTTAAAAAAGAATTATTTGCCGTGGTTGTGGATGACGCCGACTTTTTTGTATTTATGTTATTCGAAGATTTAACGTCATTATTGGCATCGTCATCATTATCCGAAGGACTACTGCTGGACCATGATGATGAGCTCTGTCTTCTTTTTAGGGGATTAGTTAAGAGATGCTTTTGTTCTTCACTTTTTTCATTTGTATTTGTAACAGTTGTCATTATGCAAACATCAGCTTCATCATCCGTCTCGGAACCATATGGTACAAGACTTTTTATTGGGGCAGACGTTTTTTTAGCAAAACCATTCGTTAAGATTGATGTTGAGTTTGTGGATTCAACACCCAATTTAGGCATACTTGGCAGTGTGGATTTGATAGGGTTTTGCGTTTGAGATGATGTTGTAGAACTTACGATCTCACTTTTGTTATCGTCGTCGGAGGAACTTTCGTTACAGCTTTTATCATTATTAACTTGTCTTTTAGTAGTTGAGACACCCATTGGATACTTCGTATTCGCAGATTCCTGAAATTTATTGGTCGCCAGTACAGGGACACCGTTTGTTGTGGTGTTGTTGTTGCTGCTAGTTTTTAAATTATCGAAACTGGAATATTTTGAACTTGAATTGGCCGTTGCATTACTAACTGGAGAAGTTACAGAATTTGTCTTAGCTAAGGTTGTTGAAATGCTGCTATCGTAGTTATTATTTTTGAAATTAAACATTATTTTACTACATCCACCATTTGATGACGCTGATGACGGATTTAACGAATTTGCTGTTACTAAAGCGGAGTTACGGTTTGATACAAATTTATTGCCACCGTTTGTAAGAGGCGAAAAGTTGGCACCACTTGAATTGGCATTGTTATATTCAGGCGGTAGCTGAGGTCCTATTATGCGCTGCTGTGATCCTCCCACAGCATGTCCATTCAGTTTCATCGACTGCAAGTCTTTTTGATTTATGGTTGAAGACACAGATGTCGTCTGTCCTCCACTCACCTGCGTGCTGCTAACGTTTCTTGGCAACTGGGTATCCATTTCATAAAATATTATATATGCATTTGTATTGCAGACATTTTGCATTGATATTGGTCGTACATAACTGTCGTCGTAATTATAGTATGTGCCAGATTCTGTTAGTCCAATGGCTGTATAGTGACCACAATGTTGTGATGCGCCTAAGTGTGTTACCATTGCTACCAGGCGATAAGAAAGCTGCTCACCAGGGTTTTTACGTGAGACAAATTTTGTTAGGTCTAATCTAGGTTTTATAGTAATTTGTTTATTTAGTTTAGTGCCTAACATAGAAAAGCGTTTCAACTGTATACACAAGGCAATTGGTGCACGTTCTAAAGAAAATTGTTTTGTGGCAGAAACCTGTGATTTTAAGATATAAATATCTCATATTAGTTATCTTTTAATTTAGTAGGTAAAGTTAGGAGCATATTGTTATGCTTACCTTTTTCTTACAAGCCTCACATTTGTATCCCATATCTTCGAGGCGTTCGCGTGAAAAGTAACCTTCCAAGGCTTCATCAATAGTATCAGCTTTGCGTATGTCTAAAAGCAAATCTTGAAAATGCTGGAAGGTAACCGAAACATGATTACAGGCCAGACAACGGACAGCTGATTTTAAATAGCCTCCTAAAATTTGATTAAGAGGTGTTGTTTCTTTGCTGTACTGATCTAATTCTTTGTAATTACGAAAACGTGACAAGTAGGACTTTTCCATTGCCTCTACCAAGTATCGTAAAAATTCATGAGCGTCTTCCTGTCGACCCATTACTAAATGTTTACAAATCGATTTTAGTTTAGAGTAAATGTAGTATGGCCTTATTGCCGTTTGACTCTTTTGGGATTCTTGCAAAGTCTTAGCCATAGCACAAATAATGCAACCAGCATCAGTTGACTCACAACGTTCCAAGTGAGCGCTATCTGACATTAGCCAATTTGCCATAGAGGGTACATGAAATAAAGCTTGTAGAGTGGAATTTAAGTAGCATGTATTGCCAACATTCATCATGCCCACACCGACTTCCCATTTGCGTCCGGTAGCTTTCCATCCAATGCGAACATTTTCACGTGGATAAAGAATACGCTTAGGTGCAGGTAGTTCATTCGGATTATTGACTTTCTTGTTGAATGTGCTTGAACCGTTTGTAACTGATGTGTTGTTACCATTAGCATCTATAGTAGATATCGGGTCATTATCATAACACAAACAATCGTATATAGTGGAAGAGCAAGAATAACACAAGTCATAATTATTACTATTAAATTTATAAAATATATAATTGAAAATTTTCATTAATAAATTATACAGAGGTTTTAAAACGAAGCTATAAAAACCCCACAATGTTAAATAATCTAGCGCAATAGCACGCATTGTTTCTAACACAAAAACAATAATTTCCATTTCTTTACATTATATTTTCCTAAAAATATTAATTCAAACAAAAAAAGTTATAATAATAAAACATTGATAAAATTTGCAAATGCTTCTTCTCATTCGCAATTTTTTTATTTCACACGCACGCACTTATTACTTTTTCCTAGCCAATCTAAATTTTGTAACATTCATGACATTTGCTTTTCAGCAAATTATTATTTTTGACGTGCATATTCTTTCTTCTGCTAGAGTTGCCATAGGTTAAACAGTGAAGGCTAGATTTGAATAACATGTTCACGTGATAGACAAAGAGAAAATGAATTTGGAATATACATATATTATATTTAACTGTAATAATTGAAACACTTTCTGCATTTTTGAATTTTATTCTCCCAGCATGGCCAGCAAATACTTAAAACTTCTTGAAGCCATGCATGAAATGGCAAGCCTTTTTTCTACTTGTCATATTCATCTTCTTTTCTTTGTTTTTGTTAAAATACACACGGCTACAATAGTTCCGCTGCTTACATGTGGCCACAAGTAAGTAGCAGAACTATTGCATGCGTACGAGTTAAACAAAGTAAATTCATTAAAAAAAATATTTTGCTGTCAATAGTTTCCTAGTTAAAGAATGCAATATTTCATGTATTCCCTGCACCAGCCAAAGATTAATATCAATTAACCAAGCGTCCTGGTCTTACATATGTGGCTGCAACTTAAAACTTTATGCTAAAAATTTTAAATTGTAATTTTGGGATTTTATTTACTATAGAAGCCTATTATTAACATCCTGCCTTCACTAGAAACTTATTTTTACCTATGCTAAGTAGCATACTAAGATTTATACAACAAAGCAACGTGATTTAAAAAAAAAAAATCTTAGAAAGCAACTGTTATTTCTGTAAATTAAAAGGAAACAACAGATGTGTATGTTTGTTACAGTCTAAAAAATTGGGCCGAACGACTAGTTATTTACGTGGATATCGCTAGCTAAAATATTCAACACATATAATGTGTATATACGTATGCTTAATTATCTGATCTGAAATTATAACGTTTTCCTTGCCTTTGTAAGCCTCACATGAAAAATATACTTATGTTATTTTAAAATTTCCACAAAGCTCCTTCCAACATATCAGTACATATTGGAGTTATTATTATATTTTAATAAAATATTCTTCCCAAATTTTACTGTTCATCTGACAGTAATGAATCAATGAATTGTAACTGCATTGCATTTCTATTCTCTTTCTACATGACGCTGTGTACTTGTACCTTCTTCTTCAATATACATACTACGAACATAAGTTGAGAGAAGGGTTCTGCACAAAATTTATAAATGGGAAAGACAAAACAAACAAAAAAGAAAGAAAGAAAAAAGAAAGACATACCGGCTGCGCAGTCACCATTTGCGCCATTATTGTTGCAGGTTGCTGGAGAAATTCTTCCATTTTCAATACAATTGATATTTCCGGAGGGATTCATTACAATATATTTTGATTTTAGAGTATCCAAAACGGATTGGTCATAATTCGTGACCTCTTCGTAGTCAATTTTCGAAAACAAAACTCTTTTAGCTGAAGCTACAAGTTTGTCATGCAAAGTATCAATATCATCTACATCACTGACAGAACAACCATTCACACCATCCTCTTGATGTGAAGATTGTTTCGCTTTAGCGGCAGCTGAGCAGCTTGTAGCCGAACCAAGAGATTCCCTTAGGGCGGCATTTACGCTGGCCGCAGTCTCACAAACCACAGACACTGGCATGGAGTTAGTAGATGTTGGTGTTTGAGGAGGAATTTTGAAAATTTGTTCTTTAAAGAAGTTTAAGCAATTATTTGGATAAAAATATTTTCTTTTCAAGCAAGCTACATGTGTATAAATGGCGGGTGCGGTCTAAATAAGAAAAACAGTTTCACAAAAAAAAGCCTTATTGTCTGGCACCCGCTTGCTACCGTTTTTCCAATTATTCCTTTTATTGATACCACACGTAGCCGTAATAAAAACAATACTTCGGTTCCACTATCACAGCTAACTCGTTACTTTGGATGTTGCCGTTTTTCCTTTTGGTTCTTAACCCTCTAATTTCTCCTTGATAGTTCTTTTATTAATTTAAAATCAATTTTTAATAATTATCAAATTTTTTACTGCTGTTTTCTCCTTCCTCTCCATGTAAACAGCAATCATACTTTTTATTTATTAAGCAACACAATCAATCACACGTCTTTCTATGTGTATTTTCCTTTTACTCCATATTCTTTGAAAATTTTCGCATTCATGACTGTTTTCATTAGCCGTCGTAATTTTTATTTTTAATCTTCTCGAAATGAATTATATTAAATTGTCTCATTATTTAACAAACGGCTACACCTCTCTTTATAACTTTTACATATTTTATTACAATTATGAATGATATAAAAATACGAAATTATATTGAAAATATTCTGCTGCTGTGATTCGGCCCGTAGCAAAAAAATTTTTCTTCCGACTAAAATGACGAGTAACTAGTAAAAGTTGAAATAATAAAACTCGTTGAGATTATTAAAGAAAACCACGCGTTTTTTCAACCGTCAGTGATGGTAATGTTGATAATTACTGCGATTTCTAAATAGCATATATATATATATATATATATATATATACATAGGTGGACATACATTTTCTTACCATATGGTGTGTATCACTCAGGGCAGTACCTCATATATTCAATCACATACATTGCGTCCTAGAGACTGATATAACTAGCAATATATCATGCGATCATGTGTTTTTATGTTAACATAACGAATGGAGAGGACTTGTATACATATATATTTGCGAAACTTTTGTATTGGAGGGAAGTCTATGTAGTAAAGTTTATATTCAGTTTTGTACATTGATATCATATTCATAGGTATATCATATACGAAGAACTTTGTACGACATTTAGCAGCAACTTCCAAAAAAATTTTAGCTATAATAAACAGTAGTTAGCACCACTAAGTAGAGCTGTATTTTTGGTGGGGACGACTAGAACAGTTTTATTCCCCCTTTCAGCTTTCAGAGATTCGTTATTGCACTTTGTGTTTTATACTCTCAATTGATTTATACCGGTTCTAATAATGGTGATATTATACATATGGTGGCATCGCTATGACAGATGACAGTTCGACTACTATTTGGCAACATTGATGTAACATTTTTGTGTACAACAAGTTCTCATTACGTTTGCATATGGGAGAGTGCTTAGCAATTGTGCAAGAGAGATAGATTTCAATATGACTTGTTACCATACATTTTGACGGGACAATGACTTCACACAACAGTATGGCTTTGGTTGTTCTAATGTTGTAGTTGTTGCCGTATCGAGGCCACCATGTTATGCCAGCTGTTACAAATGAACATAAAAGCGATGTGGAATCTTTTTCATAGAGGGCTGATCTCTCAAAAACACACACTGTTATATACAGCTATGCCAAACTAACTAAGGACAGTGGTACTACATTTGTATATATCTACATCATCACGTTCAAACAAAAAACTATTATATAAACCGCTGAATTTTCACTGTATAACACTGGTTTTTAGCCAAAAAATATCAAGAACGCCACATGCCTAGATAAGTTAATTGGGACCTCCTGAACAATGCCATTGGTAAGCGTTGAGTTAAAGCATGTACATACATATATCAAAAAGGCAGTTATCATTTGAAAATTTATTCTTTTTAACTTTTAGGTTCAAATATGACATTTCTTATTCAGTCATTTGGATATTTTCCCCACGAACTTGGGCTCCGAAAGTGATGAACAAGGTGAAAGATATCAACAGGAGATGGAAGAAATCGAGGGACGTTACAAAGGCTGGTGGGATGAACAAATAATGGCAGACTATTTTTGGGTCCTCATTCGCCAAAATCCATCCGAAAAAAACGCAAAAGATCAAGTCGCTCGTCATTTAAATTTAAATATTTTGAATTTACGCCGAATATAGTGTGTGAGCAATGATAATGAATCGATTGTCGTTCCACAAAATCCTTAATAAAAACTTTATTTTTCATCAGTTTTTTTCAAATTACGCTTAAAATGTTGGTAACTAAATAAACTATTTGGTAAAAATATAAAACATTCCAGATTTTTACTATAACGTAGAAAAAAAAACGGAATAAAAATGAAAATTTTGAAATAAACGAAAATAATAGGCAAATTTTGAGGTGCCATAACTCAGCCATTTCTTGTCTCATAGAAATTTGCTGTATATCGACGGGAAAGGCCGTCAATTACCTCTTTAACGATATACCATTTACCTCGATCGGACTTTTCGGTTGGGCTCCACAAGGGTTTGAGTGGAATCATACACCGAAAAATACAAAAGTACCGTTATCTAAAAAACGCTATTTACTGCGTTTTTCATGTTCCGGAGATCCCAATTAACTTATCTAGGCATTTGGCATTCTTGTTACTTTTCCAAATTAAAAATCTGTAAAGCTGTGTAATGAATCAAACATTGTTCAAGTTCTGAAAGTTAGATACAATCAAAGATTTTACTATTGGCAATTCGTATGATCTCAGCATACAAAATATTATAATACGAGTTTCTAAGGTACTGGCTTTGCAAGAACTGCAAACATGACACAAAATATTTGACCTCAGAAATCGTAGCCGCAAACAAACAATCCGAACTACGATAGATCGTGAAGCTGCACCAATTGTTCGCGGGTCAAAGAAGTCCGCATAAATCAGGAAATGAGATGGGGATCGCAGTCCTTGAGGAAAACGGGGAAAAACCATTTGTAGCCTCAGCAAAATAATGTCGATAGCGAAAAGCTGGGATCTGCGAAAAAATTAATCTATTATACATACATATATATGTATATATATATATATATATATATATATATATATATACATATATAATTATATATATATATATATATATATATATATATATATATTTATATATATATATATATATATATATATATATATATTTATATATATATATATATATATATATATATACATATGTATATATACATACATATATATATATATATATACATATATATATACATATGTATATTTACATTATTTTTATATGATTATTTATTGTTTCCGTGGAAACGCCCATACATGCAAGTTAAGAAACTATTTAAGAATAAGTAAAAAAGTCATGGCTGGAAACGTGCATTCATAGTGGAACTACTATTTAACATGTACGAGTATTTATTAGTTATTAAAATAATTTTTATGATTAATTTTCTTGCGGTGGCGATTAAATAGAAATTTAATAAAAAATAGAAATATAAGTGTTCATCGCAATTATGCATGTATGTGTGTTTTTCTAAAATTAATTTCTTATAAAAGTTTGCAAATGCCTTCCAATTATTAACAGTTTTGTTTAATCTGTGCTCTCGTAAAGTATTAAGAGATGAAATTTTATATAATTTTATTAGAACTCGTTGCCATCTCTCAAATGGTATTGGCAGGACGTTATAATGTTGTATGTTTTTACGACACTTTCAGTATTCAAAGAGGTGGTAAGTGAAGAGGACGCAATAACAAAAATGACAAGGATAACATGTATCAATCTTATTATGCTTAATTTGGTATGAAGTTAACAAAAGTAATGAAATTAATGTTGTTATGAAAGAGGTTTGGTAAACAAAATCATACAACCATATAATACGGCGATTTTTAATATCCCTTTTTATGGAAAAAATTATATTCTGATTCACGTCCATACATATTATTTTGATATGCTATGGACTTTTTAATACAACAACAACAACCATCCAATTTCAAAACTTGAAGTCTAACATTTGAGTTTTGAGTGTATTAAAGCGTATTATTAGTCAGATAAGAGACTTACCCAGCAAACACAAAGTCTAGAGGACTTAATGCTTTTACTGCATTCACATCGAAGCAACTTATTTTGATTAAACGAATGTTGAATAAGAAACAATTTTGTACGCACATGGAAGTGGCATAATTCGAGAAGAGTGTTAAAAATTTGTTTAACGAGTCGTTGGTTCATTAATATTAATGCGAAACAGCTTATATAAAACGTTTACAAAAGTGATAAGCATTCAGTTTGTTATCGATTTTTAAAGCATAAACAAATAAATTGAAGTTTGAATAACTCCCTAAATGTTGGGCATAGAAAAAATTTTTATCAAGTTATTGTATTACATTAAAATTTTATGGTATATATTCCAACAAAATTGGATAAGTTAAGCATTGAACACAATAACGACAGCAGGCTACAGACTACAACATGTCAAGAATAGAATACTTGTGCGTATATACGAATGATTATTTTTACTACTACAGGCAACACGGCTACAGGTTGTTGTCCATACTGTTTTTGTGGTTGTAGCCAAGTTAAACTAATTTCTATTTCGGTGAGCGGCAATGAGTAGATGCAGTGTTGCCAGTATAATATAATTAAATTCATTTATTGTTAACTTAAAAATATATTGTTTTGTTATACAAAAAGCAACAAAAAACTATATTTCCAAGCTAATGAAACGATTTCTTGTCATATACTGTGTACTTTAAATATATTTTATTGGAATAACACTATTAAATAGTCTTAAATATAAGAAAGCGGCTACACTGGTGTTTGAAGAGAGTTCTACTACAAACAACAACACATGGTTATTGATTTGGTGGTGTCGTTCTAAAAATAATTAAGTAGTTGACTACGTGGTGACGATTGTAGCCAACGACTTTTATAGTCGGTGTTCGTGTAGCCTGCTGTCGTTATTGTGTTTAATGCTTACGTCTTTCAAAACTTATGATAAAAACGAAAAAAAAAAATTATAAAAACAATAATTTTAAAACTTTATGTATACAAACAATTTACTGTTTATCCGTCAGTACAACAAAAATTTTATTATCGTAGCATACTTATATTTAGCTCACATATATAATATATATAAATAATTTCAAACTATTTTTAAGGTTACGCAAATTTCACTGAAACCGATTTAAAGACTTCATTGGAATATTGCACCCACATTGTGTATGGCTATGTCGGCTTGGCGGCGGGCAAATATGATATCGCAACACTGCATCCCAGACAGCATCAACAATTTTCTCAAATTCGAGATCTGAAAAATCGATATGGTCACATTAAGTTTTTACTTAGTGTGGGTGGTGACAAAGACTTGAAAAATAGCGAGAAATATAACGAACTGCTGGGGACGAATGTGCACAATCAGCAGAACTTCATAAGTTCCGCCCGAGCATTTTTGCGAAAGTACAATTTCGATGGCTTGGACTTGGCCTATCAGTTTCCGCGCACTAAAGTTAAAACACATTCAACTGCAGCAAACATGTTCAGAAAAGCAAAAAATTTACTTAGAAAGAATGCGGTTGGTCAAAAGGTAACCCGTGGAAAATATGTGCAAAAATTTCATGACACTCTTGTGCATAAGCAACGCTTCACAGAGCTCGTAAAAAAACTTAAAACTACTCTGAGAAGTGACGGCCTAATGCTGTCGTTAACAGTATTACCTCATGTCAATGCCAGCCGTAAGTGACTATATACTTTCGAAGTATGTTTCATGAAAATTCTCATGGGTATTCTTAAATATTTTCAGGTTATCTTAATATTCCCGCCATCATGCACGATTTAGATTTAGTGAATTTGGGTACTTTTGATTACTCTACACCGGAACGTACTCCCAATCATGCGGACTTCTTAGCGCCGCTACAAGCTTCACATCGCCATAACCATCATGTGCAACAATCCAATATCGAAAATGATGTCCAACAATGGCTTTCTCATCACATTTCTGGCCAGAAGCTTAATATAGGCGTTGCCGCTTATGCTCGAGCATGGAGGATGACTAAAGCATTAAAATCTCCCGTGAAAATGCCCATAACCTCGTCAATAGCAGGACCAGCTCAAGGTGGCTTGTTGACTCGTACGCCAGGTCTTTTGAGTGTGCCCGAATTTTGTTTAGAGCTTAACAAAATGGATAAAACGAAAAACAGAATAAATGGCAACTTTGCTTATCGCTCGGCTAATGTCAAAGGTCATGAAGGCCTTTTAATAACTTACGACGATCAAGAGAGTCTTGCAGAAAAAGCGCAGTTTGTCAAGAAGTACACTTTAGGCGGCGTTGCCATATTTGATTTAACTCTTGACGACTTTCGCGACAAATGTGGTGGCGGGAAGTATCCCACACTGAAAGCTATTAAATTTAAATTGTATTAATTTATTTGTGTAAAAAAAATAATAACAGATAAAAACAACGATTTCCGACACAAATAAATAAAATCGTAATATAACAATTGTTATTGATTTTTATTATAAATTTAATAATTTTTACGGTTCTTGGCAAAGAATACAATTCGCATAATATCAGTCTTAGAAATAAAAATTATTTATTTTTTTCACAATAATAGTCTCTGTTTTGCAGTGGCTGATATATAAACATACATGCGGATGTGTGTGTAAATAGATATTTAGGCATGTACGAGTAATAAATCGGGTTTTTTTGTAATACCTTTTTATTCCTTTAAAATTAAGTTGCCTGGTATTAAAAACACTTAAGCATTAAACGTAATAGCGACAGCAGGCTACACGAACACTGACTACAAAAGCCGTTAGCTACAATCGTCGCCTCGTAGTCAGCTACTTAATTATTTTTAAAACGAAACCACCAAATCAATAACCATGTGTTGTTGTTTGTAGTAGAACTCTCTTCAAATGCCAGTGTAGCCGCTTTCTTATATTTAAGACTCTTTAATAGTGCTATTCCAATAAAATATATTTGAAGTCCACAGTATATGACAAGAAATCGTTTCATTAGCTTGGAAATATAGTTTGTTGTTGCTTTTTGTATAACAAAACAATATATTTTTAAAATTACAATAATTGAATTTATTTATATTATACTGGCAACATTGCATCTACTCATTCTCGCTCACCAAAATAGAAATTAGTTTAATTTGGCTACAACCACAAAAACAGCAGGGACAACAACCAGTAGCCGTGTGTTGTCTGTTGTAGTGGAAAAAATTATTCTCATATACGTACATGTATTCTATATCTGACAGGTTGTGGTCTGTAGTCTGCTGTACTGAATGTGTTTAGTTAATATGTTAGACTACCATGTGCTTGTAAATTTACAGGCATCTTTGCATTTGAATGTTTGGTAAAAACTTGAGCTCGGTACTTTTCACCTCACGGTTACTTTGGAGATTCTCCTAATTGAAAATTTCCATAAATACTGAGCATTCATGTTGCGTATTTTTTCAATTTGCTGTCTCTTCTACTTTGGCATTCTATGAAGTTGTGTTTTTGCAACAGTTGGAGTTGAACGTGCAACATTTTTTTGTCTGTGTGACCTAATTTTTTTGTTATCCTCTTTGCCTGAAGGTGGGCCTGATGTATGAATACTTATTTTCTATTATTCTTGGATAAAAATCAACACAATTGAAGAATTTGCTACTAGAAATATCTGTTTTTTAAGCCAACAGAATAAAAAAAGCAGTAAAGAAATGTTATGCACTAAACACATTGAGTACAGCAGACTACAGGTTATAGACCACAACCTGTCACATATGCAATACATGGACGTATGTATATAGTATTAAACACAATAACGACAGCAGGCTACAGACTACAACTTGTCAAAAATAAAATACATTTGAGTATATGAGAATGATTATTTCGACTACAACAGGTTTTAGTAGTTGAAGTCAAATGAAACTAATTTTCATTTTGGTAAGCGACAATGAGCAGGTTCAATGTTGCCAGTATAATATACTCGTATATGAATTAAATCATTGTAAACTTAAAAATATACTGTTTTATTATACAAAAAAGAATAACAGTTCTTTTTCTTAGCAAATGAAATGATTTCTAATCATATTTTCTTTTAATATATATTCTATTGGAATAACACTGTTTAAGAATATTAAATATGTGAAAGCGGCTACACCGGCGTATGTAGAGAATTCTACTATCGGTTGTTTTCTATAGAGTGATACAAGTTTAAATCATAATAAAACATAGTAATATATATTTGATATCAATAAATTGGCCTTTATTGGATAGAAAATCTTATGACGTTAATGTTTAAATATGATTTCGGGCATTTGGCCTCCACGGCTGGTGCGTACAAGGCGCAAACTGGAACACCAATTTTCACAAGCAATAACATTCTGACCATCATCGTTTTTGAAGACATATGGGCCAATGAGTCCGCCAGCCTATAAAACGCACCAAACGGCAATTTTCTGTGGATTTAATGATGTTTCGACAAAACTCCTCACTCCAAGTGCGACAATTCTGTTTATTTACGTACCCATTCAACCAAAAATGGGCTTCATCGGAAAATAAAATTTTGAATGGACGAAGTGCACGATAAGTTTGGCGAACAGAATCATTATTTTGATTAAAAATTTCCACAATTTTCACGCGTTGCTCTGGTGTAAGTCGATCCATGATAAAATGTCAAAGCACACTTAACAAAAAACAACTATTAGCTGTTAAATGCGTGGTCAAACAAAGCAGTGATGTCATTTTAAAGTTGTATCACTCTATAAAAAACACCCTATACAAACAGCAACTCATAATTATTGATTTGGTGGTGTCCTTTCCAAAACAATTCAGTAACGACTACACAACGGCAATTATTGCTAGCGGCATTTGCAGTCATTGTAGTCGGTAGCCTGCTGTAGTGAATGTGTTTACTGCTATATCGTTGACTTTATATGTTCCCCTGAGAGTTGTCCATTTTTTGATGTGCGATGTACACTGACACATGTGAGAATGTGGCCAAAATTTACATGTTCTGCAAAAAAAAGAAAAAGAAAATAAATTAGAACGTTTGCAATGACTGATACTCTTTAAACAAATACATGCACGAATAATTGTGTCAACTTAAAGCAAAAATAGAATGCTCGTACTTCGGAATTCAACAGCTGGTTTATAAAAAAATTACATAAAAAGTTTTAGAATTGGAGAGAGCTTTAGAGTTACTGGTTATCTCTCTTTTCACCGCAAGGATATTAAAACACACCAACAAAGACACACACACACACACATACATACAGACACACAAGTAACAGACAGAGCTTTTGAAACTCAGAAATACACAAAAGACTGGTTGGTAACCTTCATCTTGAACTTAATTCAATGCGTGCGTGTGTGTTATTGTTGTGAGCGAGTGTTGGTGAAGTCGGTCTAACCTCCTAAATTAGTCCATTGTTTTAGTTGTCATTATAAGGAAAAAACATATAGTTTTTGCATGCAACAGGAGGATGTATTTTCTTTTTTTTCGGTAGAATTTTTATTTTTGGGAAAAAGCTTTCAGGATATTTTTTTTTTTATAAAACGGTTATTAGACATAAAATGATAGGACTCGTGCAGGGGTTTCTGACGAAGAATCGGATGTAAGGGAGAATTAAAAGGAAGTGTATTCGAAATTTATTGGATTATTTATAATTTTGTAAGTACCAAAATATTTATTTCTATCCGTTTCATGTTACTGCAGCAGCTCTTCATAATCGCGGTAGAATTTGCCTTTGCCAATCAGTCAGGATGGTACCCTTAAGTGTGTCAATTTATCCAACACACTTTAAAAAAGTTGATACCATTCAAATAATAACATAAAACGTCTTCCAACAGGCCCATTATGTTGAGACGACTTCTGTCAAATTAGTTGTCATTTATACAGTTTGTTTTGCTAAATCACCCAGAGGAGCATGCAATTAAAAAACACGTCCAAATAATAAAATTGTTTTATCAAAAAGTGGCGATCTGCTTAGGCAACGCACTTCTCGACTCTTCCTAATCGTCCTAGCGAGACGACTATTCGCAAAATGGTGGCTACATTTGAGTCCACTAGTTCAGTAAACGATCAATCAACACCCGTACGTCGTACGTAGACGATAATCCGGGGCAGTCGATTTCTCACCGAATCGCAGTGGATCACCTCATGCCAGATTCCATAAACTGTACGAGTGAATTGAGGGCATTGCAATCTCACCGAGATCGTGCAATTTGACAGCCGTTACTTTTTTCTTTATGGTTTTCTCTCAAGTAGCTGGAGTATGCGAATAATCCACAAACCACAGCGATCGTCAAAGTCAAAACTGCCAGTGCCATCGACCAAATTCAGAGTCATGGAAAACTTAAAATTTCGGTTGCACTCCGCCCAGACCAGCAGTGGCGAATATTTAACTGACGTGATATTAAAAAAACACAATGAGTTGGTGACAACTCCTTCGAACGACTACGAAACATTTTATTATTTAAATATAAATATAGCAAGCGCTTAATGAAAAACCCTTTACGTACTATTAACGAACAAAAGTTATTTGCAATTTAACTAAATCTCGATTCGAATTGGATTTTGAATGGAAAGCATGAGAATCAAAATATTTCTTAAAACTGCAGTGATGCAATACCATCAGAGCAAAACCGCAACGAAAGACTGCAAACTTTTGTGAGTGTGTGATTTACTTTCGCTGGCATATGGTAACAGGTGCGCCACATTTATGATAAGACATTAAAACGAATGGCGAATAAAATTTCCTAATTGCGGAAATTTTTTTCGCTGCGTGTAAAGTTAGAAACGGATTCGTGGCTTTTCATATTCACGCTAAAGTCTAGTTTTCTAGGATCGCATGTGAATAATTGAATTGAATCACATGGGCGTTCGGTATCTCTAAGATTTCATTAATAAAATCCAAAACATGGACACTTTTTTTTTACGAGTTACTGAAAGCTTTACCAGTGCGTGTAGCTTTCTTACTTGGCAGTTACTTGTTACACTCTGTCTCTCTCTCTCTCTCTCTCTCTCGCTATCTCTATTTTTCTCCATTTCTAACTCTGTGTTTTACTCTCTATTTCTCTTTGTGAAGTCCTTGTATGAGTGTTAAGCACAGTGTTGTCATATTATTTGTTTAAAAAATCTTTTAATTTTTCAAAATCAAAAACTCTTTTTCCACCAAAAAACTTTTTTTTTGCAAATCATTAGAAAACTATTTGTGGTTATCTATTGGCGGAAATGTACAGATGTAATTATAGACAGACGAAGGAGCTAAGAAGGATACTGTAAATGAAAAACACTCCTGCTTTTGCATTCTTATAAATTTTCCGAAATTGTTTCCTAAATAATTCAAACGCTGCTTTTTTTAGTTTTGTTCGTTAAGGTCCCAGTTCGTACGCACCAGGTTTACTTGATCAGTTTTTCTTTAATTTTGTTTTGTACTGACAAATACGTTCATATTTCGTTTCATGTAGTTTAATTTTATTTGCCTTCAACTCTATATAAGAAATGTCGAATTCCTATTCTGCAGCCAATTTCAGGTGTAAATATTATTAAACTTTGCTTTGGGGTTAAGTTTGTACCCCTTTTCATTTTCTTCACCGCTCTAAACTTAATGCTCCGAATCTGATGTTTGTGGGTCAGCACTAATTTTCATATATAATAAAATTGTATCACTGACTCTGGCTTTCATAATTAATAAAATTGCAACACTGTATCGGAGATGGAAACGATGATTTGATAATTTTTTAATACACCAAACCAAGCAACGCTTGGTCCTGAACCAATTATATCATAACTTAAGTAAGTAATTTTAACCGTAGATGATTACGTTTCCTTTTTGTACATTGAAGGTTACTCTTCGCTGAATCGATGAGAAATTTTTAGGAATAGTTCTAGTGAAACAATTTTTAAAGTTAGAAATCAACGAAAATGTTTTTATATAAATATTTTATAGAAAAAAATTATAAAAAATATGAATTTATTAGGTTTATTTGAGCAAAATAAAACCTAATAAATTAATAAAAAATAAGGTCGAGTAAGTTTATAAAATATAAAAAAATACGTATAAAGGGTGTTTTTTATAGAGTGATACAAGTTTAAGTCATAATAAAACATAATAATATATATTTGATATCAATGAAGTGGTCTCTATTTAATAAAAAATTTTATGACATTAATGTTTAAATATGATTTCGGCCACAGCTGGCGCGTACAAGGCGCAATCTGGAACACCAATTTTCACAAACGGTAGCATTCTGACCATCATCGTTTTTGAAGACATATGGGCCAATGACTCCGCCAGCCCATAAAGCGCACCAAACAGTAATTTTCTGTGGATGTAATGGTGCTTCGACGAAAGCTTGTGGATTCTCCCCACTCCAAATGCGACAATTCTGTTTATTTACGTACCCATTCAACCAAAAATTGGCTTCATTGGAAAATAAAATTTTGAATGGACGGAGTGCACGATAAGTTTGACGAACAGAACCATTATTTTGATTAAATATTTCCACAATTTGCACGCATTCCTCTGGTGTAATGAAACAAAAAACAACTATCAGCTGTTAAATGGGTGGTCAAATAAAGCAGTGATGCCAACTCAAAGTTGTATCACTCTATAAAAAACACCCTACAATAATATTTGAGCATAATAAAAGGGCTTCGCCGATTCCACGAACATTAACCATCCAGGGTTAAATACAGCTTTTTGTCAAAAAAAAAAAAAAAAAAAAAACTTAAAAAGTCTTTTGCATCGCAAAACAAACTTTCCAATAACAGGTAAAACCGACGACAACACTGGTTAAGCAATAAAGAATAGTAGGCAGCATTGCCATCATTGTTTCCAAATTACACGATATTCTAGGTCACCTTAGCCTAAATTGTATTTTCAGTGTACAAGAGTGAAACTTCCGTCTGTTTGTCAGACCACTATCACAGTCTATTTGGCCATGTCGGCAATGCCCGATCAATGCGATTAAGAAGTTATGGAATTGCTGAAGTCGACTTATTTGAAAATTAATATCGCACTTTAAGGACGTGGCACACTGAAAAAACAAAAATATTATATTTTCTTCGGACTCCGCGTGTCTGCAAAGTGTAAAACTTATTAAATATTGATATAAATATGCTGTAAAACTGTATATAGCACACTAAATCATAAAGAGTCATAATTAAAAATGAAAAAATTTTTGGATATATAATTTCTTATGCTCATAATAAATGCATTTGGCTAGAATTTCTACTTGCGTTAATCATAAACTGTCCAATACATTCTATTAAGTTGTTATTTTTTGTGAAACTAAAAAATTATGGTAGTAAATTATTTTCAAAAATTTTTAATTTTTATTTTGAGTTGTGACTGTTTATGATTTAGTGTGCGATATGCCCTGTATGGGAGTGGTGCTGCACAATTGTAAATTGGGTTTTCCAGATGGATCTAATAAGCTTTAAGCAGTTTTTCCCATTTTCGCTTAATAAAAAAAATATATAAAATAAAATGTCAACAAAAATAATCGCTTTTTTAGGTATAATTCAATTGGAAAAGCTTGGCAGCACTGACAATAATAAATAAAAACAAAACCCACAAACACCTGAAAGCAAACTGAACAACAAGTTATTGGAGAAAAACGGGAACTTTTTTAAGGACAAACACACTTGCACACACACACACACAACAGCAACAGCACATTTTTAACGGGAACCCAAACGATTGTGTGTTGAAAGTTTATAAAACATTCGAGTTGTACTAAAATAAGCTCAGTTAGCAGTTGGCAATCAGAGTAAATGGTAAACGAACCGGAAAATAAACGAAAAAAAATTCAAAATCATTTTTAGTAATCACACTTTAACTAATATATTTAATTAACAATACATTCATACACACATACACCTAAAGAAATACCAATTGGTGTAGGAAGAAAATTACATACTTTTACGTGTTATAAATTATTTTAAGAAATTCGATTTGCAAATAAAAGCAAGAAAATATGTAACAAAGTGGGAAATTAATAAAAAAAAAAAAAATTAAAACGGAAAAGATTTCAGTTGAATGGTAACAAGAAATAATGAAATTTTAATTGAATATTAAGTGATTAGCAGCTCTTGGGGAAAAGAAAGCCAAGGGAATTTATAGCAAAAATATATGCAACAACTATCAATTATAATTCATAAGCGAATAAAGAATACAAAGTGAATTGAAAGTGATTTGAAAAATATAGAAGGTAAACAAATCCAACTCGAGTACTATTCAGTTTTAAATAAAAAAGTACAGCAATTGCAAAAGGGAAAAATATATAAAATAATTTTGCAATAATTAAGCGATTAACTGTTACGTTTACACGTCAGCACACAAAGTCAAACTACGAAACACAGAACAAGTAAGAATAATGCCAGTTTTCTCATTTATTTATGTTTAATATTAAAGTGCTTTACGCGTAATTAATTTGCCGAAAAAAAAAATAGTAAAAGAAATTTTTAATATTTTTGAAAAATTAAAAAAAAAAAAAAAATCTCGGTAATTTACACTGTGCTGTTATGTTATATAGCTTTTCTTGTTTATATTGTGGAGTACAACAAAAAACTGGTTTTTGTTATATCCGTAACACTTCCAAAATCTTGAGTTACGTTGAATACCCGGGCTTTCATACCGTCATGCAGTTATTGCTCAATAACTTTGGAGAAAGTTATTCGATTTTCATTTTGTTTAAAAATTTAGGAAGGTGAAACTGAAACCTTTCGAATTATATATAGTTCACTTAATTAACTTTGGCAAATATGCTTGTATTTCTCTAGCAAAAGGATTCTTTATTAAGTTTGTTTGCGTGTTTTCAAAGTCAGAGATCGACTGACAATTCTTTTTGAACAGCGAGTGTGATTGAAAGTATTTAAATATTTAGGTAAAAAAAAAAAAGAAACAGCTCAATAAAAATTTAAAAATCTTAAGTGCATGATAGTTCATGTCTAAAAATCTGTTAGAAATTGATGCCGTTTCTTTAAACTTCTATTAAAGGAAATTTCATTGGATATATATTTTACATGAAGAGCAATATTTTCAAATGATTCAAAATCTTATGAAACATTTTATTTTATGCAGGTTCATAGCTTGCAAAACTTAATCGCATGTTCTTCACTTGTTAAATTTATTAATTTTTGATATAAAATTTTAATAAATTTGAAAGTCTTTGAAAAAGTTTAACAAAAATGTGTTAACGAGCGAAAGTAGTTTTGGAGTAGTTTACACAAGACTACGAAGCCGCACTCAGAAATGAATATGCTATAGAATTTTTCTGATCTACAGGATTGTATTAATTGTTGTCAGCTTGTTTCAATGGCGACGGCATAACACTGTTCTTCAAAAATTATCGACAACGATTGATACTATTCTTTACTAAACAGCGCATTACAGATCCTTTTTTTCTGATACTGTAGCGAGAATTCACCTTCGAAATAATAAATACAAATAGTTCTCTCAACAATATTCCCTTTTTTCTAGTTCTGGCATAACGCACTACATGGGTAGGAGTCATTCTCTAAGTGCTGGTCCTACTAAAAAAAAACTTGTTTTAATATGGACTTTAATGTATCGCTACCCTCTTACGCATAATGAATTGTGTTCCATTCCGAACAAGATTTTCAAAACCAAAAATTTTGCTGTCGGAAAGTGTTTAATTCCAAAATATATTAAGGAAAGTTAATATTAGTTTTAGTACACAACTTACTGAGCTTAGCAGAACAGCTGTTTTCAAAAGCCGCTGCACTTTCATTAGCAGTACCCATGTGTCATTTTCGCTTATCACTACTTATTGAAAGGGTTACTAGTGTTTAATTGTAAATATTTTATTATAAAATATTACAAGTCATCAGTATCAAGACACATTAAATTCCAGTGTTACCGTTTGTTTATTTTCTACAAGTCCTGTGTTTGGAATTTTCATTCCATATTTATTCAAGCCAAACTTTTATAACATGAAATTTCTAGGTGATTGAATTGATGCTCAAATCGTTTTAAGAATTTTTGTGGAATATGTTAGTGTGACCGCTTTAATTTAGGCTTGATGTCCGTAATATCTGTGAGTGCTAGGGAAAGCTGAACAAATTTCCCATCACACGCTTTAAGCTTTTGATATCTATAAGATTGTTGTTTAATAATAATACTTCTGTTGGTTTCAAATCTAAAGTGTCTTAATACAAGTGTGTTACCATCGGCTTCATGTTGCAACTATTCTCGTATACTATTCATAATAAAATTTATATAAATAAATATTATTATTACATTCAACTGAGCCAACAAATAAGTGGTTATTAGCAAAAATAATCTTAAATACTGATGAGTTTGGCGGCAGATCAGCTGTTCTGAATGAATTTTCGTTTATATAGAACACAGTAGGCCAGTAGCTAACAAAGTATTTCCAAGAACAACTGACTGAATTTTATTTGAACTTGGAATAATTATCGTGGAATTCTGAAATCGACATGTTTTGAGCAACAGCTCAATAAATTTAATTGAATTAAATATAGAAAAAATAGTTGCATAGAAATACCAAAATGTTTATTTTAATATTGAAATTAAAATGAAATATTTTGGCAACACTGAGTATTAGATAAAGAGAAATTTTTACTGTTTTGTAACGTTTTGTGCTTATGTAAGTTTTGAAAATGTTCAATCAAAGAAATGGATGGGTTTTAAATATGATCAGCGCTTTTTTTAAACAATTTTATATCTCAACTTTTTATTATTCTATTTGCACGACTTGTCTTTAACATTTCGGCTTTAAAATCGTGGATATTTATTTGCAGTTAGTGGATGTTTTATAGAGGAAACATCTAAAATATATTTGGACAAGTGAAAAAGTTTTTTAAACTCTAATAATTACAAATTCCGTAACTTATTCCGGTACGATTAGTATTGTAAAAGTATCGGGTGTTTTTTATAGAGTGATACAACTTTGAGTTGGCATCACTGCTTTATTTGACCACCCATTTAACAGGTGGTAATTGTTTTTTGTTTAGTTTGCTTTGACATTTTATTACAAATCGACTAATATCAGAGCAACGCGAGCAAATTGTGTAAATTTTCAATCAAAATAATGGTTCTGTTCGTCAAACTTATCGTGCACTCCGTCCATTCAAAATTTTATTTTCCGATGAAGCCTATTTTTGGTTTAATAGATACGTAAATTAACAGCATTGTCGCATTTGGAGTGAGGAGAATCCACAAGCTTTTGTCTAAACACCATTACATCCACCGAAAATTACTGTTTGGTACACTTTATGGGCTGGGGGAATCATTCTCCCGTGTGGCTTCAAAAACGATGATGATCAGAATGTTACTGCCAATGGTGAACGGTATAGGAACATGATTCTAAGTTTTTTCGTACCTCAATTAACTGGCATTAATCTTGCTGATATGTGTTTCCAACAGGACGTAGCCACATGCCACACAGCAGGCGCTACAACTGATTTACTCAAGGAAACTTTTGACGAAAAAATAATTTCACGAAATGGCCCAATTAATTGGCCCCCAAGATCGTGTGGCTTATCCCCATTAGATTATTTTCTTTGAGTTTATGTAAAGTCACTTGTGTACGTCCATAAACCACAAACAATTGAACACCTGGAAATCAACATTCGAAGAGTTATCGGCGAGATACGGCCGCAAATGCTGCGAAAACTTTGTGAAAATTGGTGTCCCAAATTACGCCTTGTTTTATTATGATTTAAACTTGTATCACTCTAAAAAAAACACCCTAAATTAAAAGCATAACGGGTGTCAATAAAAATGTTTTCTTTAAATTTGGTTGGCTGTGAACAGAACAGCAGTTGAATATTTTCTCTCCCAAGACTTTGTTGCGATAGATTTTTTTTCCAATTAAAACTGCAGACATTTAAAAAAATCTTTATCCTGGCAATGCAGGTGGCATTAAAGTTGTCAGAACAAACACTCAATATGTACATATCCAGACAACGAACACGAACACACACACACACACACTCACGTACACACACTTTCTGTGTAGGATAAAAAAATTTTATAAATTAAAAGGAAAATTTAATGTTAATGGCTTTGCAATATCCTAAAGAGACACAAACATATAAAACCACATGCAACAAATACACACACACATACGCCCACACACACACACATAGTCTCACACGTTCAAATGTCGCACATAACGGTACGAGTAAAAACCAACAACCACCGCAGTGACATCAATATTGACAGAAGTGCAAAAATACATATTTAACAATTAATTTTGTATTCTGCAACAACTGTTGCATAAAAAATAATAATAAAATAAAAAAATTTATGAGCGCAGTGAGGGGGAAATAATGCAGTCTTGTTTTTTTTCTTGTTAGCAAAACGAATGTCTACAACTTTAATAAAAAAAGAGAAATTTAAGAAATACCAACAGGATATAAAATATTATTGGAAATTGTTGCAAAGCCTATTAAATAATTTTATTAAATATGTTATACTAATTAATGAACCATTTAGCGTTTAATTATTTAATACTTGCAAACAGCAGGTCTATAATTTCTGCTCTGACATCGTTTCATTTGCCACTTTGTCTATTCTTTGTCGCCACAATTGACTACTTTTAAGATGCTCTCTATGCCTGCGCTTCGAGAACCCGCATGCAAGAGACTATATTTCGCTGTCATATTTACGCGACGTCGATGTCGTCATTCATAATAGGGGGCATAAGAAGTTTCTATGTAACTGTCGTTAAAAAATTAAAGGAAAACAGTTCGAAGTAAGTGAAAAAGGAACAACAAAATGTTACATAAAGAATTAATTGTGTGTTAAGATCAGTTCAGTACGGAAGCACTTTATCATATATAAATTTATCATTTGAAATTTTTATGTTCTTACTAAATACTGACGAATTGTGTCCGACCGAAAACACCTTATCGGACATAACCCTTACCCGAATCCGAATATCGCTGAATCGTATATTCCTAGGCCGAGTCCGAACCCGAATATATGTATTTCCCTTAATATGTCAGCAATTGTAATTTTTCTATGTTTATATAGGGTGTTTTTTTAAAGGGAGTGTTAAAGTTTTGGGTTGGCATCACTGCTTTATTTGACCACCCATTTAACAGTTGATAGTTGATATTTGTTTAGTTTACTTTGACATTTCATTATGAATCGACTAAACCCAAAGCAACGCGAGCATATTGTGGAAATTTTTCGTCAAACTCATCGTGCACTTCGTCCATTAAAAATTATATTTTCCGATGCAGCCCATTTTTGGTTGAATGGGTACGTAAACAAGCAGAATTGTCGCATTTGGAGTCAGGAGGATTTACAAGCTTTTGCCGGAACACCAGTACATCCGCAGGAAGTTACTGTTTGGTGCGCTTTAAAAGCGGCGGAGTCACGCCGCTCATCTGACGATGATGGTCAGAATATTACTGTTTGTGAAAATTGGTGTTCCAGATTGCGCTTTGTACGCGCCAGCCGTGGTGGCCACATGGCCGACGTCTTATTTAAACAATAATGTTATAAAATTTTCTATCTGATAAACACCGTTTTATTGATATCAATATATATTACTATTTTTTATTATGACTTAAACTTGTATCACTCTATAAAAAACACCCTATACATTTTAAATAAAGTATGAAGTCTTCATTATTTTTCGGTGTGTATTTTCAGGTTGTTTAATTGTAGGGAGTTATTTGAAAAATTTATGTTTAAGATGTAAAAAAGTACCGCTTAATGGTGAGTTACCATTAAAAAACTACTCTCGAAACTCCCTTCAACTTTGTTAAGTTTTCATAACATGTGTCATCGCAATACAAAAACAAATCACACGTGCATAATCTTCGAAAATGTCAATTTTTATCTCCAAAACTTGCCATGTAATTTGAAACCTTTTCTATTTGTAAATAGATAAAACTTTTTAACTCATACAAATAAAACTAAGACCATCAAGTGTCAAGAACATAAACATGATATTGTGGCATGGTGTAGTAAAAACAAGCAGAAGAAGCAATAGTAGTTGGCATGCAGTACAGTAAAACAACTAGAATCGTTTATTTAATGACTTTATATTCGTTAAAATTCTTAGGTTATCTTCTGCAAAGAAGCGTTTAGTAGCTTAACCCAATTACGTTCAAACAAAAATCCAACATGAACGGTTTTGTTGATAAAAATAAAAAAAAAATAATATTAAGCAGCGAAACAAACAAAAATTATAGAGCAAACAAATCGAATACAGAATCCTTAAAAGGTTAAAAAATATCCTGCAAAACTATTTATTGCAAAACCATAAAAATAACCACTCACACCATTTAAAATAAATCCCACTATGAGTTGACAGAAAGAAATGAGAATAATAATAAAAACAACAATCATTTTGTTGAAAGCAACTGGTTTTAATGGAAATAATTCTCTTTAGGAGCGAGCACACACATGCACATGTGATACGCTGTAGAAGAAGACGCAAAGCAAAAGCATAACGGAATATGTGTGTGTGTGTGCTTGTGTGTGTGTGTGGGTGGATATGTGTTTATTTGCATGGTGATTTAATTGAGCAGTTTTCCACTTGAAGCTTAAAATAATACATCGATAATGGAGCACACTTTACTTAAAAAGTTATTCATGTATTTATCTCTTCAATTGAGCGCATCGGAGTCAAGTTAAATGTGTGGCATTAAAAGAAGAGTAAATTAAATGTTAAAAACAAATTTTAAAACCGGTTAATTGATTCGACACATGCATGTCAATGGACATATCCAATGAAAAGTTCCACAACAGTCGACAACTGAAAGTTTTTGAAAACACTTTATCCAAAATGTATTAGGATATCTGAAATTATCATTTTATCCTGCATTTATTCTCCATTATAAAGTTTTTCATTTACTTTTCTGAAGAATATTGACTATTTTAAAATCTTTAGAAGTTCTTTTCTAACAAAAAAGCTCCACATATGCGGGGGTAGGCGTGCTAGAGGTGGACATTCTCCCGATATTTTGTTAACAATTCCTCTACTTTTACTTGTTACTGGCATTAATAAAAGGGAGTTTATTAAAAAAGTGCATTTCAAGTCAATTTACTTCCTTTTTAAGTATTTTCAAGGCTTCATGCTTTGAAAATATTTTATTCCATTATACTAAAATATTTTTTATGAATTGTGCCTCTAGACTATATCATTATTAAAGGAATAATTCATAAAAAAAATGTTCTATGAAAGCAGGTTATTATTTAACAAAATATTATAAAAAGATTTCTCACATTAACAAATTATAAAGATAAAATATTTTTTATGAATTTGGCCTTAAGCCCACTGATTAAATTTTAGAAAATTGTGGCATATTAAATGTATTTTAATAACAATTTATTTATTGCAAAATTTTGTTATTTAAATATTTAAACAATAATTCGCTTTTATCCCTATTTGATTGGTTTTTTCGGAGCAAATATTTTATTAATTACTCGTGTGGATGTTCGTAAGAGATTTATAATCTTCTGTTAAGAAAAATATATAAAAAATATATTAAAAAATATACTGCCTTGGATGGATGTGAGCAGTCAAGACGGAAATGCTACAAATTGCACGGAAATTGTTTTTTGCTCTAAAACTCTTGCAAGATATATTCTTAAAAATTATAAAAGAATATAAAGAAGTTAAAATTTTAATGTTCCCATTTAAAGATTGCAAATGTATTGAAAACAATTCATTTTTATAATCCCCACATGGTGGGCGAAACACTTGCACGTGTGGTGGCGTATACTTAATGAGTGTACGTTTGTGATTGAAATTTCCCATAACGTATACGTACTGATGTGCTTTTGCATAGTTTGTGGAGGAACTAAAAACTGTAAAGGAAATAAGAGGGCAGATGAGAAACCCACTGAATGAATGAATAAGTAAACACGAGGTCTGTTCATAAAATAAGGGGAATTTTAATTTAAACAAGAAAAATATAATAAAGTAAAATAAAATAGAATGAAAGAAATTATTCTTCCATGTCCACTTGAGAAAGTCCCCCCCTTATATAATAGATTTGTCCCAGCGTTCTGTTCCATTCCTGGCAGCAGATTTAATATGAATTGCTCAACGATGCAGACGTCATCTCCTCAATCATCGTTCTTTCTTGAGTCTTTGTGACCTTGGGAACAGGAAAAGGTAAATATATTTAAAACTGATGGCCTATAAGGTGTTGTATAAGAATAGGGTGTTTTATTAGCAAAAAAAATGTTCTTTTTTTGTGTCAAACTTAAGCTACATGGTCAAAATTTCTAAGAAATTTACATGGCATGACCTGATTGCTATGCCCAACATCACCAGCATCTTTTGTAATAATTATTCCATGATTTTTCATAACAATTTTCTTCTTTCTGTATAAAAATTTTCATTGAATTCACATTTTCTCGATCATATTTGAAAAAAAATTTTCTAACTGAGAGCACAATCACCACCAATTTATTTCTATTCTTTGATTAATTTTTTTGCAACAACAGAAAATCGCGGCAGATGTAAAATATTCTTCTAAATTTTAAAATACAAACAAATAATTTTAAAATTGTTGAGAGCAGCATAAAAGAAAAACTTGAATTGAATGTACGTAGACGGCGAAATTTTAAAATTAAACTTGTTTCCTAATTTTATGAATTTTTTTTGCAAATACTTAACCCTGAAAGGTTACTCTTCATTTTTGTGTATTACGGCAAGTCTTTATTGAATCGACGAACAATTTTTAAAAATAATTCCAGCGGAACAATTTTTAAAGTTAAAGATACAAGGAAATAATTTTGGTTAAGTATTTTATTCAAAAAATAATTTAAAACCATAATTTAAAAGCTTCGTTTATCTCTTAAAATTCAACACGAATTTCAGCAAAATAAAATGGCTCCGCAGAGTAACCACCGGCGAACAGTAACCATCCAGGGTTTGTTGTTTAATTTCCTGTTTCTGTTTGCTGTTGTTTTAATGCAGAAGTTCAATTCCAAAGCTAATCCTCTTCAGCAAAATTAATCCTGTTTATCAGAGTTAATCCTGTTTACTCAGGTGGGCTTTTTAGCCTCTATAAAGTACTGAAAATTCCATTTCCTTTTCTTTTCCAAATGTTACTCTGTGATAATTATGGGCTTTAATGAATATTTTATTTTATTTAAATTAATGAAATGCTAACCTTCCAGATACACAATTTAGTTAAATATATGCGGCTACTTTATTAACTGGGCTAGAACTGTTGTACCAAAAAGCAACAGCAGCACCTGCGTTTGGCTTTTATTACTTAAAATTTGTATTGTTTTGTTTTTGTTGTTGTTTTATTCTTCCTTTTTTTGTGTGTGTGCTCGTTTGAATCATATAAAGCAGCCCCACACCCAGGAACTGCGCTGGCGTTGGGGAAAAGTGAATGTAAATGTGAAATTATTAAATAATTTGTTCAAACATAAGAATTATTTTAGACCTTTTAAATTATGGAAAATATATTTATTTTAGTCATGACAAAAAGAAAAATTAAATAAAAGGACGAAAAGGGAAATCGAACACATGACTTTTAAAGTTCACACAATATTTTTACGACTTTTCTTTTACTTTTTGTGTGTTTAACGAGGTGAGTGAAGGAGCAACGAAATACCTGCAACTGCTAATAATTTAGGAGGTGTGTTGCTCTTCTTTACTGAGATGGTGTTCACACGAGACAAATTTTTTATATGAAATAGTTGAATGTACGACAGTTCTTTCTTTTTTGTGTGGTCAGGTTTGTCTATATAACGGGTGTTTTTATAGAGTGGCACAAAATTAAATCATAAGAATACAAGGAAATATTTTTTTAATATCAATAAATTTTGAGGGAATTGAGGGAACATTTTATGAAATTAATTAAATATGGTTTCTACCATGTGGCCTCCACAGCTGGCGCATAGAACACCAATTTTCAATAGCATTTCGCAGCATTTCTGATCGTATTTTTCCTATAACTCTTCCAATGTTGATTTCCAGGTGTTCAATTCTTTGTGGTTTATCGACGTAGACAAGTGACTTAACAGAAACCCAAGGAGGTGGCCAATTAATTGGGCTATTACGTGAAATTATTTTCACATCAAAAGTTTCTCTGAGTAAATCAATTGTAGCGTCCACTGTGTGGCGCATGTGGCTCGGATCTGTTGAAACCGCATGTCAGCAGGATTAATGCCACGTAGGTAAAGCACCAGTTTTGAATCATGTTCCTATACCGTTCACCATTCACTGGCGGCCAATGTGTGGTACATGTGGTTCAGTCCTGGTGGAACGCCATACCAGAAGAATGAATGCCAAGAGCAATTAGGAATCATGTTCCTATACCCTTCACCATTCACCGTAACATACTGACCATCATCATATTTCAAAACATTTGGGCCAGTGACTGCTCCAACCCATAAAGCGCATGGATACAATAGTGTTCTGACAAAAGCTTGTGGACTCTATTCATTCCAAATACGACAATTCTGCTTATTTACGCACCCATGAGTTTGACGAATAGAACAATTATTTTTATAAAAAATTTCAACAATTCGCACGCGTTGCTCTAGTGTAAGTCGAATCATCAGCTGTTAAATAACTTTAAAAAAAACACGTTCTACCATAATTTCAGAATCTTTCAGTTAATTCCCTTTTTGGCCTGTCCGTGTAGTCTGTTTTGCTCATAGGCTTCAGAATATGTTCAGCAGCAAAGAAGAAAATATTAAGTAAAATAGTTTTATGGCGTTCATTAACTCTCTAAAGCATTAAACACAATAACGACAGCAGGCTACACGAACACCGACTACAAAAGCCGTTGGCTACAATCGTCGCCTCGTAGGCAGCTACTTAATTGTTTTCAGAACGACACCACCAAATCAATAACCATGTGTTGTTGTTTGTAGCAGAACTCTTTTCATAAGACAGTGTAGCCGCTTTCATATATTGAGTACTCTTAAATAGTGTTATTACAATAAAATATATTTAAAGTCTACAGTATATGACAAGAAATCATTTCATTAGCTTGGAAATATAGTCTGTTGTTTCTTTTTGTAAAGTAAAATAATATATTTTAAAGTTTACAATAATTGAGTTTATTTATATCAAACTGGCAACATTGTATCTACTCATTGTCGCTCAACAAAATAAAAATTAGTTTAGATTGACTACAACCGCAAAAACAGCATGGACAACAACCCGTAGCCGTGTTGTAAAAATAATCATTCTCATATACGCACACGTATTCTATTTTTCACAATTCGTAGTCTGTGGCCTGCTGTCGTTTAAGCTTAACTCGACGTCGTAACTGTAATTTTTGGTTATCTTTTAAAATAATCCTAAAAAAAATTCCTTTAAGGAAAAAGGAAGGGAATTAAATGTTCTACAAAAATGCTGGCCAAAAAACTTTAATATCTCTTCAAAAACCACTGGACTCTAAATTCAACTTGTGCTCCACAAACACTCACAGAAAACTTAAACTACGCTTAAGGGTTATTTTTAATGGTATTTATTTGAGATATTGTCTCAGTCAGTATATGAAAAAACAGGACGAGCACTCAAGCGACGAACCGAACTGGAAATATAGGGAAATATAGATTTTGGGAGGAGGGAAAAGGAGTAGCGCCTGCGTACATTCGATTTAAACATTCTCATTCCATTGCAAGTGACGGGGAAGACCTCTGCAGTTAGTTTGTTCCCCATGTGGACTGTTCGGCCAAAAGACGATTTCTCTCTGTGATGAGTAGTACGGTTTGCTGGAATATCGACCACGAATGCTTACGCTCCTGCTGAAAAATATGATGGGAGTATAAATGAATGGGGTTGGGGAACGAGTACCCTGATTTCAATAGGGCACATCCCATTATAGTAACGATAAAACAATGAAACTCATCTCACATTGCGACGATGCTCATGAGAGTTAATAGAGTGGGATTACCCCACTGTCTCCAATGAGCTTTCACACCCTCTCCTGTACACGGGCGAGTAACTTCAAAATAGACTTTGAAGCACCTGCCCAGATATGCTTCGTATGAAGATGTTTGTTGTAATTTTATTTCAAATCTCAGTATAATTTTTCTTATGTAATTCTCAATTAGTTTTTGAAAGTTTGTGCATAAGCAAAGATATATTATTATTTTTTAAATTGAAAGGCAGATTAGGGATGTCAAGTAAGGACCAATATAATGTAGACACATTAACATAAATGGAACCTGGTTAAGGATTAAGGGTTAAGGGTTAAGTGTTAAGGATTAAGGGTTAAGGTTTAATTTTATATTAAAACGCAAATACTACTCGCCCTAAATAAATCTCATAAGTCTTCAGATCATCTTTATCACTTAAAACAACGCCAGAAAATTATATCATCTCTCTAACTCCTCAAAAATAAAATTTGTACCGTCTGACCTCAGCCTTGGTTACTTATACAGAAATGCTACAACAAAAAACAAAAGAAGTCCTAGAAAAGCTTTAACGATTGTGTGTTAAAATATGTTGCAGCATATTTTCATGCATACTTGAATTATACTTTAATAATATATTCGCATATAAAACGGTTAATTAAATTTAATTCTTCCACATGTTAATTTAATTATTATAAGAAAATTTGCATAAATTTGTGCGTACAAGAGTGTCAATTGTGCACACTTTTAACGATGCTTCAGGGCATACAAAATTTTTATCTGTCAAGTTTCTTTTTTATAGGAAATAGTAGGGAACGTTTAAGCAGTTCTCAGCCTAACCCAGCAAACATACCAATAAAAGAACTCGTAAGTGGCTTGCAAAAGAGTTAAGGTTTAGCGGAATAATTTCAATAACAATAGGGTGTTTTTATAGAGTGATACAACTTAGAGTTGGCATCACTGCTTTCTTTGACCACCCATTTAACAGCTGATAATTGATTTTTGTTTAGTTTGCTTTGACATTTCATTATGAATCGACTTACACCAGAGCAACCCGTGCAAATTGAGAAAATTTTTAATCAAAATAATGGTTCTGTTCGTCAAACTTATCGATCACTTCGTCCATTCAAAATTGTATTTTCCGATGAAGCCCATTTTTGGTTGAATGGGTACGTAAATAAACAGAATTGTCGCCTTTGGAGTGGGGAGTTTTGTCGAAACACCATTAAATCCACAGAAAACTAATGTTTGGTGCGCTTTATGGGCTGGCGGAGTAATTGGCCCATATGTCTTCACAAGCGATGATGGTCAGAATGTTGCTGTTTATTAATTTCTTTTAAAAAAAATATAATTTTACTTAATTTTTCAAACAGACCTCGTTTATATAAAAATTATTTATAACTTGTAAAGTTATTATTGAGTAAAAAAGTCAATTACAAAACAAATTTACTAAAATGAAAATTCAAAACCCAAAAAGCCTTAGAGAGAGAGAGAGAGAGAGAGAGAAGTGTTTTTAATACTGTCTTGACATGACAAATAGTTACAGAAAGAGGGCATCGATTTAAAACTTAAAAATTGCATGATCGTTTTTCAAAATATTAGTTTCGTATCACTGAATAATTTTCATCACTGAAATAAAATTATAACAAAATTTTTCTTTGTATTAATGTTAGCGTTCATGGTAATCACTTCATTGCTCTTTTACGCAGCGTTCAAGTTTCAGTGACAGCATGGGCTTTTACTTCACATAATAAAACGAATAAATTGTATCCATTTCAAACATCACACAACATTAGCTTGTCCTAATTTAATCCCTAATAATTGTTAATCATTAACTATCATTTGCTATCAATTATTAATTATAATTGGTTTCTTTTTCCTTATCCATAAACTGCCTACAGCAGAACAAACCAGTCACTGCGCACATACACAATTTGTGTACATCATTTTTAATATCGTTCACACTTCCTGTAGTACAAATCTTGCAACAAAATGTTATTTAATTTCAATTTCAACATGAGTATCACTATAAAATAACAATTCTATTTTTATTTATGTAAATATTAATAATGATATACTTGCTTACACACACACACACACACACACACACACACGCAATTATATTAAATAAATATGTACATACGAAAGATATACGCTTTTGCATACGAAACATGAAAAGCAAACAAAAAAGCTACAACAACATTTAAATGAATTCTAGCTTTTAGCATTTCATGCCGTGCCAACATTTAAGCACTTCACTCGTATCTGCTCCAACTACAATTCCAATGATATACGAGCACAATAGCAACAACAACAACAACAACAGCAACAACAGAGGACAATACAACAAAATTAATACTGTAACTAAAACAGCAAAAAAGAAACTATAAATAAAGAGAGATACTGAAAACTATTCGATTATTAAGGTGGGGCATATTGAAAACCACAAAATAAAATGATTTCATTGATAACAAAATGTTCATGGTAACGCAGTCACTATAAATAGTTTAGTTTTTTATATTTTTATTTTATTTAATGTTATAAGTAATAATAAAAACCGATGAATTCATCATGACCCAATACACTCTGAGTCAATCGTTGTGCTATAATTTTGCTCAAACATGTTATTGAGGCCGTGGTTTTTTGGAGATGCGGATTAATGTTAAACTTAGTTTAACGTAGTCCGGAACCCCGATTTGCCCAGTGAAAAACGAATTTTTTTATTTCATTAAATACAAAACTTTTAAGCAGAAACTCAAACCTGGCAATAACCGCGCACATCTGTTTACAGATCAAGTAAGCCCAGTCTAACTGAGTTTCCAAAACTTAGCCCAAGTATTATTTTCAGTTCAGTTGAATTCTCTGAGCAAATATTTTTATTATTGAAAGCAAAAAGATTTAATAACTATTCCCATAAACAAGAGAATATAAGCTTCAATTTAATTTGCATTTTATACAGCAGAGCAGAACAACGTGGTTTTCAAGAGCCGCAGCAATTTCATTATTAGCACTCCATGTGTAGAAAGAGGACTTTTCTCTTTCAGTTCGTCGCATCGAAAAATGTTTTAAGTTTGGGCTCGTTGTTTTTTTAGTTCCTTTTTCCTTCTTTTAATAATAGTCCCAAAATTAAAAAAAAAATATTTATAAAATAAATTTGGGAAACCTAAAATTAAAAAAAAGTATAAAAAAATTGGAAAACCTAAAATTAAAAAAAAAAAAAAAGTTGGAAAACAGTTGAGCCTAAGGGTCATTCCCTGTAACTTCCCATTAATTTTAACCGGCAATCTTTCGTGCTATTCTACTCTTTTAAGCTCTTCGAACCAAAACACAATTATTTTAATATTCAAATCAAGGGATTCCCACGTGATAAATGGTGATTGATATGGTTTTCGGTTACCTTGAAGGAATAGACAACTGATCAGATATATAATTACGGAGTTTTTCAAAACAATCACTTTTCTCGAATTTTTTTCGTTCACTACATCCTACAAACCGACGTGGTTTTTTATTCTTGATAGCTGATTAGTTTCCGAACGTGATCGGTCAGGCCCTTTAAAAGTTATTTTAAAACATCCACTTTAAAAAAGTTTTTTCCAAATTTTTTTTTTATATCTTAACATCTACCGGCTTGAAGTTATAAGCGCATTACATACTTGCAACATTTACACACATTCACACACTTACACACACTTACAAACACATACACACACTTACAGACACAGTGACGGGTTCTCATAACTAGTCAGGGAAGTTTCCAATGACTTTAAACGTCGCGATCTAATGGCAGCTCGATTTTTTTCAAAACAAGGTAAAACCAATAAATTCTCGATTTTTGAAAACTGTAAGATTTCGTTGTGGAAAGTTACAAATTTATAAAAAAAAAAAAAATTGCAAAGCGATTGATCCTAAATACCATCCCTGTAACTTCCAGCTGTTCTATGATCCACATGAAGTGCTGCTCTATTGCTTAAGTAAGGGTTTGAAAAAACGCTATTAAATTAATTAATTATTTCAATTTTACATCTGTTACAGTTTTCGAATGCAGCCGCCTATTATCATATGAGAAACGGTAGCTTCAACAACTTTGGAAGTTCGCGTATATTAAATTTTTTGTTTATCAATAACATGAAACCCCTTAAGCATTAAACACAATAACGACAGAAGGCTACAGGAACACCGACTACAAAAGTCGTTGGCTACAATCGTCGCCACGTAGTCAGCTACTTAATTATTTTTAAAACGAAACCGCCAAATCAATAACCATGTGTTGTTGTTTGTAGTAGAACTCTCTTCAAATGCCAGTGTAGCCGCTTTCTTATATTTAAGACTATTTAATAGTGTTATTCCAACAAAATATATTTAAAGTCCACAGTATATGACAAGAAATCATTTCATTATCTTGGAAATATAGTTTGTTGTTGCTTTTTATATAAGAAAACAATATATTTTTAAAATTACAATAATTGAATTTATTTATATTATACTGGCAACATTGCATCTACTCATTGTCGCTCACCAAAATAGAAATTAGTTTAATTTTGACTACAAGCACAAAAACAGCAGGGACAACAACCCGTAGCCGTGTTGTCTGTAGTGGTAACAATAATCATTCGCATATACGTACATGCATTCTATATTTTACAAGTTGTAGTCTGTAGTCTGTTGTCGTTATTGTGCTTAATGCTTTAGTTTAATTTTGTCTACAACTACAACGGTGATCAGTAGTCGTGTGGCTGCGTCGTCGCTAAAATAGTCATTCCCATTTCAATGCGTGTTGTAGCTCATTGCCTGCTGTCGGTATTGTGTTTAATACTTAAAGCAGTCAGGGTTTTGGTCCTCTTTTTTCCTTATTTATAAGCTGGCAACACTGGGTACAACTCTCTAAATTCGCCCGCTCCTTCTATGAGAACTAAACAGTGTGGTTCACCTTCATGATTTTAAATAATTAAAATATTTCAGTAACTAAATAAAATGAAATTTTCAAAATATTGAAAATAGTTGATGCCGCCTTAATGCGATTCACGATATACGATTTCGTACTTACACGCACACGTACGCATCAGCACTTGTTATTGCAGTGTTGAAGTACATGCTCAAAGGCTGTAAGTAATTGAATATGTACAAACGCTCATGTACATATTTGCCATACGCACACACACTTGTACACACACTCACACATACACACACTTGCCAGTAAAAACATAACCATCTTTACAGATCTAGAAAGGGTAGCAGAAAGCGTTTACACTTTATTAGTTAAGATATTTACATTAGAACAGGAAAATGTTGAGTGTGCACACACACACGCACACGCACACAACAAACACATGTTTCAAATAAAATACGATGTTATTCGCATTTGCTAGAGTTTCACTTCAAATGAATATTAAACCATATTTCTTACCTGCTTCTGCTGGGTTTCATATCACAACTACCCAACAAACAGCTGGACAAACGTTTAACACATTTTGTTTTTTTTTATTGAAATTAAACATCCTGCAAAACGTGCTTTTTAGAAAAGCGTATCTGGATATTAATTTGGAGATAATATTTCGTGCAACAAAATAATAATAAATTTAATTTTATAGGCCAATTGTTTGAAAATTTATTTTTAAATCAAAAAGACAAGGTAAATATTCTTCAAGGCACAAGTAAAATCAACACCATTATTTCATATATTCAACTTAGACAGCAGAGCCGAACAGCTGTTTTCGAAAGCCGCTACACTTTCATTGTCTGTACTCATGTGTATTTTTACTTGTTGTCACTTGTGTTTTGAAATATTTTTCATGTCTTTCAGAATCGAAAACCATTTTTTGAACAATTGGCCTACAAAATTAAATTTTATATAGGGTGCTTTTTATAGAGTGATACAACTTTGAGTTAGCATCACTGCTTTATTTGACCATCCATTTAACAGCTGATAGTTGGTTTTTGTTTAGTTTTCCTTGACATTTTATTATGAATCGACTTAGACCAGAGCAAAGCGTGCACATAGTGGAAATTTTTAATCAAAATAATGGTTCTGTTCGTCAAATTTATCATGCACTTCGTCCATTCAAAATTTTATTTTCCGATGAAGTCCATTTTTGAATGGGTACGTAACAAACAGAGTGAGAAGAATCCACAAGCTTCCACTAGGCGGAGTCATTGGCTCATTGATGTTCAGAATGTTACTGTTTGTGAAAATTGGTGTTCCAGATTGCGCCTTGTACGTGCCAACCGCGGCGGCCACATGGCCGAAATCATATTTAGACATTAATGTCATGAAATTTTCTATCCAATAAAGACCGTTTTATTGATATCAAAAATATATTACTATGTTTTATTATAATTGAAACTTGTATCACTCTATAAAAAACACCCTATATAATAATTAATCAATTATTTTAAATATCGATCATTATCGGTAATTCAAGCCCTGATTGAAGCCTACAGATGATTTGATGTAAAACTCAATCAATTTCAAACATGTCGACCTTTTCATATATAATTTGACTTTGCATTCGCTGGGTTCACCATGAAACGGACCTTGTGTGTAAAAGAAAAATATGGAATTATTTTAATGAAAAAAATTTCTCTCATTCATAATACAAATAATAACCCCAAAGTTTTTCATTATTGTTTGTGTTTGTGTTTGTTTTAGCAACTTTTGTTGTTGGTATTTTGTTATTGTTTATTGCGGTCGTTTATTAAATAACAAACTCCTTGTTATTTGCTCAGGTTATATGAAAAGGATTACCAATTGAAAATTTGTATACGAAATTTATAAAATTATGAAAATAAAAGGTAACAGAAGAAATCCTTCTTTGTGAAAAGGAAAAGGCTTTTGCAAGAATGATCGTTTTGGAAAGTAAAAGTGTTTGTGAAAATGTGTTTATTCTAAAGGAACCATTTGATACTCCATCATATGAAATCTTCTTTAGATCTGACAGTTTGTTAATAAAACCTTTTTCAAATAAAGTTACGAATATGATTCTGTAGAATACAACAAAAATACTATTCATGCCATTGGCCGCTATGAAGTGTCTAAATATAAAGTGCCTGTTGAAAAGGTGATTTAAGAAAAATATGTTTTAACAAGAGCGTTTTATGAAAAGTGTTTCTTGTCAAAGTACTTTTAAAAGTAATTTTTTATAAAAGAAGTTATTTATTTACAACAAAATTCTCGATCCTCTAAATCTGTTTTCTTAACATTTTCGCCTCCTCTGTTGCTGTGGCACTTTTCATAAAAAGTATGTTATATAAAATCTGCATTCGCAAAAATATATTCTGAATAAAAAGTACTTTGTAGATATAAAGACTAAATTTTCAAAAGAGTACTTGGAACAAAAAGTACCTTTACAAAATCTATATTTTAAAAAAAGAGCACTACATAAAATACTTTTTACACAAAAGTACTATTGCTCAAGGTAAACAATTTTAAAAGTATTCATTTAAAAAAGAGTTTTTCTAAACAGTACATTTCATAAAAAACCTGTTAATAAAAGTACCTTTTCTAATAAGTTTCTTTTATAAAAAGTATGTTGTATAAAAACTGCATTCTGCAAAAAAGTATTTTGAATAAAAATTATTTTGTGGATAAAAAGACAATATAAAAAGAAATACTTGGAAGAAAAACTACCTGGAATAAAAGTACCTTCACAAAAATAATTTTAATAATAGGACAAAAGTACTATTACTCCAAGTTAACTTTTTGAAAAGTATTTGTTTTAAAAAATTATTTGTTTTAAAAAGTAATTGTTTTAAAAAATGATTTCCATAAAATTTATCTGTCATAAAAAGTTTGCTATTAAAAGTACCTTTTGTAATAAGCACCTAACAAAAATGCAGCCGTTTCCAGGAAAATTAAAATAAAGGACTTTTTCTTTTGTAAACAAGTACCACCTACCTAATTTTCAATTTTATGTTAGTTTTCATAAATTGAAGTAAGTAACTTTATGAGAAGTACTTTTTTTTAATAAAAAATACTTCAAAAATTGATCTTTTTTTAATAAAATACATATTGTAACAAAAGTATTTCATAAAATGTAGCTTTAACAAAATGTATCTACTGTAAAAAGTACCATTTATGAAAAAAGCGTTTAATAAAAAGTACATATTACAAAAGGTACGCTTAATAAAAAGTACAATTGCTTAAATTAAATTACAGATAATAAAAAAGGTATTTGCTGTAAAAAGTACCCTGTATAAAATTTATTTTCTCGTAAAAAGTAACTTTCATAGCAAGTACTTTTAATGAGAAGTCTTCTATAGACGGTACTTTTTATAAGAGGAAGGTTTTATAAGAAGTACCTTCTATATAAGTAGTTTCATAAAAAGTACCTGTTCTGGAAAACGCGCTTAAACAAATTTCCTGATATAAAAAAGAGTTGTTTTTGTGAAAATTACTAATTGTTAAAATCTATTTAAAAAAGAAGTTACTGCTTACAAAAATTTTCTTTTACAGTGTCTACCATAAAAAGTGTAGTTTATGAAAAGAAAAAACTGTTCTTATAGAAAGTACCCATGATAAGAAAAGTATTATCTTTAAAAAGTACCCATCATAAAAAAATTATTTCCTTTAAAAAGTACCCCACATAAAATGTATATATTTTTAACAAAATAACCTTCATAGCAAGTACTTTTTATAACAAGCATAACAAGTATTTTGTACAGAAGGTACTTTTTGTAGCAAATGCCTTCTATACAAATAGTTTCGTAAAAAGTACCTGTTCTGGAAAATACACTCAAACTAATTTCCTTATTTAATTTTTTTTTGTGAAAGTTACTTGTTGTTAAAATTTACGGGAAAAAAGTATTTATTATAAAAGTTAATGTTTACAAAAATTTTCTTTTACAGTGTCTTCCCTAAAAAGTACCATTTATGAAAAGTACATGTTAAAAATGGACGCATAATAAAATATTCATTTCCTGAAGAGTATCTTTAATATAATTTTTATTATATAAAAAAATACTTCTGCAGCACATAGAAAACACTTTTTATTAAAAACCATTTAAGAATACCTTCTAATTGAAGCCACCATAACCTTCATTATTGCACTCAATTTTTATTATTCATTCTCGTAATTCTATTCATTCCTTATCCGAGTATTTCCACTTGCATTTGTATCTATTTTACTTTTGATTGTTGTATGAATTTCATTGTGTTGTTTTTTTTTCGTTGCTTCCAGAAACTGTTGCCATCTGAAGGATTAAGACAAGAGCGGAAACAAACTTTGCAGGTACGTTTGTATCTTTTGCTTTATATGAAATTTTATTTTCATTCCGTTTTTATTATATCCACAACATACTTGAATATATTTGCACGTGAGGAAAGTGAGTTTTATTGCAAAAAGTTTCATCATTATTTTAGATGAAAAACATTTTTTTGGAGAAAGTGAAGGAAATCGAAAAATAAATGGAAGCTCATGCGAGTGTGTTTTTGTAAAGATTGTTTTTTTTTTAACTTTTACTTAGTTTAAATTAAGGTTAAGAATAATATTTTTTTCGGCAATACAATTGATTTTATTATTGTTTTTGATAAGAATTTGACCGCAACTGTGGCGTTGACCGCAACTGGCTTAGCAGTTCTGCCACACAATTAAACATGCGGAAATATTTTTTGAAAACACCATCTTTTCCTTTCACATTTTAAAATGTTTAAGTTTCTTGTTTGTGTAAATAATAACAAATAGAAAGTCGAAAAAAACTTATAAAATTTATATGTTCCCCATAAATGAATCCCACATGAATAAGGCCGCCAAAAAGGTTTTCTTCCTCCTCGCATTTGCAGCCAAGAAAGCGAAAACTTTTATACCATTGAAAAGAGTGATGCCTTTGAAAATTTATATCGCCCCATCTCCCATAAATATGTGGCAGCTGAAGCCACAAAGTTCTCTATGCCGTTGCCAAACGAAAATGCTGGGAAGCATCTCTTTCACAGACTCATTGAAAATTATGCAAAACAAACATTTTCATCTTGTGTAATCTTCCTTTAGCTAATAATAATTTTAACACACTCCCATGCAAAACACACACACACATACACACACACATACACACACACACATACACACACACATACACATATACACTCATACCTACGGCATAAGTGCAAGGATATTCCCTGCAATATGTGTGATAAATTTGTAATCCCCAAACGTTGAAATAACAAAATGTTTTCATATCCTCCTTTTCAACAATAACTTAAGACAGAAAAATCCTTATTTTACTTAATCCAAAAGCAAACACAGTTTTAGTAAATTTTATGTGTGTGTGTGTACGTGTGCATACAGAAGTAGTTTGCACAAACTTACATAACGGTCTAAAGTTGTATTATTAGGCAGCATCATTATTTTCTAACAATTAATATAAAAATTCGGGTTGACCCGAAGGCACATCCCTGTAACTTCCCGCTAAAACCATCGCAGCCTGATTTTTGCCCTATTCTTTGAGCTCTTCGAGTTAAAATACTATTTTCATTTAAATTTTGAAATCAACCGATTCCCGCGTGATAAGCGGTGATTATTGTAGTCAAGGACTGATCAGATCTATAACATCGGAGTATTAGAATTTTTTCGTTCACGGTAACTGGCGAATGGGCTAACCGATTTTGACGACCCGGTTTATGGTGATCGACTTGGTTATTCAATGTTAGGCATTAAACACAATAACGGCAGACTGACTACAGGCTACGACTTGTCTAAAATAGAATCCATGTGCATATATGAGAATGATTATTTTTACTACTACAGACAACACGGCCACTGGTTGTTGTCCATGCTGTTTTTGTGGTTGTAGTCAAATTAAACTATATTCTATTTTGGTGAGCGCCAAGAAGTAAATGCAATGTTGCCAGTATAATATAAATAAATTCAATTATTGTAGGCATGAAAATATGCTGTTTTATTATACAAAAAGAAACAACAAACTATACTTCCAGGCTAATGAAATGAATATTGTAGACTTTAAATATGTTTTATTGGAATAACACTGTTTAAGAGTATTACATATATGAAAGCGGCTACACTGGCGTATGAAGAGATTTCTACTACAAACAACAACTCATGGTTATTGATTTGGTGGTGTCTCTCTATATATAATTAAGTAGGTGACTACGAGGCAACGATTGTAGCCAACGGCATTTGTAGTCGGTGTTCGTGTAGCCTGCTGCCGTTATTGTGTTTAATGCTTTAAGAGCTGATTGTGGCATTGATCGATGAAGCAGTTTAAACGTTATTAAAAAAAAAAGAAAATTATTTCAAAAAGTGCTATTTTTCCAAGATTTTTTAAATATCTTGAAATCTACCGATTCGAATCGGTTCACAGGAAATCTAAGTTCCAGGACATTCTCCGGAACGTTATCGGTATGGATTGATTCAATTCCGCCGTTTAATATATGATATACGAGGGTGACAAATTTACACACACACACGTACACATATACATACACACACATATACAGACATGCACTATGTGGCGGGCTCTCAGAATTAGTTAGGGAAGCTTCCCAAAGTGGCGATCTAATAAGAACATGATTTTCTTCAAATCGGCGTGAAGCCAATAAATTTCAGATTTTAGAAAATTTTCAATTTTCCTAGCGGAAAGTTCAAAATGAATTCAATAAATCACTAGTCAATTAGGAAACTGAAATTGAAATTGTTGGCTTTAGGCCGTTTTGAAAAAAGCGAGTTTGCATTAGATCTCGACGTTTTGAGATCTTATGACTCAGTTCAGACATACACCTTTTTGCATATAAAATTTCATTTAATTATGGATCAATAGTGAATAAATAAAGAAAATGCAACACTTTTAAAAAGTGTGTTCCCTGAGCAAAACACAACTCCCTGAACAAAGTTGGTGCAGGATACCCCAGAGAATTACGGTCATTTTAACGACAGTAGAGTTCTTCAAATCTCCGATAAGCTCTTCTGTAAGCCATTGAAAACTTGAAATGCTTGTCCTTAAAATTCTTCCATCTTCGCTAATAATAAGTCCAGAATATGTTTGATAAAAGACTGGTGCATCTGTGGATATCCTCCGTGTTCGGCAACATTTTATAAAAGCGTAATTAAAATGCTACAAGTTTTAAGCTTTTATTTTAATATTTCCAATCGTACAGAAAACAAGCACAAACTTTCTAATCATCTAGATGCCTTGTGCTCACGCGTGTGAAAAAAACAAATTACTTGCAAGCATGTACGATCATGACCTGTTGTTTACACCAATCAAATAAACGGTGTACGTGTCAATTAATACGTACAATAATCTAAGACTTAATGAAATACATATTTCCTTAAGCTCGAAGCGTTTCAACAAAAAACGAATTTCTTCCTCTTCTGACACGCTTAAATTTATTGTGTCCCCGGGTATTAAATTTCTTAAATACACACACAAACAGAGACACGTATTAATGGCGGCGCATAGTGGCTAAAAAATTAAACCACACTAACCTTGTGAATTATTTACTTAACCAGGGATGAGGTAAGCAAAACGTTTAGCAATCAAAAAAATGTCTACTCATTTAACTTGTAATTATTTAAATAAATTGTTTGGCTGGCGTTTTGTCCACAAAATATTTCATTTGGTGGCCTACAGGAGACTTGGCGATTTATTACGATGTCATCTTCAATACTAAAACGTTATTTTGTTGTAAAGCCAAATTTTGTCTTCATTTTCTTCTCCTCTCTTCTACTCGCCCCATTGTGCAGTCTATGTGATTTATTTCATTTGCGTTTTCGGCAAATTATTACTGCCTAATGCTTTTGCTGTCTGTTGCTGTTGTTGTTGGCTGCGAATATTTAATAAATCAGCAACAGCTTCATTTGCAAGATGGCCCAGAGAGTTTTTCCTCAGATACGTTCACACTCACACCCACAGTTGCTGCTTTATTTTGTTTATAAATATATTTTTCTTTGCCCTGCCAAATAATGAATAGAAATACAATTTTCATACTCCATGCGCAGAATTACCTTGGAAATAAAGTAGCGATTCGTGGGAATAGATTTCAGAGAATTGATTTGTCTTTAAATAGTACAAAAAGAAGAAGTGCTGCAACCAGCACATCATGTGGAAGGAAAAAAATGTACGAAATTTAAATGCTGTAAGAGAAAAGAATATGTAAAAATAAAACGATTCAACACGCAACATTCAGAACATGTTTTGTAGTCGTGTTGCCACAAGAGGTGGGAGAGTAAAAATGATGACTCAACAAACTTAACCGACATCCATAAGAGAGATAAAATGAACAGGATATAACCAGAATAGAAGCGATAAGCAACCCATTAGGAAATGGACATGAACACTATTCAATTAAATGCTTTTTTATGTCAGTTCTCGTCGAAAGGCCCCGGCTGACGGTGCCTGTAATACTGTGTGAAGTTGGGTGAACACCACTGCTACGATTTCTGACTGGGAGGCCACATAAGTGCTGCTCAGGAAGAATGTACAGGTGGCAATTTCACGTGCATGGTGTGATGAGTATTATGCACAACACCATGCTTAAGTCTTGGGGCCTCTCCTGCACTCTCGGTACTTCTGAGAATCCCGCCAGTGCTCCATCCTCCAGCACCGCGGAAGAGGTGTTACACTGAACTTCCCAGCACCAGCTGGGTTAAACTCAATGGTATCTATTAATTTCCCTACAACACATAACGGGTATTTCTTAAAGCGTTATAAAACTTTAAGCTGACACCACTTTTTTAACTGGCAGCCATTTTGGCAGCTGTCACGTTATTTATGGTTTCTTTGGTTTGTCATTTCAATTTCAAAATACACTGACGCCTGAACAACTTTTCCAAATTGTGGAAATCTATATTGAAAATTTGGAAATCACGCTTCTGTTCAAAATTCGTAGCGCTCGAAATTCGTTTAGCGATGAAGATCACTTTTGTTTGGATGAATACGTCAATAAAAAAAAACTGCCGTAGTTGCAGCGATGATCATCCTCAAGTGTATGTGGAGGCACTGTTATATCCAAGGAAACTGGCTGTTGGGCTGGTGGACTCATGAGTCCGTACTTCTCTGAAAACGATGATGGCCAAACGTTGCACCCAATGGGCAGCGCTATACAACCGTGACTATTGACGTTTTCATTCATCAACTAAATAACCGTGATGAGCAGTGGCTGTGGTTTCACGAAGACGCCGCCACATATCCCACTGAACGTGTCACAGTTGAAGTGTGTGTGCCAAGTTTTGCAAGAATCAGTCACTTCAATTCATCACTGGATATGAAAATAAAAAAAGAGTTTCAGCTGCCAATTCCAAGTGGTTACTTTCAACACATTCGCCAGCAATTTTGCTCGTATATATTTTTTTAACATTTCGCTGCCGTTGCTAATGATAATGAGCTGATGATTTATTTGAAGGGTGAAAGTAGAAGAGTCTATATAAATATTTTTCGACATTATTCAAACATTCGAAAATAACAGCAGCCTCAAATATTATCATGATGGGGAGGTTTAGAGTCCTGCAAAGGCAACAAATTTTGTCTATTTAGATGTCATGGTTGATTGAAATAAACTTGTATGCAGAAAATTTTTTTTGAAATGTTTGTTCCACGAAACAGAAACAATGGAATTGTTAAGCATTAAACACAATAAGGGCAGCAGACTACAGACTACAGACTACAACTTGTCAAAAATAGAATACGTGTACGTTGCCTTTACTACTACAGGCAACACGGCTACAGGTTGTTGTCCATACTGTTTTTGTGGTTGTAGCCAAAATTAAACTGATTTATATTTTGGTGAGCGACAATGAGTAGATGCAATGTTGCCAGTTTGATATAAATAAATTCAATTATTGTAAACTTGCAAATATGCTCTTTTATTATACAGAAAGACACAACAAACTATATTTCCAAGCTAATGAAATGATTTCTTGTCATATGCTGTGGACTTTAAATATATTTTATTGGAATAACACTGTTTAAGAGTATTAAATATATGAAAGCGGCTTCACTGGCGTATGAAAAGAGTTCTACTACAAACACGAACTCGTGAGAAAAGGCTGCAAAGAAAAAAATATTTCCTGAAAATAGGCAAGGAAATGAGTATTTTATCGACAACTTTTGGTTTTGAGAGTGGAATCAAAATTCCAACAGTAATAAAATGGAGATCTAGTCGCTCTACGATCTACTTGAAGTTATTTTAAAAGCATATAAATATTTTTTTCTGTATTGTAACACAGTGTTGCGGGATCCCCTAAGATATGCTAAAAATCCCATACAAAATGCCCGTTGTGTTCACTGAACATTGAAATTTAAGAAAATAAAAATTTTCTAACAAAAACTCAAACGCACAATTGATAGAAAAATCAATAGAAAGTCCTTTTAATGCTGAACACAAACACAAGCAGAGACAAACAAAAAACAAGTGTCTACTTTCCGGCGTGTGCATATAATCCACTCTCGTTCGCTCTCTCTCTCTCTCGCACTCCCACCACATTTAACTATTTGCATTAACACTGATTTACAGCAACAGTAAATATGCGAAATGTCTGGGTGTTGGTGTTTATTACACACTTGGTTCTGTGCACGCACAAGAGAAGGAAAAAAAAATAGAAAAAAACAATGAAGAGAAGTGTTTTTCGAAAGTAATTCAAGCACATAAATCTTTATTCAAACAGTCAATGTTGGAATGTACAAGTGAATTGAAAATTAATGTTTAATACTTTTGTAATAAGAAAAAATATCGAAATCATGTTGCTTCTGCTACTCGTTTTTATTCCCAGTCTTGTATTTTAATGCTGTTGATTTTACTCGTTGAATGATTTGCCACGCTGAGCGTTTCAATAAATAAATAAAACATTTTATTAAAAGATTTTCTATTTCATTTCTTTGAAAATAATTGCAAGTTGCGAATAAATTTATTTAAATTTTTTCATTGTGGTCTTGTTGCTTATGGCAAATAGATATCCTCATTCAAGCAAAACATGGAAAATTTTACAAATTGATGGAAAAAAAATTGCAAACTAAATAATAATTGAAATAATTGGCTACTTACGAAGGAAATTGTGTATTGAATTATATATTATTTCATAGGAAATATAAGGAACTTGTGCTTCTTTCATTTGATGGTAATAAAAAAAATTATAATTCTGAAGAATTCAGTAGATAAAATAATTGGGCGGTTCCGAAGTCAAATCGTCAAAGAGTTATACACGATTCGATAGGCTGTCTTTCGTTCCAAACTGAATTTCTTTTAACGTCATTTAAAATGTCATAATTTCACCGAATTTGCCGAGTTTGTTCAGTTTATGTTTTCAATATTTCGAAAACTATTTTATACACAAAAAGGATTCTCATATCATTTTAAAGGGGTCTGCTTGAGCCTGCAAAATATGAAAATGGATTTTTATTTTGTGGAAAAATTTAATAACTGAAAAGTTTTGAAAATTTGAGAATGTATATATTTTGTTCGCTGCCTTTTTTCATCTGCTACAAAAATAGAAAATTAAAAAAAAAATTGTGAACCTGTTAATATGATTCAGTTGTGTAAAAATTTTGTTCTCATCAGATATCGTGATGTTTTGAGTCCATAGAAAGCGCTCCCAACTAATATTGAGAGGGTGTCTCTTATATCTGTATGTGTGTGTGTACATGTTTTTGTACGTGGCGTGTGTTGATATGTGGCCCGCTTATAACTTTTAAACGGCTAAAACGAATCTTAAGAGCGTTCCCGCGTTTTGTGAATTTAAACCGATTCGAACCGGTAGATATAAAATATAAAAAAAATGCTTGCTTCAAAGCGGTTGTGTGTGGGAATATGTGTGGGAGAGTGTGTAAGTATTTGACCCTTCTTTCAACATCTGACGGGCTGGTATTGTTCGGAAGAACGTTTCTAAGCTTAAATTATGAATTTTGCCCGCTTCGAGGCGGCAGATTTTCAGATATTTCAAAATAACTGAAAGAAAGCACTTTATAGAATAGCATTGAAACGATTTTATCGATCGATTCCACAAACTAATAAGCTCTTAATTTTTCAAATCGAGTCGAAATCGGTTAATCTCCTTGTGAGATGTCATGAATGAAAAAATGCGAAAAATCCGTGTCTCGTTTCTGTAACTGATGTGAGAAGTTCTCACATCGAAAAACTAAATAATTATGGTTGTCATGCTCTTTATTGAAGGTTTATCCATAGAATAATATATTTATTATTATAAGAAACCAGCAAAATTTGAAATGCATTAAGAAATATATTCTGACTCATCCTGTGTTTCACAGAGTGACGAAAAAAAAACGAGACACTGATTTCTTTTGAAAAACTCCGAATTTATATATCTGATCAGTTAATGTTGCCGATTCGATCGGAACCTAAATCAATCACCGATTATTAAGAATCGACTGATTTGAAAAAAATTGTGTTTTAGCTCGGAGAGCTCAAGGAATAGCACAAAAACTTGGTTACGGTTACTTTGGACTTAGCGGGAAGTTACAGGGATTGACTGAAATTTGGAAGGTGTTTATTTTTTATATCTTAAAAGATATTTTGCCTTCAAAATATTTATAAAAATTTTGCCATGGGAATGAGATTATTTTGTTAAAAGTTTTGAAAGAAAAAAATTAAAGGAAATTATTTCGGAATATGAAAATATCAACCCCCCCTTTTTTTGAGTACTAAAAAAAAAAGAAAGTCATCCTCTGACCGAATTTTATTCAAATCGAAAGGATTTGTGCCTGGTCCTTTGTCTATTTGACACGGAGTTACCCACTTATAAAAAAAGAAGCCACTTGAAAATAACGCAACAATGAAATCGTCAGAGAGTTTTATGATTTCAATGTAAAATAAAATCTGATTGGACAAACGAAAAGAATCGTTAGAGAGTGTTTCGAGTTTATCTGAATTTGTATGAGTGTTTGTGAATTTTATTTTTATATTCTAATAAAAAAAAAGTAACATGAATTTCAATTATTTTGTAACAATTTATTAGAATTGATTATTAAATCTCCTGCAATAAAAATAGTATTACCTTTTGTTGTTGAGTTAATTTAGATACAAAAGTTTCGCATTTATTTTCCAATAAAAGCTTAAAAAAATAATCTCTCTTTTCTAGCAAATAAACAAAAAGGTTTTTTAAAACGTATACACAATCATGAAAACATATTTATCGAAAGAAAAACGAATTTTGGGATGTAAAAAATAACAAAATATAACCCCAAATCGAACCAAAAACATCAAAATTAGATAAAGAATCTCAATATAAAAGAAAGCAAATAAATACGAGAGGAATGAATGATGGCAGACATGCTGCGACCCACAAAAAATAATAATAAGAAAATAAAAATAAATATAAGAAAAAAAAAAAAAAAAATACCATCAGCAACAAGATAATCATTATGAAAAATAATACCTCTTAAAAGATAATTCAATAGAGTCAATTTAATTTCGATATTTTATTCTTCGCATGTTGCCAAGCACATGGAAATACGTACTCTGCCACTGGATGACACAAAATGGAAACTAAAGTTGAGTTTCATTGTCCCCCAGTTATTACGCTGCACAGTGGCGTTTCTAGTAACAAAGTACTCGCTTTTAAGTCAGTTTCAAGGTATTTTAAATGGTTAATATAATCTCGAAAACCCAGCCTAAGTATGAAGAGTCCAGTGGCTACATGAAAATAATAGGAAACAAAAATGTTCAATAAGAAAAACTTATAAACCATTTAACGCGTACACTTCATTTTGCGTCACCCTGTTTGTTTGAAACTTCAAAAAAATGTACATGAAATCCTATCCTTTCTTTTTTTGAGGCTAAAAGAAACCCAACAAATCAAATGTGAAAAAGAAAAACAACAAAAACAACGAAATTCTTGCCTACAAAATATTGAAATTATTATTTTAAAATACGAGTATCCATGAGATATCTCAGCATCATATTAATTGTACAAGAAAATTCAATCTGCTTTATTTCCCATAACAAAAAAAAAAGAAAAAGTAAAAAAGAAAACCGAATGTAAGAGGATTATTGGGTTTTGCTTCTCAAATAAACACAAACTTTAGAGAGCAGGGGGAAATATTCAGCAATCACTGGCTTATCGGCACGAACAATAATTATTGCGAGAATATTTCCCATAAATATTGAATTGATTCCCCAACGATATGAAACGGCAAAATGGAAAAAATCATAAATTTTTCAATAAGTCCCAGTTCACACACTAAATTTCCCTGCTTAAATTAAATTTATTTTTATGAGAAAGAAGGAGACAGTCATATGGTTCTATTTCATTTCCGCAAGGAGTTGCAGCGCGAAGTTGCTGGGCCAGCAGATATTGAAGAGAACAAAAAAAATTATTAATTAAATAAAAGAAAAATTAGAACAGCTAAAGAAATGCGCATTTTCTATAACTCAAGCTCGTTGCCAGAGTACCACAGCGCCCACAGCTGTTCATTGGCGGAGTTTTAGTTAGGGATCTTAAGCCCCATGTGAAATATAATATAAAAAACGTATCAAAAAGAATTAATCCAGGAAAAATATTATAAATAAGCAACAACTTAGCTCTTTCCGAAGCCAAGTCGACGAAATCGTTACGAATTGTCGATAAAATCTTTAGAAAAATTTTAAACGAATTCGTTGAAAATTTAATTTTTTTCCAAGTAAATCACAGTGCGACGCAAAAGTATGCTGTCATTAACAACCGCACAAAAAGTAAAATACGTTGAAATTTGTGTGCTTTTCAGTACCGCTGCTAATTAAATTTCTTGTAGTTTTTTATAGAAATATAATATTTAAAGTTGGCAACACTGACGCCCATTTTGACAGCTCTCAAGTGTTTTACGTTTTATTTGGTTTGGCCTTTCAGTATGAATATACTGGCGCCTGAACAACGTTTCCAAATTGTGTAAATTTATTTCTAAAATTTTAAAATCACGAATCTCTTCGAAATAGATATCGCGCGAATTTTGTTCGGGGATGAAAAACACTTTTATTTGATTGGATGCATCCGTTAACAAAACTGCATTATCCTCAATTACGTTGAGACACCATGCTTTACGAGCTGGGGGAATCCCTGGTCCGTACTTCTTTAAAAGCTGGGCAAATCGTAACAGTTAATGGTGGCCGCTCAAGAGCCATGACTTTTTCCTTCATCATGACTTTTTCGTTCACCATGACTTTTTCGTTCATCATGACTTTTTCATTCGTCATGACTTTTTCGTTCATCATGACTTTTTCATTCATGACTTTTTCATTCATCATGACTTTTTCATTCATCATGACTTTTTCGTTCATCATGACTTTTTCGTTGATCATGACTTTTTCGTTCATCATGACTTTTCGTTCATCATGAATTTTTCATTCGTCATGACTTTTTCATTCATCATGACTTTTTCGTTCATCATGACTTTTTCGTTCATCATGACTTTTTCGTTCATCATGACTTTTTCGTTCATCATGACTTTTCGTTCATCATGACTTTTTCATTCGTCATGACTTTTTCATTCATCATGACTTTTTCGTTCATCATGATTTTTTCGTTCATCATGACTTTTTCGTTTATCATGACTTTTTCGTTCATCAATTGAATAACCGTGATGTGCAGGGCATATGGCGCAACATGTCATAAAGCTCGTGACATAATTAAAAAGATTGGCAGGCGCATAGTTTCGCTTTTCGGAACCATGAATAGGCCTCCGAGATCTGTGGGGACTTGTGGCTTATCATGTAAACTAGCAAGATAAGCCCGAAATGGTTGCCCATTTAGAGGACAACTTTCGCCGAGTTATGTCCGATATAAGGCCACATGTGATGGGAAAAGTCATCAGAAGTTGGATCTACCATTTGGACTACTTCCCAACCAACCGAGGCGGTCATATGCCAGATATCATATAGAAATTATAATGCCAGCAGTTTGTGTTCCGGATAAATGAAATTTTCTTGTCAATTTAAGAAATTCATTTCTGTTTTATATCATTTTAAATATCTATACCTCTATAAAAACACCCTTTATTTTGACTTATGTTGTTGTTATCGTTTTATTAATGTGAAGAAATTTTTTTTTCATGTGCGTAGGATTTTCATCCGTCCATTCGATTACTTTCAGAGCAAAAATTTGTATTGCAGCCGCTAATCCTGATAAGCAGCAGAGATATCCTTAAGAGCTTTTCAAACACTGTAAATCAACTCCTTTTTAACTTTACATGACTGATAATTCAATTGACATAAATTTGTTATATTATAATTTGTCACAAACTTTAAAAAGTGTTCCAATGTTTTATTAAATTTTCCCTAATCATAAACTTTAATAAATTTTGCTATTTTATGGCGGATATTGCAAAAAATTCTAGCAGCCACAAAACACATTTAATCCTTTTATTTTTTTCACTAAATTCACAAGATCCATAATCCTTTTGTTGCCATTAATATTTATAAGTTTTAAATATTTAAAATTTTTTGTGGCACAGGAAAATGTGCGAAAACGTTGTGCTGTGCTGTGCTCTGTGGGTATGTGTTTGGTGTATGCTTGTGTGTGTGTATTGCGCATACAACCTCTACAAAAAAAAAAAAAAAACAACTTTTTGCTGGTAACAACAATTTGCCCTAAAAGATGACTTAAAGTGTCTTGTTTAATTCTCTTTTAAACATTTTCAAATGATATTCATAAAACTTTGCATGACAGAGGCAAAGTCGTTGAAGAGAAGACACTGATTTGATTATATGTTTAAAGGACTTTTACAATGATGAGTATAAATAAATATTTTGGGGAAAAAGATGAGTGAGTGAGACTGCCTGCCTGCCTGCCTGTCTGCCAGCCTGCTGGTACATGAAGACAATAAACAATTTTTAAAATACAAAACAGAGAATTTGGTTTCCATGGAATGGCGGGGTGTATTTTCTTGGAAGACGACACAATTAGATTTTGCCAGCTCATGGAGGAATGTTTTATTGTATTTATTATTATTAAATTGAATTTTTTTCCTTGGAAAACACCATCAATATCCTGTTTTCTAATACATCCTCGTAAATTTCATTGGATAGATTTATTTTTAAATATAATGGCTTTTTCAATGGAAGAATTATTAGAAAGAGAATTGCATTTTAAAAATATTTGGTTTATCGTATCCTGGTAATTTTAAAGACTTCAAATAATGGCGGACTTATTTTAGCATGAGTTGAAGTTTGAGAAAAGGAAGATTGAAAGACAATCGAATTAAGAAGAGCTTGAAGCCATAGAAAAGCTAAAATAGATTCCAATTGTTCTTTCGGAAAGTGATTTGCAAATTCAGCAAATAATGAAAAGCAACAGAAAAACGTTTTAATTTTAATTTTTATAATCAAATTATTCGATAAGTAGTTTTAATCCAGAAAGATTTAATAAACGTTTTTTTTTCTAATTCATGAAAACTATTAGAATCTGCAGCACCAATAATAAATTCGAACAGAATGGAGTCCGTTTCGCACGGGCTCTATGCAAATAGGCGACAGTTAAAATTTAAATAGGCATTAAATTCCAATTTTTTATTAAAACATTGTGGTACACTTTCCGGTATCTTATCATCACTCAAATATTAATTTCAGATGCAAATTTTAAAGGTATTTGTATGTAGATAATATATATATTTTTCTTTAATTCTTAGCTCAATAATATCAAAACAGCATTTTAAATACGCTTGAAAAAAAACAGAATCATTCCATTTTGCTTTGTAATTGCAAAAGCACATGCACACATACACTATTTCAGACCTTCAAAAGCAGAAAGAAAAGAAATATTTTTCTTAAGTTTTAGTTGCCCTCAAATTCTAAATACATTTTCAAAATTTTTATATATAATTTTTCTTAATTGTGCAATTAACAAATTTATTATTAAATTGATTTGTTAAGCGCTAAAAAACAAAGAAAAAAACAAAAATACGATAATATCGGGTGTTTTTATAGAGTGATACAACTTTGAGTTTGCATCACTGCTTTATTTGACCACCCATTTAACAGCTGATAGTTGCTTTTTGTTTAGTTTGTTTTGGCATTTTATTATGGATCGACCCACATCAGAGCAACGCGTGTAAATTGTCTTTCAGAGCTGCTAGTTCGAAAAAGAATAGATCGTTTTCGGACCATATTTACTGTTACTGATAATGTGCATCCTGTGAGACGCCGAACAGTGCGCACTGAAGAGTCTGTAGCCGCTGTACAGGAAAGCATTGAAGATGATACTATTCAATCAATTCGTCGCCGTTCTGAGCAACTGGGGTTGTGTCCTTCCACTTTAAGGAAGATTTTACGCAAAGATCTTGACTTAGAAGCTGGCAAGATTCAGCTTGTGCAGGAATTAAAGCCAAACGACCATCGTATGCACTGCCAGTTCGGCGAATGGGCTAAAGAACAAATTGATATGGGTTTTGAATTTCCATTCAAAATTTTATTTTTCGTTGCAGCCTATTTTTGCTTGAATGGGTACGTAAATAAACAGAATTGTCGCATTTGGAGTGAGGAGAATCCACAAGCTTTTGTCGAAGCACCACTACATCCACAGAAAATTACTGTTTGGTGCACTTTATGGGCTGGGAACATCATTCTCCCCCGTGGCTTCATAAACGATGATGGTCAGAATGTTACTGTCAATGGTGAACGGTATAGGAACATGATTCGAAGTGTTTTCGTACCTCAATCAGCTGGCATAAATCTTGCTGATATGTGGTTCCAACAGGACGGAGCCACATGCCACACAGCGGGCGCTACAAGGAAACTTTTGACAAAAAAAATAATTTCACGAAATGGCCCAATTAATTGGCCGCCAAGATCGTGTGATTTAACCCCATTGGATTATTTTCTTTGGGGTTATGTAGAATCACTTGTGCACGTCCATAAACCACAAACAATTGAGCACCTGGAACTCAACATTCGAAGAGTTATCGGCGAGATACGGCCGCAAATGCTGGGAAAAGTTTGTGAAAATTGGTGTTCCAGATTGCGCCTTGTACGCGCCAGCCGTGGCAGCCACATGGCCGAAATCATATTTAGACATTAATGTCATAAAATTTTCTATTCAATGAAGACCGTTTCATTGATATCAAATATATATTACTATGTTTTATTATGATTTAAACTTGTATCACTCTATAAGAAACACCCTATACAAATTTATTATTTATTTAATTTGTTAAGCGCTAAAGAACAGCAACAAATAATGATACTATTACTTAAATATTACAAATTGGAAATATAAATTCAATTTCAAATAGATAAAATATTTTTCGTGGCAGGAATTGGAAATAAATTATGCTGAAAATTAAATAAAATTAAATTATTTAAATTGTTTTCACCATGAACAACAATCTATTTCCTAGTGGGGATTTTGCATATTTAAAATATTTTTAAAAATTAATGTAACAGATAATATATTCGCAGATATTAAAATTAGAACACAACGTGAATTTAACGATGTTAACACGACAGCTGACAAACTAAATTGTTGACAGACACACGAATTTTTGCGAACGTAAAATTTTCCCAAATCAGTCATCCATTTCACGAGTTAACCTTTTTGATATTCCGGCTTTAAGTAACAAAAATTAATACATCACAACATTATCGTGGTCCATCATGTTTGGGAAAATATTTATTCAAGATTAGATATCCGTAACTTTAATATCCTGTTAACATAAAATCAATATCTACTCAACGTACAAATTGTGTTAAAATAAGACAAACGAAAATGGAATATGAACTTTAGAAAAACATGTTCAGCTGATACAAAAAGTTCCCCAAAGTCCTCGTGTAAGCAGCTAAAGAAATATGCGTTCCGTATAACAGATTAAATCTACAGAGTTTGATTTGATTTCGAGCATGGCTGGGCACCCCCTCCCCAATTCACGAATTTAGCAAATAGTAAATGGGTGGATGTTGAGTCAAATTATCAACACAAAACTGTCTGAGTTTTAACAAAAGTTTTGGCATAGAAAATGAAAATGGCGTACTTTTCAACTTAAGAGCAGATGTGCGTCAACAATACAAACCGATATGACGGCTACCTTAACAAAAAGAAAAAAAAAACCGGCTACACGGTGGTGTTATTGCTGAGAAAATTAGAAATATCGGGTGTTTTTTATAGAGTGATACAAGTTTAAATCATAATAAAACTTAGTAATATATTTTTGATATCAATGAAACGCTACTTATTAGATAGAAAATTTTATGACATTAATGTTTAAATATGATTATGGTCATGTGGCCGCCACGGCTGGCGCATACAAGGCGCAATCAGGAACACCAATTTTCACAAACTTTTCCCAGCGTTTGCGGCCGTATCTCGCCGATAACTCTTCGAATGTTGAGTTCCAGGTGTTCAATTGTTTGTGGTTTATCGACGTAAACAAGTGATTCTACATAACCCCAAAGAAAATAATCCAATGGGGTTAAATCACACGATCTTGGGGGCCAATTAATTGGATCATTTCGTGAAATTATTTTTTTGTCAAAAGTTTCCTTGAGTAAACCAATTGTAGCGCCCGCTGTGTGGCATGTGGCTCCGTCCTGTTGGAACCAGCAAGATTAATGCCAGCTGATTGAGGTACGAAAACACTTCGAATCATGTTCCTATACCGTTCACCATTGACAGTAACATTCTGACCATCATCATTTTTGAAGCCACAGGGGAGAATGATGCTCCCAGCCCATAAAGCGCACCAAACAGTAATTTTCGGTGGATGTAGTGGTGCTTCGACAAAAGCTTGTGGATTCTCCTCACTCCAAATGCGACAATCCTGTTTATTGACGTACCCATTCAAGCAAAAATGCGCTGCAACGAAAAATAAAATTTTGAATGGACGAAGTGCACGATAAGTTTGGCGAACAGAACTATTGTTTTGATTACAAATTTCCACAACTTGCACGCGTTGCTCTGATGTCAGTCGATATATAATAAAATGTCAAAAGAAACTAAACAAAAAACATTTATCAGCTGTTAAATAGATGGTCAAAAAAAGCAGTGATGCCATCTCAAAGTTGTATCACTCCATAAAAAACACCCGATAAAACAATGAAATTATTTCCATTAAAAAAACTCATCCGCGTTTTGGATAATTAATTACGAGTGAAATAACTCCCAAAACAGTTAAATAAAATACTTTCAATTTGCAGAGTACTCTGCAATAAATTCTGTTGTTTTTATAATTAATTTCAACGTCTGTGTCAGCTTAAATATATCAAATAAAATATGTATCCAACCGAACACCCACACATACTCACGCACACTAAAACTCAGCTGATGAGGAATTTAGCTAATACCGTGTTCAGACATATCCCTTAATTGCGTAATTAGGGAATTTATCATACCATAAGTCAATTAGTAAATTGAGCAATTAGTAGTTAATTGTCTCACTAATTGCGTAAAACTCGAATTACAACCCTGGTCAAAAGTGTTCAGTGAGCAGAAAAATTTCCTAAAATGGCGAGGCAAATGTCAAAAAATATACAAACAAAACAAACAGAATTTTTAAGCAGACTGAATAAATAAACAAAAATGAAATGGCTGCTGAAGAAGCTGACCCTTGAGTTACATTTTGGTGGAATAATTAAAGGACCAATAGCTGCTGCTTTCGCAAACTTTGTAAAATTGTCAAGTTTTCCTTTTTATTTTTTTCAGCACTGACAGTATTGAATAAAAAATCGATCGCAATAACTCCAAGAGCTCCATATTTCTATTATATGCAACTAAAATTTCTTTTAAACCAAAATTTGCATCCATTTTTAAAATTTACAGACACGAATATTCACGAAACATATAAATACAATGTTTTTTCAGCTGTCAAATGGTAATTGAATCAGCTAAATTGAGTATGTGTGAACATTAGATTTAATTGCGCAATTAAAATTAAATAGACCCAATTAAAAATGCATGTCTAAACACACACTTATTTTGAAAAAAATTCCTTTTTTTTAATAAAAAAAAAAACCTTAATTAAGCTTGAGCTAAAAAACACTTATTTTGAAAAAGTTGAAATACTTTTGTTGAAAAACGCTGGTTTAAATTTTTTTAAAATTTTTTTCGTTTTGTTTTTGACAAAAGTGTCGCCTCTTTGGAAACAAGTTTTTTCCAAAAATGTCCTTAATAAAAATATTATTAATTGGAAAAAACTATTTTTCAAAGTACCTTTTTTTGATAAAAGTATATATTTGAAAAATTGCGCTTTTTCAAAAGTGTCTCAAAGAGTTATATATTTATTGAAAAATAATTTTTTAATGTGTATTTTTTGAAAAAAGTATTTTATGTAGGAAAAATATTACGTTTTCGGAAAATTAGTTTAAAAAACAATTAAAAATAAAAAACAATATTTTCTTTAAAGAAGTACTTTTTGGAAAAAGTACCTTATTGGCAAAGGTACATTTTTGAAAATATCACGGTTTTTTGAAAATTAACCCTCCTAAGAAGTTGTGTATCGAAATTATTTATGTATTTAAAGTAATATATTTCATAAATAATTTTTTTATAAAATACAAAAATATTAAAGGCGCAGGGTGGTATTGAAATAAATGGTACCTGTTTTGGCAAACGTACCTTTTATAGGTACGGTAGAAGTACATTCTAAAATATGTTGCTGTTAAAAAAATTATTTATTAAAAAATATATCTTTATTCTTTGAATAAAAGTCCCTTTTTGAGTACTTTATGGGAAAAAGGTACTTTTGAAAAGTTACCTATTTTTAAATTTCCTTATTAAAAAGTGCCTCTTTGATTTTTTAAAAAAAAGAACTTTGTTGAAATAAAGTACTTGTTTGGAAAATTGATATATTAAAAGAAGAAATTATGTATATAATATATATATATATATATATATATATATATATATATATATGTAAAAAAGGGTTCTTCATAGAAGTATATGGCCTTTTGTGGAAAAAAGTACCCATTAAAAAGTACCCTTTAAAAAAATATTTCTATCTTTTATTGGAAAAAGTACATCATTTTGTGAAAAACAAATATTTTCAATTAGACAAGAACACTTTTTGAGCAAAATATCTTATAAAAAAAAGTTCATTTTATAAGTGTACACGTACCTACCATTTTCGAAAAAAGTACTTCCATCGTATTTAAAAAGTACCTGTTTTGCAAAAGTATTTTTTAAGGACCGTTTTAAGTTATTATCTCAATATACTGCTTTAAAACATTATCTGTATAAAGACTGAGGCGCTATTTGTATATATCCCGCCGCGTTAGTGATAGTCATGCATAAGGAAAGCAAAAGTTTTCAATATCATTTCCATGCCGCTCATAGAAATGTGTTGCTGTGGTTTTAAAAATGTTGCAAGTTCATGCAAAACAAAAACAAATTCTCGCAAGCCTTGGAAAAGGCTGGTTCCCATGAAATATATTTTTATTAAAAATTCCTTATAAAATCATGCTCTCTACCACTTTTACAATGAAGACATAAAAAGTTTTCTCTGCGATAAGAAGCGAGATTTTTATTCATAACGATTTAACCACTAACATTTAAGTGACACGTGCAAGAGATCCAACATAATATTATAGAACACTAACACAAACGCACAAAATTCGATGCGTAAAATTTTATTTGGCTGGGCTTAACTGGGATATCCCATCTACCACGTTCTGCTCAAATAAATATTTATTCTACGAAAATTGCCCGGAGGGGGAGTTAATTCCTTGTGGACACATGTCACTATTAATTAAAGTCCGAATGTTGATTGTGAAAAATTAATTATTTCTACCATAAATGAATCTCTTGAATAAATAATTGAAAGAGAAAATGAAAATGTTTTATTTCAATTCATCGCGTAATTTTTGAAATCTGCTCCACTGTTCACGATAAATGTTTTAGATGTTCGTTTTGATATTGAAAAGCAAAATAATGTTTATTACTTGTACGTGGATGTACTTAAGAACTCTCATGTCATACAACCTGTCAATTTAAATAAAATGTAAACACTCTGCCAGTGTCAAATGTTTTGTTACGTTTTGCACCACCCCACATTTTTGCCAGGAGTGTATGAACAAAACCAGTCATGTTTTGTAACTATTTATTTCGTAAGTCTTCTTTCTTTTGTTGTATCTACTTGGCCATTTCAGTTATTGACGTCCATTTGCAAAACACATACATCTTTTGGCAAAATTGTGTACATTAAAGTCCATTAATGTAAGTGCTTTCTACCAGAGATGGCACCCTGAGCAGCCCTGCGGTTAAAAGTGTGGCGAATGTGAAAACGGAACATTTGTCTACCTCTCATACTTGATTTAATTAAACAAAAAGTTTCATAATATATATTTTGAAAAATTTTCATGTGATTAAAAAGTGGTTGTACACATTCTGAAGAATACAGAAGTAACAACAAGTAACAATAAAGCTAAATGCAACAGTAGCGCAAAGTAGAGTTGGTAGACGTGGTATTTCAATGTCAAGAGCTGTTTAGTTTGAGAAAGTGATCCATGAAGCTGTTTAAAATTATTAAAAAAAAACCTCTTCGAAAAGTGATTTTTATTTTATATGACCTACAATCGGTTCAAGTTCACAGGAAATCTAAGTTCAAGAAGGCTCTTCAGAACGCTAACAGTTTAGTTCGATTCGGTAAAGCCATTCAAAAGATGAACGAGGGTCTTATACATACAGAGACTCACGTATACACACACGCACACATACAGTGATAGTGACGGGGTCTCAGAATTAGCCAAGGAAACTTCATACCACCTCAGAACGTGAACTCGATGATGAAAACGTTTATTTCTCAAAGCGGGTTAAAACCAAGAACTTCCCGATTTTTTTAAATTTAAAATTTTCCTACCGGGAAGTTATAAATAAAGAACCGAAACGTATTGAATTTACCCGGTCAACCAAATTATTCATTTTTGGCATATTCACAACTTATATATAAATTTTTTAGGAATGGAATAAAAAATATTATTCACATTCACTCCCCAATTTATTTAAGAGGTAAACGCAAAAAACTCATTTTAATCAAAACATAATTAAATATTTTTAGATGTTAATAACAACAAAAATAATATCTATGCATGTTCATACACACTTCCATGTTCCTCAAATAACCTTAACAAAAAGTAAAAACAAAAAACAACAAGAAATAAAGAGTTCCAAAAAACTCATTAAGGCTTACGTTTGTCAAAAAAAAAAAACACTTCTCTCACTCAAATAAGAGTGCATATATTTTGTACATAGACTCACACTCATACGTACATATGTATGCATGAATGTATGTAAATGACTGGACAAATTAGTGCGCACTGCATACCGAATTGAAGCATCTCATACCAGTTCGGGATTTTTGCTAATAGTGTTCGGTTACAAATGCGTAGGTGCGCAAGTGAATTTAATAATTTCAATGGTAAAAGTGTGGTAAATTAAATAAAATTAGTGTTAAATTGAAATTGAAAATGTGTGTAATTAAATTGTGAAAGAATTAAAGTGATTGATTGTGTAGAAAAAGTTTTATGGACGTTCGAAAATTCCTTTGAAAATGTAAGTAATTCATGTGCAAAAATTTAGTGTGTATAACAGTTTTGTTGTTGTCTTCTTATGTTTTGATGAATCACCCGAGATGAGAGCCTAAAAGCAAAGACAATGTATTTGTTGTTTTTGCTAAATTATGCTGGAATGTAGTAAATGATTGAAATGTTTTGTATTTTTGTGTTTGCTTGTGTGTTTTTGATGGAAGAGATTTAAATGTTTTGCTTTTACTATTGGCATGTGTGCAATTGTTTTTGTTTTTTGGCAATGATTTTGCAGGGGACAACTGCATTACAAAGAAAAGAGAAAAAAATAAATTCATTGTTTTATTTTGTTTACATTAATAATAACTGAATGTCACACTGTTTATATGTGGCTAATTTATTTATTGTTTTGGTGTAATTTGATATATGAAATATATGTATGTAAATTAAATACATATAAAAACGATTTAACTATCGAGTTAAATAAATTTTTAAGAACCACCAGGGGATTGTAGATATAAAATGTAACCATATTGAAACGGAATTTTACCCCAGATATGTATATAATTTTAATGCAAAAATTATACTGGCCTCATACGTTAATCCATACATCTTCAAATATATATCGGGTGTTTTTTATAGAGTGATACTACTTTGAATTGGCATTACTGCTTTATTTGACCACCCATTTAACAGCTGATAGTTGATATTTGTTTAGTTTGCTTTGACATTTCATTATGGATCGACTTACACCAGAGCAACGCGTGAAAATTGTGGAAATTTTTAATCAAAGTAGTGGTTCTGTTCGTCAAACTTATCGTGCACTTCGTCCATTCAAAATTATATTATCCGATTAAGTAAATTTTTGGTTGAATGGGTACATAAATAAACAGAATTGTCGCATTTGACAAGCTTTTGTCGAAACACCACAGAAAATTACTGTTTGGGGCGCTTTACGGGCTGGCGTAGTCATTGGCCCATATGTCTTCAAAAACGATGATGGTCAGAATGTTACTGTTTGTGAAAATTGGTGTTCCAGATTGCGTCTTGTACGCGCCAGCCATGGCAGCCACATGGCCGAAGTCATATTTAAACATTGATGTCATAAAATTTTCTATCCAATAAGGACCGTTTCATTGATACCAAAATATATTACTATGTTTCATTATGATTTAAACTTCTATCACTCCATAAAAAACACCATATATATATATATATATATATATATATATATATATATACATACATTACATTGAAATATGGTCCAGGGACCCCATGAATTTTCACCGATACTTAAATTCATAGTTGATTTTCCCATAGTCTCCTAGTGATTAACTCAGTTAAGAATTTTGCAAATTCAATTTAATCCGTTCCGTAATGCAAGAAATTCTTAACCGTATTAAAAGCAAATTTTTCTCCAACGAATTTTCCCCCTCATATTCTTTGCTATTGCCAGTGTGTTGATGAAAATACCGCAGAATTACGAATATAACAGACACACTCATATACGCTACCAACAATTCAAAAGATACTTCATTGTTATCATCAGAGTGTTGTTGATGCTGTTGATGATAATGATTGCCGCCGTCACTCATGCTGCCGGAATTTACTGAAAGCTCACTGAAGCAAAATTCTTTGAATAACTTTTCATGGAATTTACTGTTTGTGCTGCTTGATTTTTATGCTGAAATCATTTTAGCAGAATTTTTTCTCGTGTTTTACATGCAGAAAAAAGATTTAATTATATTCGTTTAAATACTCATGCGTGCTTATTGACAGCTTTTAGTGCGTATATTTTTAAAATAAAGATAAAGCAAAAGTTTTTCGGTTATGAGTTTCAAATATATTTTAAATATTTACATGTTGATCATGAATAAGTTTTTGGTTTTATTTACTTAATTCCTGCTCTGGCCAGTCTGCCGATATCACGGAAACTGAGTATTAAAAACCGTCATGGAAATTTATATTAGATTTTTATCATTCTCAGAGGAAGTTAGTATTTGTAGCAGGAAATAATGCGTTGTTAATTCTAATTGTGTTTTCAAAATAATATAAATATCAGGGTTTGTATTTCTTGTCATTATGTAGACAATTGTCCACAGATGTTGTGACACCTCTGACATTGTTTTAACTCCAATGGACACTGTGCGACAATAACAGTTCGTTATATATATCAACATTGTCACAATATGTTAGTGAACTTTGTGACAATTTCGAAAGTGACGTAATGTGACTTGACATCTTATGACATTAATTTTAATATTCTTTTAAGGCCTGATTTAAAAATTTTCGTTTATATAATTTTTTTCTTGTTTCAGGGGGCTGAAAACTATTGCTACACTGCTCGAGGTAAGTTTTTAAAAATGTCTTTTATAAAATAAATCCTTTTTCTAATCAAAACAGATACAAACACATGCATACATTCTTTAATATAAATATTATAGAATTATTGAATTATTAATTAAGCTACGAAATAATATTTCGACTTAAGCTTAAAATCTCGAATTTACCAACACTTTTTGATTTGTATTAAATTCGAATTGAATTAATAATGAAATATTTTAAAATATTTTTTATAAATCTGAATATGTTGTGGGTTGGTCAACTACTGGTTTGCACTACTTGGGCTCTGACTGAGCTAGATTTCTCTAGATTAAATAAGGTAAAACAGTGATGCCGTTTTCACACTTAAAATTTAAACCTGGTTTTAGGTTTAAAACAATAAACATGTCATTTTGTATACTGAAGATTTCATAAATTTAGGTTTCACAGATTGTTCAATAACTTTAATCACAAACAATCAAAACTCTCATACAAGTTGATGTATGTGTTGTTACGGTTTCCTCTATATTTTATAATACTTAATGCACAAACTGTAGTGCAGCTGTTTTGTTTGTATACAAAAATATTATAAATATTTTCATTTTAATACAGGAATTGTTTCATATTCTAGAAATAATTATATTAAAATTATCGAAATATAGGGTGTTTTTTATAGAGTGATACAAGTTTAAATCATAATAAAACATAGTAGTATATTTTGGTATCAATGAAACGGTCTTTATTGGATAGAAAATTTTATGACATTAATGTTTAAATATGATTTCGGCCATGTGGCAGCCACGGCTGGCGCGTACAAGGCGCAATCTGGAACACCAATTTTCACAAGCAGTAACATTTTGACCATCATCGTTTTTGAGGACACATGGGCCAATGACTTCGCCAGCCCATAAAGCGCACCAAGTAGTAATTTTCTGTGGATGTTATGGCATTTCGATAAAGTCTTGTGTTATCTTTTCACTGCTAATACAACAATTCTGCTCATTTCAACCAGAAACTAGCTTCATCGGAAAATAAAATTTCGAATGGAAGTTCAAAATTTATATCAAGTTGTGCTTCAGCCCATTCGTCGAATTGGCGGCGCATACGATGGTCGTTTGGCTTTAATTCCTGCACAAGCTGAATCTTGCCAGCTTCTAAGTCAAGATCTTTGCGTAAAATCTTCCATAAAGTGGAAGGACACAACCCCAGTTGCTGAGAACGGCGACGAATTGATTGAATAGTATCATCTTCATCTATAGATTCTTCAGTGCGCACTGTTTGGCGTCTCATGGAATGCACATTATCAGTGACAGTAAATGTGGACCGAAAACGATCTATTGTTCTTCGAATTAGCAGCTCTGAAGGGTGATTATGTACGCCATAAAATAGACGAAGTGCCCGATAAGTTTGACGAATAGAACCTTTATTTTGATTAAAAATTTCCACAATTCCCACGCGTTGCTCTGGTGCAAGTTGATCCATAACGAAATGTCAAAGCAAACTAAACAAAAAGCAACTAACAGCTGTTAAATGGGTGTTTAAATAAAGCTGTGATGCCAACTTCAAGTTGTATCACTCTATAAAAAACACCCTGTATTTCATAAAACCTACTTAAAACCAATTAAAAAATAGTATTAAGTTAGTCTAACAAAATCATTTTGTATAGAAAACCCAGGAATTAACGTCAAAACCAGAATTCATTAATACCATGTCAGTGTGAAAGCACTATTCAGTAAATAAGAGTAATTGGGACCGAAATAGTATCGCGGCTTTAAATAATTCAATTAATTTTTCTATTAATTTCAATCTACATGTTAATTAATTTAAAACAATAAATAAAATGAGAAAATCAATTTCACAATTTTATTTATCTCAACTCTATTAAAATATTTTTGTAAGGAAAATGCCCTTCATTTCAAAATTAATTTCCCAATCAAAAACCCCTTTTCCTTCATCATTTTGTAAACATTCAATTAACTTGTTTTCCAATCCTTTTGTCTTTAAAATCACAGCCAATATTTTAATATTTTTTTTCTCGTTTATTTTTGTCTTAATTTCCGTTAACAAATTTTTCTAAGCTCGTAAAAAGTTTTGCATTGTTTCCCAACGTTGTTGTTTGTCATTTTTCAAACCCACACTACAACGCCTGTCATCTCGAGGGGAGTTTATCTTTTGGTTTTAATTTTGACAATGACCCAGAAAATTCGTAAAGTAAAACAACAAATTGAAAACTTTCCCAAAAATCGCCTTAATCAACAGCAAGCACAGAGACCAAAACACAAATAGTTGAAACAACAACAACAAAGTGAATAGAAGAAGAAAAAAGAAAAATAGAATAAAAAAGAGGAGTAGTTGGTGAAAGCTTATGGGTGAATACTTCCGTTTAGGGCTGCAACAATTAACTTGTCTTACTCGATTACAAACTTTTTCTTTTCATCCATCATTTCACTTCTCTCAATTAGCAAAACAAAAACAAAAACAGCAACAACAACAACTTCAAAATACTGGGACACTGAAAAACGACATAATTAGAATTTTGCAACAAGAGTCCTAAAAACTATTGGCATTTTGTATGTATGTGTGTGTGTTTGAGAGTGTTTGTAGCTGCATTTGTATGTTGTTGTTGCTGTTGTTTGAGTTGACTACAAGTGTAGATGTTTTCTGTGGCTGCATTTATCTGAGACAAAAGGGGAATATAAAAAAATACTCCACAATTAACTACGAGAAGAAGTACATGTTTTTGTTTGTTGTTTGTTTTACTTTTTGAATTTAGTTTTCCAAGTAGGACAACCGAAGTTATTGTTAGAGCCGCAAACGTTAGTTTTCAAACTACAATAACAACTGCGAGCAAACCATTACGCAGTTGGTTCACAAATCGATTAGTACAACTTTGTTTTGTTTTTTGTTTTACTGGTTAAGTTTTTATTAGAAAAAAAAATGTTTTGTATTCCCTTTTAAATACAGTGGCTTATCGGTATAACTTCCAAGGGGAGTGTTCTTTAACTGATAAAAATAAATATGGTTTGGGTAATTATGACCTGTTTTGGTTGCATTCAAATTTCATTATTATTAATCTGAAGTTTTCATGAGAATTTAATAGCTGCCTTATTTTATAGTAAAAATGGGTGAATTTCAAAATATCAAAATATTTAGCAGTGATACCCTTCACAAAAAAATGAAAGGTTATATACAGGTTTGTTATTCCCTCCGTAATTTCTTCGATATTAATATGGGACCCCATAAAGTATATATATATATATATATATATATATATATATATATATATGTATGAAAGTGACCAAAATGGTTGCATAATTAAGTTTTTCCTAAATAAAAATATTTCATGTCTCACTAAGAGTTGTATTGGTAAGAAAAGACAAAACAAAAGTTAAAATTTCGTTTGCAGTGTAGAGAAATTGAAATAATTTTTAAAAAAATAATTCACGTTATATTTTTTTCTTTTTCTTTTTGATAACTAGAACTATTCTAAATTTTAGGAAGAACAAAATTGACAAAATTGATACTTAAAAATGTATGCAACGCCAGACATTGGTGAAGGGTATATAAGATTCGGCACAGCCGAATATAGCACTTTTTTGTTTTTTTTTGTTTTTTATATAAAATAAATTTCCAAAATATGTTAAAATCGATCTGGCTTACGATACCTTGTCAAATGTTGCGTTACAGACATGTCAAAACTGTTTGTCATTCTCAGATGTCAAGCCGTAGTTGTCTATATCACCTGCAAAAAAACACCCGATACCACATCGATTTACTTTTAACGTTGTGAGAAATTCTAACGAAGAGTTGTGAAAAAGAAGACTTGTATTTAATACTTAAATTCAAAGAAAAAAATTTACTTCAATTAAACGTCAAACATTAATTATAAAGAAAAGAGTTGCCAGGCTTTTATGTCATGCAAAGACTTAAGTTAATATCCAACTAACATCGTTACAGAGAATGCTCAAGTTAACGTCAGTACCTGCCTTTTCGGTCTTACCTGACGGTGCTCTCAAGCACTCGAGTGAAATTAAGAGTCCACCACCACCCCTGTCACGCTCAGGGGCCACACCATCGCAGCCTCCTGGGCTTACACAGGTTGCAACTTCACACATATGGTTCCACCAAAAAATCCTACACCTTGCTAAGGTGTTCGGGTGACAAGAGGTCAGAGTCACCCTCCTAACACTCCCAGTACCAACAACGCACCACCCCTTCCGTATCGTGTGCTGATTCACAGCAACATATAGAGACAACAATCAGCTGGGCCGAAGTCCCAGAACATCAACCCTTATCTGATATCTCTCCCAGCGGCTCTTGGGGTCAAACCACAACGACCACGTGGAGTCACTGAAGAGACCTCATCCAACATCTGGCCACACATTCAACAAGTCAAGGGGGAAGAACGAGGTCCGCCACATGCCATCACTTAGACGAACGTGCTTTAAACAGACCTTCGCCTGTGAAGCAGATGTTCCACTCACGCCCAGCCAAACATTTACGTGTATAACAACATCGTCGCTTCACCTCCTGCTGATATCGTCTGTGGGGATCAACCAGACCCCGTTGGACCAGCGTAAGGAAACTGGTTACAGGTCAAACCAATTTAGGTTTGTCACCTTCTGTTGATTTTTGATCCTTTTTTTATGGCGGTACCCAGGTATCCTTCCACCTGTATTTCTTATCTTTTCCCCAGAGAGCCTGCAACAAGGATATACTACCGACTTAACAAGTTGTCTATTGTGTCCCACCGGGGGGAATCGTTATAGTCTAGCGTGCATGCACAAGCAAAATAAGTAATTGAATCGGTATATGATGCTTCGTTATTAAGTTAAATAGCGATCATCTAAATAGCGATCTTTATGCTGGCCTTGTGATTTAGTGCTAAAAAATTTAAATATGAAAAGTGAAAATAAAAACCATAAATTTAATTCTCTTAATCATTCACTGATGACTGGAATATTGACATGAAAATAAGTCCCACGTAATTGATGCAAAATTGTAAATGTCAACTTCGAATTAACTCATAATATTTTACTGGCCATTTCGCAAATAGTTTTTATTCAGGGACCGTAACGGCTATAAGAGATATGAGAAAAAAAATCGTTTAATAACAGATATTTTGTGACTTTGATCAAAAGCAAAACATTCATTTAAAACAATTATCTTTTAATGAAAAATGTAAAGGTCGCTTGAACCTGTTAAAAAAGAATTTATTTTGAGGTCAAACCATAAAACTCTTTTAAGCAGTTTAAATTAATTTGTGGAGTTTTGTCTTACTTATTAGAAAATAAAAACTCACTTTTTTATTAATTGAGACTAAAGGCATTATAATCTCATGATCCTCCATTGCAATGCAATAAATCATCATTAAAATAAAAATAATTGATGATTGTAAAAACAGAATATAAACAAACAAACTGATTATAATATTAGAAGGAAAACTAAAACTCTTTATGAAATATGAAACATTTTTATTGAGAGAAATGAAACACTCATTTAGAGAGAAAGAGAGAGAGAGAGAGAGAGATAGTTTTATTTGGAAGAAAAAACAAAACTCCTCACGAAATATTAAAACTCTTTTTTATTGATGGAAATAAAAGACTATTTTTAGGAAAGTTTCCTGAGACCGAAAAATAAAACTCTTTTAAAAAACAGTTAAGCCCACTTTTTATTTTCTCTTAAATGTGGAGGCGGGATCATATTTTAAGATCGCCATAGTGTCTGAAAGAGCATTTTTTGTTGTTTTTATGAATGAAAAAAAATATAAATTTCCCACCCCTGGAAACAAAATTCTAATTTTTTTCCAATGCAAATCTTCATTATGTGTAAAGCGATTCAATTTAAGAAAAACTTAAAATTTTTAAACATTTTAGTTATAACATGTACTACAAAATACTGAATTCAAATCAATTTCCCATCCCTGGCGAAAAAATTTATGAAAGTATATGGTTCCATCGATTTTAACTTGAAAATTTCTTGACTTTATATATTCCAATTAAATGTTATTTACGAACCCTGTCCTTATTTGATAAAGTTAAAATTGTGTAAGAGAAAATTAAAATATGAAGTGCTTAAAAGAAAAGTTTTCAACGCTAAAATTTTGTTTTTGCTTCCTCTAAATCAAGAATAATTTTTAAAACTACTGCTTTCGCTTTTGTGTTTGTTTTTATATTTTAAATTAATAAAGTTTTACTTCCTAAACTTTAGGTCACACAAATTTCAAAATAAATGTGTGTTCTTGTGCAACTTTTGTGTGCGCTCCCCCTCTCCTTTAAAATAAATTTTTTTAGTGTACTCTTAAACTTTTGCCAGACACTCGAACGGTCATGCATGTGCACGCATACATGCAGGCAGGTGTGTGATTCTCTTACCTTCATGTCCTAATTCCTCTAAAGCTTCATTTACTTTACGCCTTTGACACTTACCAAATTCGTTAAGGAACTTAGCAGAATATCAACACTTTTTCCATCAAGATGTAGTATATCCGCTGCCGGTCAGAACACGAAACCGGAAACAGCCGCACACACACACACACAAACAAATACGTTTGATCAGCAGCAAAGGATTTGTATTTTAGAATATGCTGCCATGATAGTTTTTTTTTCATATACACGCACACTATGGTCTTGTTTTCTGTTTTGGTTTCGGTTGAGTTTGTGTTTGTTACAGTCAGTATGTCAGTATGTGTGCGTGTGATTTTTTTAAACAAAAATTTTAACATTTTTTTTTTGGCATTTTGTTTCAAACAGACAAACAAAAACGGCCATGACAGCAACACAAACAACAAGGCAAGTCGATAAAAAGCGGGTGGATAAAAAATTTGCTTCAAACTAAAATGAATTGTTTATTCTTTTTTTTTTTTTTTGGTTTGTTTTATTTCTTGGGCGAGTCAAAACAGAAAAAAAGTTAGTCTGCCTGCAGAAGGAGCTCTTTGGAAGGGGTGAAACAGAAGTTTTCTATTTATAAACCGTAAATAGTTTGTCGTCAGTCAAAATATTAAAATGAAAGAGACACGTTTTTTCCTTTTGAATGGTTTTTCTTTTAATTGAACTTGAAATCAAAGTGGGAATAGCTTTACATATTAAACGCTCTCTCTCTCTCTCTCATTCCGTTAACTTTCTATCAGATAAAACCGAAGACAATCGAAACGGATGGAAAATGATATAAAAATCCACGCTGGTAATGAAGTGACTGAAAAGTTTATTTTTTACTTAAAATTTTGTTGCCGGTTTTGTGTCAATTGAGGGCATAAGCGAGGACACTAGAAAACGTGTACTTACACACAAACACACACGCATAAACACATTCACACAGAGATAAAAAATGCACATACACTCACTCGCTCATGCACCCACCCACACATACACATTTAAACACAAACAAACACTCACTGCGCTTGGCCTGTCTGATATAACTCATTCATTGTTGTCGCATGTAACTGTTGAGAACACTGGGCTGCAAACAATTTTTGTTGAGGCGTTAAATTTGTTTACGTCAAAGAACACAATTTGCAACCGTTCAATTAAAATTAATAAGATTCTTTTGAATGAAAGTTTTGTGGAAAAAGAAGGAAATCCTACAGAAGCTTTTCAATGAGCGTAACCATTACGCCTTAATAAAAGTGTATTTCGGTAATATTTCGCTAAATGCAACCCTACAACGTTTGAGCAATTTCATGTCGCAACGCTTTAAGCGTGCTTGTGCTCTGCTGAAATATTTTAGCGTGACCGCTTTATTGTAGACAGCATGTTAAACGCGTTTATTTGTAAAAATCTGTAGGATTGAGAAAAAGGTTGAACACAAGCTCTGTTAAACGCTTTAAACTATTGTTATTCATATGAAAGTTGTTTAACCAAAACATCTCTGTTGTCTAGTGTTGTCATTTTGAATTAGTTTGAATGCGAGAATGGCGTGTTTAGAAAAAATTCGAATTAAATATATTTAGCAGAAATTGCGATTCTTTTAATTCTGTTTATTTAACTTTTCTGTGATAAAAGAAGTGCGGCTGGGAAAGTTTGGTTGCTTTTAATTGTTTTATTATTATTTTTTTTTGTCAAATAAAGTGATTAAAACAAAATGAAAATAATAAATACATCGGGTGTACTTTTAACTGTATGAGAACTATCAATATCGGCTATTGATAGGACATTCAAACTGTGTTGACATTTCTTTGGCAAGACATGATCAATGGCTAGACGCCAGGATAACGTTTCCGAAATGTGAAAGATGCTTTAAAAAAATTTTAATAGGATAATTGTCTCAAAACAATTTTTTAGTCATAAAGAAATGGTAAATATTGCAAAGGAAGAAGCATTTTATGAATCTTCAACTAACATGGAAGAACAGAATAGCTGTTTTTGAAAGCCGCTACACCTTCATAATCAGTACTCAAGTATATTTTTGTTTATTATCACTTGTTAAGTGGTTTAATTTAGTGTGATAGGAGTTTTTATTTGTATAGGGTGTTTTTTACAGAGTGATACACGTTTGAGTTGGCATCACTGCCTTATTTAACCACACATTTAACAGCTGATAGTTGCTTTTTGTTTAGTTTGCTTTGACATTTTATTATAGATTAACTTACACAAGAGCAACGTGTGCAAATTGTGGAAATTTTTAATAAAAATAATGGTTCTGTTCGTCAAACTTATCATGCACTTTTTCCATTCAAAATTATATTATCCGATTAAGTAAATTTTTGGTTGAATGGGTACGTAAATCAACAGAATCCACAAGCTTTTGTCGAAACACCATTACATCCACAGAATATGACTGTTTGGTGCGCTTTATGGGCTGGCGAAGTCCTTGGCCCACGCGACATCAAAAACGACGATGGTCAGGATGTTACTGTTTGTTAAAATTGGTGTTCCAGATTGCGCCTTGTACGCGCTAGCCGTGGCGGTCACATGGCCGAAATCATATTTAAACTTTAATGTCATAAAATTTTCTATCCAATAGAGAGCGCTTCATTGATATCAAAATATATTACTATGTTTTATTATGATTTAAACTTGTATCACTCTATAAAAAACTCCCTATATTAATTTGATTGGGGAAAAGGATATCAGATCTGTATCAAAACGATAGTACGATTTTGGTAAGCCTCTGTGTTGCCGTTGAATTATATTTGTTCAACTCCCAATTCGATATCTAGAGTTACACAGGCCCACCGTTCAAAGGACATTCTTTGGGAATTCAAGTTTGCTTACCGTAGGACTAACAAAATCCAAACAATTCCAAAGATTTTACTGGCACTCTTATTTTCAGTTATCACAGAATACTCAGAACGTCTACAACTTTCCTATATTAACAATGCAGGATCTGACTCGACTAAGAACAGGACTTAGTTTAACATCTTCTCTGAAACTCTTCTGTTCTGCCAGGAGAGCAGACTTGGATCTCTATGATTTCCTGTGAAACCTGGACCGCCTCTGGAAAGCATCATAGGCTGTGGCCTTAGGATTGGGGATATATTTTTCTTCTATTTAATAGCAAAGAAACGAACTTAATTAAACATTTAGAAAGTCTTAAAAGTAACAACGCGATATAATATTTTTATTCTTCCCCGATAATTTAGAATTTTATTTCAATGGATTGTATTCGAATTGTGGCGAATAATAACAGCATGGCCATCGTTAGTCTTTTCTTTTTGGTTTTTCTTAAGTCGCAGCTGCCTACAAATAAGCCAGAGGCCACAGCGGTCCTCAAGGCCAACATAACGCATGCCATCGATCAAATTCGGCGTGATTTATAAGGCAGAGTCATGAAAATCAGGAAGCCGTGGCGTATATTTTAATGATGTTATATTCCACACATATTGACATCAACAGGTCTTCCAAACGAATAAAAGCTTTCGATGATTTTATTTTGTTTAAATTTAAAGATGGAAAGTTCTTAATGAAGGACCTCTTTGTACGCAACAGGCTTCAGTATTATAATAATTAATATGACATCAGATCAGAAACAAAAATACAGCCGAGTACTGGTACTCGGTGTAGCGGCCTTCGAAAATAGTGCTCTTCACATCTGCTGCGGCTAAAAATTAATCATTCTTTTATTATATTTCACAATCAAACTTGCTAAGAAAACTTGTTAAAGATAATTAATTTGTATTAGTGTCTACATGCATGTGTAAGTGTGTCGTCAATAAAAAAAATTATGTTAAAGTGTTTGTGTTGGAAAATAAAATTTTTTATGCAAAATTTTCTAAGCAAACACAAAAATACACCCGAGTACTGGTGCTGAAAGTGTAGCGGCCTTCGAAAATGGTGCTGTTCACCTCTGCGGTGTAAGTTATAGATTAATCGGACTTTATTTTATTTTAAAATCAAACTCGTTAAGAAAACTCAAAGCCAAAAGGCAGGCTCCTAATATTTTAAGGACAATAATTAGGGAGTGTTTAAAGAGATTTAATTCTTATTATAGTCCACATGCAGGTGTATGTGTGCCAGCAATAAGAAAATTTTGTTAAAGTGTTTGTGTTAGAAAATTAAATTTTCTAATGCAACATTTTCTAAACATCTATTAACAATTTTCCTATACCTTCTGTGGGCGGCGGTTTACGTGCTGAAAATTTCAACATCATATTTTTCCAAAATGTATGACTATGTGTGTCTGTGTGTGTGTGTGTGTGTGTGTGGGTGCATATCCGTTCTGAAAAGTGTATGCGTAAACAAAATAAACATGATTTAAATTGCTTTGGAAAATATGAAACAAAAAAGGTAATTGGAAAAAATTATGAAAGATTCGTTATTTAAAGGGTGTTTGTTTTATGGGTATAAAACTTTCAGTAGACAGATTGAGTTGAGTGCTTTACTGTAGCAGACAGAAATATTGTTGTATGAAATATAATTTTTTTTTATTTATTAACTGGCAAATAATTTCGTGGCATTTATTTTTTAAGCATAAATTCCGCTACATGTGCACCACGGTTTCGCGTGTCATGGTCCATTCCATCAGCCCAGTTGTTCAAATACTTCTAGCCGTATGACATCAATGGTGGCTTGAATATTTCCTTGCAATGGGTTACTTCTTTCTGGACATAAGCAAATGACTTAAATTAGTGGCATGAACGTTAATCCAGAACCGTTAATTGCACGAAAGAAATGTCCACTGATTAGGAATGCTTTTGGAAATAGTGTTGTCACGAAATTTATTTTTCAATAAGTCGTTTGTTAATCCATATTAAGACAGGATCAGTCGCATTTGTGAAATCAGATCTCGTTGGCATTTAGCCGTCTAGATTTTAGAAACTAAAATTCGTCATGTGTCCTGCACAATCCTGAGATTTGCCAAACATGACATGCCTGCGAAAACAGCTAAAAAATATGACTAAAATATGACTAAAATATGACTAAAATATGACTAAAATATGACTAAATAGCGCACTGTGAATAGCCTAAATACATGCTGATCCATGGTTGCCACTTCTACAACAGTGCTCGACTTATGTGTGCGCTAGTGGGATCATTTGCTACTGAATCATGTGTTCTGAATCCTTACAATCACCGATAGTGGATTAGATTTGCTAATCCTGAAGTAAATTTTCTAAAGAGTTAGAATGCGTTGTACTCTTTTATTTATTGAAAGAACTTTTACTGTTTTTGTTTTCCAATAAAATTGTTTTATTTATATCCTTCTGGGTATTCTATTGTCCAGGTAACATCAAGTTTCTTTAGGTTGTAGCACATCTTTTCATAAAGTGTGTGTGTGTGTGTGTGTATGTGTGTGTGTGTATGTGTGTGTGTGTGTGTATGTGTGTGTAATCACCTTGTTCATGCTTGAAAAATATGAAAATAAATTTTTTCCCAGCCTTGGGAAAACATTTCCAAATAAATACAAGACAAATAAATGTGATTTTAATGATGCAGCAATTAAGTTGTAAATATTTCTATTTATTTCTTTCATAAAAAAATTTAAGTAAAAATCAATACGTGAATGTCTATATCGGGATATAATCGTGTAACAATAGAACGATAATAAAAGTGGATTGTGTACAATTCAAGAGTCGCATTAAAGTCTAATTGACTGAATTAGCGAATGGCATTCTTGTGGGAAAGTTTTTCAGTGTGTTTCGCTTCATAAAATGTTGGCATCGTTATACTGGAAGAAAAACTCTTTTAAATATTAACTCATGTTTTGAGGAAAACTATTTTGATGGCTCGTTGAGGTTATTAAGTTTGGGAATATCTTACGATATTGTTATAAAAAATTGTAATAAAACTCGGCTCTAGCTACACATTTTTGTTTTGTTGTTTAAAAAAAAAGTTGCATTATACAAAAACTTATATTGTTTCAATGTAACAAAATCATTATAATTGCTTTGTCAGTCTCGATGTGGTTCTTATCCCTGTTCTCATAAATTGTAGTTAAAATTTATGAATATAAACTATTGAAACTCACATGGGTAATTCCACGTCAAATAGTCTGGCAGTTAAGAACGACCCCTAACGATTTGCATGAGTTTGGCTCTCATTCGTTATAAAAAGTACTTATCAGTATGGAAAAAAATGTGTCCCAAAGTTATGTCACAATCAAAATTGTGGCTTATTTTTTTAATACATGAAAAATCATTTCATACACAAAATTTAAAATAAAAATTAAAAAATTGCAAGTTTATTTACTTAAAAAGTTTTAATCATGTTAGCTTCTATTAAATTGTCTATGAGTTCTGTATGAAACTGTTTTACTTGATAAGCTCATATGAAAAGAAAATAATTCATTATTTGTAGTTAGTGGTTACGCTTTTTTGGGCAAATGTTTGACAAGTGTGAACGCAGCTTAAGCAAACAATTGACTGTAAAAGAAAGATATACAATTTAAACAAGTTTGTAGTATTTCTCACGTTATTGATATACTTCTTTAGAGTATGAGAGTAACAGATTGTTATTCTAGTCGGCACCTTTTTTATTTTTCAGTGTAATTGGAGCCATTTTGTAAATTATTATCAGAAAATAATTTTTAAATAGCAGTAATGACATACAGTTATGTTTCCAACTGTAGGGCACATTTAAAAAAGTTATTATTAGATAGATCAATTCCCGAATCAAGAAATAATATTGAAGTATTTATTTCAAAATTATTCGAATTATATATATGTTTTATTATTTTGAACATGCGGATAAGAGTTTAATATTATCCGGCTGGTTTAAATAAAAACAAAATAAAATAAGTAAAAGTCTTATATTCGGCTGTGCTGAAGCTTATATACCCTTTACCAACGTAAGTCTGAAAGTGAGATATATTTTTCATTACCAATTTTGTTCTTCCTAAAATATATAATAGTTTTAGTTAGCAAAAAAAAAAAAAAAATACAACGTCAAATGTTCTTTTTGGTTACTTTTATGCATAAAAATTATTTCAATTTCTCAACCCTGGAAACGAAATTTTAACTTTTATTGTTTTTTTTTTAACCAATGCTATTCTTAATGAGGCATGAAATAGTTTTATTTAAGAAAAACTTAATATACCTAACAATTTTGGTCACTTTCATGCACAGCAATATATTGTATGTACCAAAAAAACTTTCAATTTCCCAAACCTGGAAGTGAAATGAAAATTTTTTTGTTGTTATTATCAATGCAACTCTTCATGAGGCATAAAGTAGTTTTATTTAAGAAAAATTTTTAACCATTTTGGACACTTTCATGTACCATATATTAATGCATTTGTCCCACCCTGGATTGATAATTTACATATTTTTTAAATTTTGCAGACCAAATTTATTCTTCATAAATTATAAATAAGTTTTAGTTAGCAAAAAAAAAAAACCAACGTCAGTTGCCTTTTTGGCAACATTTATGTATAAAAAATCAATTTCCGAACCCTGAAAACGAAATTTTAATTTTTAAAATTTGTTTTCTTACCAATGCAAATCTTCATTCATGGTTTTATTTAGGGAAAACTTAAAATGTTTACACATTTTAGTTATTAAATGTACAACAAAATACAAGATGCTCCAAAATAACTTTTAATTTCCCATTCCTGGAAAAATATTTTTATTTTCTAGTTTTTAATGGGCATTTAAGGCTTCCCCAAGTATGAATTGGATTCAATTTACAAGCAAAGAAAAAGATAATTGGTTTTTGGTATTAATTTTGCGTTGAGAAATAGGTGTAGGCTTCCCAGCTCTGGAACGGTATTTCGGAATTTCAATACCGCTCTATTCAAGTTCATTTCAATCCATCAGTCCAATAACGAAGACTCTAGCTCTTCTGGGGGCTTGGGGAAACCGATTTCACGTACAGATAGACGGACATCACTCATCGCCATCGCTATTCATAAGAATCTAATATATATATATATATATATATATATATATATTTAGGGTGTTTTTTATAGAGTGATATAACTTTGAGTTGGCATCACTGCTTTATTTGACCACCCATTTACCAACTGACAGTTATTTTTTGTTAAGTTTGCTTTGACATTTTATTATGGATCGACTTGCACCAAAGCAACGCTTGCAAATTGTGGAAATTTTTGATCAAAATAATGGTTCTGTTCGTCAAACTTATTTTGTTGAATGGGTACGTAAATAAACAGAATTGTCGCATTTGGCGTGAGGAGAATCCACAAGCTTTTGTCGAAACACCATTGCATCCACAGAAAATTACGCTTTAGGCGGAGTCATTGGCTCATTGATGGTCAGAATGTTACTGTTTGTGAAAATTGGTGTTCCAGATTGCGCCTTGTACGCGCCAGCCGTGGCGGCCATATGGCCGGAATTATATTTAAACATTAATGTCATAAAATTTTCTATCCAATAAAGACCGTTTCATTGATATCAAAAATATTTTATTATGATTTAAACTTGTATCACTCTATAAAAAACACCCTTTATGATGTCGGGTAAATGTCCATATTGACACGACATTTTTAGACACATTGTGCAAGAAAGCTGGGCTAATTTCGTCAATGCAGCGCCGAATTTTATCTTTCAGAGCGTCAGTTGCTTATGGTTTTGTCGCGACTTTCAAATGGCGCCAGAAAACATAATCCAGCGTCGGTAAATTACAATTGGCATCACCGAATCGAATAATTATTATTATTAAATTGTTTGGCAGTCAGTGTTGCCGTCTTGCTGGAACCAAAGGTCACTGATGCCAGTATTAGCCAATTGTGGCCATAAAAAATCGGTTATCATGGTTTGGTAGCGCCAAAAATTCACAGTGATGGCGTTTTCTTGCCCATTTTCGAAAAAAATACAGGCCGATGATGCCACCTGATTACAAACCTCAACTTATATGGAGTTACTCCCTGAATTTAAGCATATCAATGAGGGGATTTTCTTAGTAGCGACGAGCGAAAAGAAAATATTTCAGCCCTACGTCACTTGGTCTCTATGGCAAATGTGAGCTACGAGGTCTGCTTGTGGATTTTGTGCACCCTATATGCGACAATTTTGTTTGTTTACAAAACCGCCTAATTGAAAATGGATTCGGTGATTCTGTTGTTTTTATTCAGTTTTTAAAACATCCAAATTCACAAACGTTCGAAGGCAACAATGGTCGGCAGGCATTAATTCCTAAACGAGTTCAACTTTTTACAGGCGTTTTCTTTTCTAGAAAACAGGCAACATTTTTTAACTTATTTACTAAAAAGTGCCCGTTTAGAAGAGTTTGCAACATTTCCAGAAAAGAATGCAACATTTTTCACAATTTTTAATAGAAAATGGCCAGATTCTGTAATATAAAATAAATAAATTTATTTGAAATTAAACCAACATCCTTTAGAAAAAATAATTTATATTTTTAAACTCTTCTCAACGGCCGCTTTTTAGTAAATAAGTAAAAAAATGTTGCCTTGAAGATGAATTTCTTTATGAAAAATGTTGCCCTATTGCTGCGAACATCGACGAGTTTATGTTCAATTCTGGTTCTCAACACTTTGCTGCACGACCAATGCAAACGTTTTGATTTTTTTTGTACGAGTAGGAGCAGCACTCAGGGGACGGCCGCTTTACATGCAATTCATTGAACTGGAACTAGAAAAGAATTTCGTTGCAGCTGTTTTTACTTCTTTTTACTTCTTCTGTTTCCTCGAATTAAGTGATTAAAATACGCGCAACGGTCTCAGAAGGAGCCTGATTACGAAGAAAAGTTGCTATAATTTTAGCAAATTTTACAGCAAAATTATCACAATTTTGATAGTAAATTTTCACAATAAAAATTCTTTGTTGTCCAGTGTGACGTTCCATGATTAAAATTTCCCAACTTATTACTAAATAAATATAAATGAATGACAGCTAAATAATAACATTCCGAAATTTGAGAGCCAAATTACTTCCTAACCTCAAATTTGCACAGCCTACATGTTGCTGTTAACTACTCCTTTACGGAATATCAATAAAATCTGGCCGGGACTAATTCTAAAACCCGGCAAGTTTATTCGACGTTAAACGTAACGTTAAGCCACATATTGATTTGAAGCAATTGAAATCTGGCAAACAACTAGAAACCCTTAATTACAAAAGAATTTCCGTTTGAAAATGGAATATGAATACGTGAACAGTTTTGGATCCTGTCACTGCACTCCAGGATTTCTGTAAATAGCTTTTATGTTAATAAAACGATTAAATTTAGCAAAACTAAAGTTCGTTCTACTTTTTCACAACTTCTCTTTCACCCTAAAAGCCTATTAAGCACTGCGAATAACTTTATAAAACTTTATCCTTTTCAATTCCATTTCTAGATATTCGATTTTCTCCTCCTCTTTTCTTAATATTCGCAGTTATCGAGCCATAATGAGATATATTTTTCTGTTTCTTTTACAAATACTTATTTGAGTTTTTGTTTTGTTCGTCGTCGCCCGAAGTTTTGTTTAGTTGCTAAATTTACTTCAAGTCTCTATATATTTTTGCACGTATTTGGACGCTGCCGTTGGGGAGGAGTTGTTGTACCTGACATAAATACTAAACTAAACCCATTAAAGTATTTTGTAGAGTTGAAAATATGTTTTTTTTTAACATTTTCGGGGATGAAATCAGCAACAGAAATTGTGGAAAGGAAACTGTTGCAGAAAATTGTCGTCAGCAGTTCATGCAAGAGTTTCAGTGTTTGACAGAGGATGTTAAATGTGAAGTAAAGCTGAGAATACACTGTGGTGTTTTGTGACAGGGTTAGCAACAACCCGGGATTTTTGTAAGAAAATAAGTCCAAGTTGTTCTTATTTTTACTTTTTGGGATTTTGTAGGAATTTATAGGGTTTTTTCATTTGATGGAATAATTCGGGGTTTCTCTTCGTTCAAACGGTGAACAGACATTTTAAGACCCATTTTTCATTTTACATTGAAGTAACGGCAAACATGTAGACAACATCTGTTGTGTGTGTGTGTGTGTGTACCTTTTCGAAAGTGTTGTCAATTATTCGGGGTTTCAAATTTATCTATTATTATTTTTTATATCCTTCACAAAAAAGTGAAAGGTTTGTCATTCCTTGTGTAATTTTTTCGATATTAGTATGGAACCCTATAGAGTAAAGTGTGTTTTTTATAGAGTGATACAAGTTTAAATCATAATATAGCATAGTAAAATATTTTTGATATCAATGAAACGCTCTTTATTGGATAGAAAATCTTATGACATTAATGTTTAAATATGATTCTGGTCATGTGGCCGCCACGGCTGGCGCATACAAGGCGCAATCTGGAACACCAATTTTCACAAACTTTTCCCCTGCATTTGCGGCCGTATCTCGCCGATAACTCTTCGAATGTTGAGTTCCAGGTGTTCAATTGTTTGTGGTTTATCAACGTACACAAGTGATTCTACATAACCCCAAAGAAAATAATCCAATGGGGTTAAATCACACGATCTTGGGGGCCAATTAATTGGGCCATTTCGTGAAATTATTTTTTTTGTCAAAAGTTTCCTTGAGTAAAGCAATTGTAGCGCCCGCTGTGTGGCATGTGGCTCCGCCCTGTTGGAACCACATATCAGCAAGATTTATGCCAGCTAATTGAGGTACGAAAACACTTCGAATCATGTTCCTATACCGTTCACCATTGACAGTAACATTCTGACCATCATCGTTTTTGAAGCCACAGGGGAGAATGATGCTCCCAGCCCATAAAGTGCACCAAACAGTAATTTTCGGTGGATGTAGTGGTGCTCCGACAAAAGCTTGTGGATTCTCCTCACTCCAAATGCGACAATTCTGTTCATTTACGTACCCCTTCAACCAAAAATGCGCTTCATCGAGAAATAAAATTTTCAATGAACGAAGTGCACGATAAGTTTGACGAACAGAACCATTATTTTGCTTACAAATTTACAGGCGTTGCTCTGGTGTAAGTCGATCCAAAATGAAATGTCGAAGCAAACTAAACAAAAAGCAACTATCAGCTGTTAAATGGGTGGTCAAATAAAGCAGTGATGCCAACTCAAAGTTGTATCACTCTATAAAAAACACCCTATATATAATTTTTAATTCCGTTGATGTCAATAAAACTGGAATCGTTCAAAAAAGTGTGCTTTTAAGCCTAATTTATTTTCTTACCTCAAATTTGCCCACAATTTCTGTACATCAGGAAAATAGCACGTATTTAAACCGATCAAGAGCACCAGTCTGATGCTTTTCAATAAAACGCGGAAAAATGTAGCAGCCCCACCTGAAACCAGGTTGACTTGGTGGTAGTAAAAAAATATGATCGATGGAGAGTTGAATTTTGAAATAATTTAGGAATAGAACATCTCCTTCGTTATGTCGCAATTATTTACATGTCAATTTTTAAAGAAATAAATTTAAAAATTGTTTACAAGCACTTCTTTTTTTCTCTTTGCAAAAGTGCCCATTCACGCATTTAATATCGCCCATTCTTGCATCGACGTCTTTCCATCAGACATCTCTCAATTTATTTCGATTTCTATAAAGAAAGAAAATATGTAAATGGGTTGCTTGTGTTTCCTTTTTTGTGACAGCAGCCGGAACAGGTAAAAGGAGACAAAAACGCATCGCAATCATGCAAACGTTGAAGTATTTCTGCTCCGCTTTATACACTTCGTATCGGTGAAATTTACATTTGACTATTAAAAATGTAATAAAAAGAAACTCCCCTGATGTTGAATGGGTTCGTTCAAATACCATTTCAAATTGAAAATACATTTAAAGTCAAATATTTTCATACTACTGCACAGCCATGCGTGCTATAGGCTACAACATTAGGGCGGCACCAGCATATTCAACTGTACGATTTCAGTGAGCACTTGAAATATTATAAAAGACAGTTAATAAACTTCTTTAATTTTTAATACCAGGGGAGTTTTGGTATGATATAATATTCTTTATTTTCATGCTTATTAACCCTGGACGGTTTCTGTTAGCATAAAACTGTTATATTCGAACTAAAAATATTTTGTTTAATTTTAAAAACTGCTCCGTAAGAATTATTTTTCAAAATTGCTCGTTGATTCCACGAAGAGTAACACTAGTGTACAAAAAGTGAACAGTAACCTTCTAGGGTTAAATAATTTCCTTTCAAAGCGTTTAGATCAATTCACAATTTAAAATATAAAATTTTTGGGCTACTAGTCGAAGAGCGAATATAACCATCAGCTTTATATATTCAGTTTACACAGCAGAGCAGAATATCTGTTTTCAAAAACCGCTACACTTTCATCAGAACACATGGGTATTTTTGCTTATCGCCTCTAATAAAGCGGCTTAATTGAATGTGTTAACAGTTTATATTTGTGTAAATTTTGTAACTAAAAAAGACTGTATCAAACCGACATTAAAACCAAAGAAATTGGAATAAAATTATTTAGAAAAAAGGACCCGAATAAAATAATCAAACAGCAACACTGGGACTTGACAAAAGTGTGTTGTCATCGGTTCGGTACCGCTTTCGTATCTTTTTTTTTTAAAGAAAATTGATACACATTGAATTAGGCTGACTGAGAAGCTCTACTAAACAAAATCACTCATCAGTACTGATAACGAAAGTGTAGCGCGGCTTTCGAAAACTGCTGTTCTGCTTTGCAAGTTAAATATATAACACTGATCTTGACTTTTCCTTGCTTTTTTGTAATATTTATTATGTAGTTTTGAATTCCCTCTTGGGGGCACAATAGACAACTTGGTGAGTCGGTACAAATATAGGTGGAAGAATGCCTGGGTACCGCCATAGAAAAGCGTCAAAAATCAATAGTAGGTGACAAACCTACATTGGTTTGACCTGCGAGGCGTAACCAGTTTCCTTACACTGGTGCCACGTGACGATGTAGTTATACATGAAAACGTTTGGCTGGGCGTGAGGGGAACATCTGCTTCACAGGCGAAGGTCTGTTTAACGCACTTTCGTCTAAGTGATGGCATGTGGCAGACCTCGTTCTTCCCCTTGTCATGTTGATTCTGTGGCCAGATGTTGGATGAGGTCTCTTCAGTGAGTCCACGTGGTCGTTGGGGTTTGATACCAAGAGCCGCTCGGAGAGATGTCAGATAAGGGTTAATGTTCTGGCATATTTGTACTATGCTGGGACTTCGGTCCGGCTGATTGTAGTCTCTATATGCTGCTGTGATTCAGCAGACGTTACGGAAGGTGTGGTGTGTTGTTGGTGCTGGGAGTGTCAGGAGGGATAACTCTTATGACTTTGACCTTTGGTTCCTCTTGGTGCTGGCGACATGCATGTCCTCAGAAGTAACAAGGATTTAATACAGGCCCGAACACCTTAGCAGGGTATATGAATATGGTTTTGTGGCGGAACCATATGAGTGAAGTTGCAACCTGTGTAAGCCCAAAAGGCTGCACTGGTGTGGCTCCTGAGCGTGACAGGTGTGGTCTTTGACTTCTAATTTCACTCGAGTGCTTGAGAGTACCGTCAGATAAGACTGAAAAGCCAGGTACTGACGTTGACTTGAGCATTATCTGTCCTTCTGAATTGAAAAACAGTTTTCCAAAAATTAGCCGACTAAAATTCTATATAATAAAACTTTTAAGTTTTCGCAATAGCAACTTTCTGCATTTGTGAACAGCCCTATTGTGTGAATGTTCATACGTTTTCATATACATTGTATGTGTTCTTGAAGTAAATATCAACATTCATATACGAGGCATCTGACATTTACGTGAACATTTCAAATGTTTAACTTCTTTATTTTATAGCGAAACAACATTTTCAAATGAAATTCTTACCCCAAAGTGCAACTCATGCCGAGCAAAAAGAATTATTTTCCATACAACAACAATTACTTTGCTTCACAAAAAGAAGTGTTTTTTGAAATAAAATTTATTTTCAGCAAATATTTTTAATATCTTATTTGGTTCGTTCTATCAGTTTTGTTGTTGGCAGCTGTGAAAAAATTGGTCTGCCTGCTGGAGTCGCATGTGTTCTTAACTTTTTGTAGCGGTTTTATTTTAGTTGCTTGAGAATTAAAAATGCCTTTCCAATAAATATATTCTGCTGTCTTGAGGTTGAAAAAAATATAAAAAATGTTCACGTATATTGAAGTCTAAAATAAAATAAAAAAATTATAAAAATATGGGGCGAGAAGAAAATAGTCAAACGGCTGTAACGGGATTTAACGGGTGTCAACATCAGTTTAGTGTCGATACAGTTGCAGTAATAAAAACTGTTTTCTTATTCAATACAATAATGCTAATGATGAAAGTGTAGCGACCTCCGTAAAACAGCCTTGTTCTGATCCCCTGTGTAAGTTGCAATTTAAAATGACGTTGATTCTTTTTTGGAGCATTTCAGTCTATAAAACTTAATTGATTTAAAATATAATCAAAATTGAAATGGAAACCAAATTTGTAAAATAGTTTTGCAAAGTTTTTGTTGCTGCTTTCACCACAAATTATTTACTTAATAAAAAACGTATTTATTATTTATGAAATTCAATACGAACTTTGTCTGCATGAATAAATGATTTCTGTATTAAAAAGCAGATACATTTTGGAAAGCCGCAATAACTTTTAAATAAATTCATAAATTTATATGGTTTAATAAATACACACGTTATAAAGCAACAAATTTGCGTGTTTTATATTTGTAAAAGGAAAAGATAAAATCAGTTTTATAGTTTCATTTAAACTATTAATAAAAATGGATAAATACGAAAGTAGTCGCAGAAGTTTCTACATGAGCTTTCAAAATCAGTTGGTTCAAAATTTTAACTCATGTGAAGTGTTTATTTGTTTCGTTTCAAGTATTTATTAAAGATCTATTTTATATACAGTTGGTTCAGTTTGTCTAAATGTCTGTATATCATTCGATCTTGCAGCAAATGATCACTAGACCTCTACCTAATTCAATTGAAATGCGGGCATATGAAGGTACTTATCCCACAACACACAGAGTATATTGTTAATGGATTAAATAAAAAAATATTTCAAATAAATTCAACTTGAATAAAGTGTTTATGTTCCAACATGATCATGATTTAGAAAAAAAGCTCCGGTCGTAGTGGCAAATAATAGACGCCTTAATAGAATTTAAAGGACTTGAGCCGTAACGTTTTGAATTGTGCACAATAAAGATGTCATTCTAGAAATTATCAAGCAATCGAGCTCGTGTTTTAATCGGTTAACCACTGGCCCAATCAATTGGAAACATAATTGTGAAATTAACGTTTAAACTATTAATACAACTTGAGTACACATTTTGTGGCACACTGTGAGATATTTTATTGTCTATCAATAGCGATGAAACATTTTTTATTTAACAGATATTTTTGTGTAGATGTGCACAACGTAAATATATTTTATAAATTCTTATCATAAAATTTCTAAAAATTCGTCATATATTTTCTTGAAAAGCTACAACAAAATTGAGTGGTTTATTAACAACTTCATTGTTGGCAACACTGTATTTGGCAGCTCAGCTGTTTTTGTGTAACATTTTTCTGTTAAACATGTCCAGTATGGTCTCTTATTTTAACCATAAAACGTAAAAAAAAAAAGAAAAAATACTTGCAGATTATCAAATTTCTGTTATCGAAATTCATGCTCGTACGGTCAGGAAAGTGCATCGTGCGCTTTTTTTGCTTTATGGTCAATTTGAGCTTCCTTCAGAAGATACATGAACAAGCAAAACTGCAGCATTTGTTGTGAAGAGAAGCCATAACAGTTGCAAGAATTGCCAATGGCTCCTGAAAAATGCACTGTTTGGTTGGGGTTATCGGTGGCATCATTAGACAGAAGATACTAGGAGTGGCGAGCGCTACCATGCGATGACTAAACAGTTTTTTTTTACCTGAAATGGAGGAGCTGGACTTATCTGACATGCAGTTTCAACAACATGGTGCCACATGCTGCAAAGCACGCGAAGAAAGTAGTTCGGTGGACAGCTTATGTCACGTTTGAGGCTGGTCAATTCGCCGCCTAGATCGTGCGACTTTAACACCTTTAGGCTATTTTTGTGGGCGCATGTAACCCAGTGGAAGCCAAAATTAAAGAAATTATTCGTAAGATAACGAATAAATAGCAGACGTTATCGTTCTGTTCACTCAAATAAAGAACTCATACAATTCTCTAAATTCTAAGCTCCTAAAAATTCACCCTTTACAATTAGAAGCAACTTTAAAATAAAAATAAATTTTTTGAAGAAATAGTAGTTTATTTTCTAATAAATTCAATATATCTAAATGCTGTTTCGCATTGAAAAGTGCTGGAAATGTAGCATTATTTTTTAGAAGAGAACATAAACATAATCTACATGTAACATGTTGCTTTTTATATATATTTACACCATATCTAATTAAATTCCATACAACTTTACGCCGAACAGCCATAAATTGTAATAAAACGCTGTAGGATGGTGTAAAATAATCGAATTTGCTCCATTTAGAATATCATTAACTTGACAAACTCATTAAAATCCAAAAAAATGCCAATAAAGTCGTAAAATCATGCACCCACCCACCAACACGCAGAAACTGCTGTTGGCTTTGACAAAAAAAAAAAAAAAAAAAAAAGGAAAAAGAAGAAGCACATAACAACAACCATATGTTGCGTGTAAGTTTTGTTGTAATTCTATAAGTTTTTTTGGGGATGATAATCGCTGCTGTTGTTGTTGGTGGCCTCTACAGCTGTAAAGTATGCAATAATAATATTTGTTTACTTATCTGATGCAGAGAGAGGGTGTGGTTGATGGTGAGTTCGGACACAACCACAATGTTTTACAACTTTTTTCTCTCCAATATATTTTGTTTTTGTAGTTTTATTGAGTTTATTTTGCTTTTCCATATGGACAATAATTATACCGGCTGTTTTTAGTGGCGATTGTGGAAATTCTTTGTTTTTTTTTTATATTTTCTTTAATTTGTATGCTTCTAACGTTTGTTTGCTATCAATTGTGGCGTGTGGGGTGGGCAAATATTTATTTTTAATATTTGGGTCAAATATATATATATATATATATATATATATATAATATATATATATATATATATATATATATATATATATATATATTCTAGTGCAATCATTTAAAATGGTAATAAATTGCTGTTCACAATTTTCCAGCTTTTTCAAATCACCACAATGCTGTTGTGTATAATTAATAAAAGACTTTCTTAGTTTGTGGAAAAAGAGGCTCAAACTATTTTGGTTATAACTTAATGAATAACTGTTAGTCGAATTTACGGCTGTGTGACAATGATTTTTAAGTTAAAGTTGCTCTTTAGTAAATATCATGATATTGTGTCTTGTTACTGACACAACAATCATCCAGACATTCGATTACTTAATTATCAAGATTGAAGCCTACGTTTTAAAGGTCCTGTTTTATAGGGTCTCGTTATCTTTCTAAAAAGTTATATCTATTCTAGCCCTCGAACGTTATTTCGAAACATGTATTTTTATTCGAAAATTCATAGTCCGCGTATTCATAGTTTAAATCTGCGAGCTTATTAGTCGGTTTAACTTGCAGAATTTGTCGTAAATTAAACATTAAGAATATTTTTTACAATCATAAAACTTGAAGAACGTATCTGTACTGATTTCAAGGCCTCTACGTCATCTCATTAGAAATTTTTTCGCAGTTTTTTCACTTTTCACGGTGGTACTGATCATTAGAAATATCAATTATTTCAACAATTTCCTTAAAGACATATAAAATGAGACGCATTAATTCCCGGTATATCCAGCAGTCCCAATCGTAAAATAAACCATCTAGAGGTACGTCTGGTGTGATTTGCGGTTTATGCAAAGCGGCTTGATACTTTCCTGACCTTTTTGGTATATCCTTCGGGATACTGGGTAAAAAATTACCCAGCGGCAGCTCTAATATATATAACTTTTAATCATTTAATGTGTGATTTCTACATATATAATTTAGTTGATATACAAAATTAATAAGAGTGAAACAATTTTGCGAAATTTGATAAAAATTTAACCGCAGGATAAAGATGGGACAGCTGTGCTTGCAGTGTTAATATCCAATAACGTAAATTTGGTGCGAAATTTCAATTCAGAAGATCACTCAAGTGAGCTATGAAATTAAAGGAGTGCATGATGCTGCTTTATTAACCGGGGGAGCATAAATTTTTAGAATAAAATTCAATACTCGGCCGGCGTTGATCATTTGTAGCTCGTTTTGTTGTTAAATTATGGGCCAAAATGAGCGTGTTTAGCAGCAACATGTTACAAGAGAACGGCTGAGTTGTCAAAAACATTATTACCAAGAGGAAAGTCGCTAAGAAAATCACTCTTTACTTACAAATACAAATTAAAACGTTGAAGGGAATCTATATAATTTTTATATTGAATGGCCACTAGAAAGCGAACAAGTGCTTGTTGTGGTACTTTTAAAATGTGTTGCATTAAGGGAAATATAAAATTGACAAAAAATAAATATTTAAAAACTTGTTTACAATAAAAATCTCTTTCAAATGTAAAAGACAAGCTGTCGAATTGAGGCCATTATTGATGTCGGCATTAAATTTGAGATGTTAAATTAAAAGGTTTCGTTTTTTTGCCTTGAAAGTATTTGAAAACTCTATTGAAAATATATTTTCAATGGAAATTTTATATAAAATTCCATGCATTCATTTATTGAAGATATTCTCGTTGGTTGTATTTCTGCTGAAAAGCTTTTCTCTTTCGATAAAGCTGACAATGTTTTTCTTTTTCTTTTTCTTTTTCTTTTTCTTTTACTGTTAACGGATGGGGAAATGTTTTATTTATAACACGCTTCTTCTGGCTTCCTGCAATTATATTGAAAAACTATAAATATATTTCGTCATTATTATTTTCGTTTGACAAGCGCCACATCCTGCTGTCGAGTGCGAAGTGCCCTGCTGATGTTAAGAAAATCAGGTTAATTTTAACAAATTAGCTTAAACTTGTCCACACTATTCCTTGGAAGTTCTGTTAAAGATATTATTTTTAAATGAACACTAATTTAGTTACTGCGACATTGAGTAGGTAGCAACTTCCTCATAAAGGCTGTCGTAAAAGAACGCTAAAAATATATACAATTTCCGGTGCACACAAGAACACATTTCAGTTGCTTTAAAGTGATAAAGCGACTCAAGGATGGAAATTTCTCTTGCCTTCTTTTCCTTTTTTTTTTTAATGGATTTTTAAAATTAATTTTTTGCTTAGGTGGACGAGTTTATTTTAACGCTTTTCTTCTGTTTTTCCCTTTGTGTATCCATGAGTTTTAAATGATATTTTGCGGCAGCACCGTGTATTGCTATTAAATGAAGCACTGAAGTCATATTAAAGCAGTAAAAGTTTCTTGTATGTTGCCAATATTTAAAAGCAGGAAACGAAAAATTGTTTTCGAGCTGCGGATGCAGGTTATTGCGAAAAGAGGAAATGTTTTAAGGAAACAAGATGGAGAGAAAGAGACACGGAGTAGACAAAGAAAAAAAAAATAAAATAAAAAACTTTATGGTGAAACCGCACCACAACAAAAATTGTGAGTGCAATTGAATATTGTTATTAATTGTTTTTTATTTTAATAGCGACAATTTCTTACACAATCAACTTATTTTTATTTTGTTTCTTTTATATTTTCAGAATGCCTGCAAGTTTTTGAAGGGGTAAGTGTTCCACTTGATGTTTGTTTTAATTTAAACGCAAAAAGTTGCTGCTTTCGTGTATTAAATTTATTAACTTGTCAAGGATAAGGTCAAGTTAATTAATGTAATTGAAACTTTTTGTTATTGCAACACTTTGTAAAAAGCCTGTTACATAAAAACGTTGTTTTTCAATAAAAACTAAAGCAAAGAAATGATATGAAAATCAATACAAACTTGTTTTGTAGTGGTAGAAGGAAAAATAAATAAACTTTAAAATTTCATGGCTGTCATTCATATGATCAGGGATATTTTATTGATTTCGGTACTCTCGTCTAGATCGTATTATTATATTCACGGTTGCAGTCTTAAAAGTTAAGAACAAGTATTTTGCGTTTGGAGATTTTCTTCCATGAAAAACAAAAATCGAATCTGAATTTGCTTAAAACATTAAACACAATAACGACAGCAGGCTACAGACTACAACTTGTCAAAACTAGAATACATGTGCGTATATGAGAATGATTATTTTTTTTACTACAGACAACACGGCTACTGGTTGTAGTAAAATTAAACTAATTTCTATTTTGGTGAGCGACAATGAGCAGATACAATGTTGCCAGTTTAATATAAATAGATTTAAAAGAAACAAGAAACTATATTAAACCATCATATACTTTAGGCTTTAAATATATTTGATTGGAATAACACTATTTAAGGGTATAAAATATATGAAAGCGGCTACACTGTCGTGTGCGAAGAATTCTACTACAACCAACAACTCATGGTTATTGATTTGGTGGTGTCGTTCTAAAAATAATTAAGTAGCTGACTACGAGGCGACGATTGTAGCCAACGACTTTTGTAGTCGGTGTTCGTGTAGCCTGTTGCCGTTATTGTGTGTTAAAGCTTAAAGTTTTTGTGTTATAAAAATGCAATTGAGTGTCCGAAAGAAATTAAAAGGATGACATCGAATATGTTAAGAAACTAAAAAAAAAAAATCTTTGGGGAAAATCGTGAAATCAGTTATAAAAATCCACAAAAGATTTCGGGACATCGGTTGTCTCAAGCCATGTTATATATTATTTTTCAATTTTTGGCCATGATGCTTGTGGTAGCAAAAGTTTGTTCCGAAACAACAGAATTTGCAAAAGAAAGAAAAAAAAATAACAGATAAGTAAATATGGACAGCGGCCATCCCTGTAGCCCTTCAATTGTGTTTCCCAATGTTTTCGATTAATACACATTAAACAAATTACACAAGACTCGTAGTCTTAGATTCCGAGTTCGACTCAGTCTTGAAAATGGTATCGAATTTTTATGATCTGCATTAATGCAGGATTGTGCTGAACATTAACTGCAGTGATTAACGCCGTCATGTGTTAAAAGGCAGAATATAGCACCCTTTTTTAACGGTAGCTGCAGCAAACAAATTCACCGGCGAAGTAAAAAGTGATAAATGCTACAACGAAATCCTCTATCTTTTCATCTGTCTTGATCTGACCTCTTAAACTATTCATTCCTTTCTAGTTCTGGCACAATCTATTCCATATGTAGGGGTCGTTGCCTGAGTGCTACTGCAAGACAAAAAAAAGTTTGTATTAAGGGTTTTTGATATTAAGTTTTAAATGACCAAAAATGGTTACGTATAAATATCGCACAAAAGTATGCTTTACTTTATGTTTTAATTATCCACCACGTATGGGTAAATAATTTGGGTGGGTAATTCCTTCCCACTGTTTTTTGATACCTTAAAAAAAAAAGATGTGTGCGTATGAGTTATATTTATGAGGTGAAACAGAATATTGCTCATACGTCAACGACTTGTACTACTGTTGAGGGGAATATCATCGTTTGTTTTCCACATGAATATGTTCAATTTAATCTTTTTTTATATTAATATTTATATAGGCTAATTGTTCTAACTTAGTTAAAATCTCAGAAAGACATGATGATAAATATTCCTAGGCACAAAGGAAGTCAGCATCAGTTTTATTCAACTTACACAGCAGAGCAGAACAGCTGCTTTCGAAAGTCTCAACACTTTCATCATCAGTGCTCATGTGTATATTGTGTTTGTCACCACTGCTGTGTATATTTAATAAAACTGATGTTGACTTTCTTGTGTGCCTTGGAATATTTATCATCATGTCTTTCTGAGATTCAAATTAAGTTCGACCAATTAGCCTATGAATCTGAATTCGATTTAATAATATTTTTTTGATTTTATTATTATTATCATTATTATTATTATTATTATTATTATTATTATTATTATTATTATTATTATTATTTTCATTATTATAGAATTTTACATTCTCAGCTTATGCTGGAATTGACGTACCGGGTCTGAGACTAAAGGTTACGCTCTGTGGGGATATAATTCATCTTTTATATCCGTTATCCTAAAGTTTCCCTCACGATCGTTGTTGCTTTTATTAGAATTGCCTTTTGCATTTCGGTTAATATTTTTACATTAAGGTCTAATTTTTTAAAATTATTATTATTATTATTATTATTATTATTATTATCATTATTCTTATTATTATTACTATTATTATTATTATTATTAATATTGTTATTATTACTACTGTTTTATTATGTGGACCAGCTCCCAGGGCTGCCCTCTGAGCATGCGATGCATTGTGCTAGAACTAGAAAAGAGGGGATAGTCTTGAGGGACAAATGAAGACATGTTGGAGTATAGAGAACTTGTTGTGACCATATTGCTTCGCTGTTTAATCTTTTTCTACTGAATATTACTTATATTTTTATTATATATCGTTACCTAAAACGCAAAATAACATATCATCACTAAAAAATTTTGTAGAAAAGGCTAAAACGTTATAAAATACGTTATAAAAGTACTTGGAATATTGAAGCGGAATTTTCAACTCTAGATTCAAATCAAACAGTTTGATCTTAATATAGATATAAATTTTTTTCTGCATTATTCCATTTAGTTGTCATATTATAATGTTTTTTGCTTCCCATCTAATATAAATTATATAATTAAATGGTTTATTTGAATGCGAAGCAAATTTTTATTTATGAAAAATGTTTATGTGAAAATAGCATACGAGAATTGCTTTAATACTAAAGTGACATAGAGACAACGAATCAAATCTCTACGATGACGTTGATTAATGAATGTGAAAGTAATGATCTAAATTCTTCGATCTTCTTGTTGTGTTCTCATTTTCTAATATGCTTTGAGGAATATTTTCAAAAAAAAAATCTCTGAAGAAGCTACAAAATATTGTGGTTTTTATAAGTGGTTCTTTTCCTCTAAATAATGAGGAAATAAATAGATTATGAAATGTTTAAAAATCATTTTAGTTCTTTGCTAAAAATTATGAAATAGAAATTATTGGCAAAAAGAATGGGAAGAAGTCCTTTCGTGTACACTAAAAATTTTCGATTCGGCTCTTGAATGGTTTTTTTTCACTTTAAAAATAATTGCAAATCTAATCATTTTGGTCATTATTCATTATGTTACCGAATTTCGAAACTTTGGTTTACAGTCTGTGTAAAATTCTTGGAACTTCTGGACTTGGCAATAATTCTTTAAAAAGAAACCATCGGATTATTAAGTAGTTCATTTCGTTTTTTAGGATCCTATTGAATTATTTTGTGAATAATTAAATTTATTCAAACAAACTTTTTAATTGCAACACACATTCTGAACAATTGGGGAACCAATTGGAGCCTCAGAAATCTTATTAACTATTGACTTACACAAAAAGACAAAACTTTTTTTTAACAAAAAAATCTGAATTCCTCCGCTTAAAAGGAATTCAAAAATTTAAAGATGACAACGTCAATATATTCATTTCCCCCCTGCTCCTTGTTCTCCTCAACTTATTTAATGTCTCGCGGCCTATTTAACCTGATGTTGGGCAAGAAACTCAATAAATCAGCGTTTAAACATAAAAGCCTCATTATTTGTGTTCGTTCTACCTGCAAAAAAGCAAGAAATCTGAAAGTTAAGCACAAAGTTTGGAATTCTCATAAATCATTAAAATTCAAGTTCAATAAAAGACAAAAGAAGAATTTAAAAAACTACATTTTTTAGAAATAATAAAAAAAGAACTTCAAACTCATATTTACTTTGAGTAACTAAAGTTTTTTATTCTTGATATGGCCTTGACGTTAAAATGGCTCTTGAAAAATTTATAATGATTTCACTTTAAAGTGAGACAAAAGTAAAATAAAAAAGAAAATGTGTTATGTATTCTTCCTCTTGCTTTTAAAAGAATCTAAAGCAAAATAAATTATTTATGAAACCATGGAAAAGTGAGAAAACAATTTTACTGTGTTCCGTTTTCTTTGTGTCTATTTTCGTATTTTAAAATATTTACTCATGACAATATTTTGATACAATTTGAAATTTATAATTTAAAAGCTTCAATTAACCAACTCGCGGTTCCATCTCTGCTTTTAATTTGATTAATTTCTTCCAACTCAAATAGCGTTAGAGGCCACTGTTCCTAAACATATTCCGGCGTCTAACAAAAATCTTGTCATTTGGACAACTTCCAACAACAATCCCCTGCTCAAGTATTTGAATTTTAACAAGACAAACAATTAAAAAACTTTCCATGACAATAATTTCACTTTAATGGATCCATTAACTTGATTTTTTAGAAGAAAGTTTGCAAACTTTTACATTAAAAAATATTTCAATAACATCTTCAATATTTTTGCCATTCACTTTTATTAGGAATATTCAAGGCTGCTTTTTAAAGTCAATTAAAAAAAAGTACTTTAACCACTCAAAGAATATGAACGAAAAATCGGATAGACAATAAACAATAAAACGGCCTCGTTAAAAATTAACAAAACTTTAATGCATTTTTGCGTGAGATTTTATGTTTCTCTTTTAATATTTCCTCTGCGGCACAATCAATTGTTGAATAGGAAATAAAAAATCGTTGGTAGATAAAAATAAAGCACATTTCCTTTCTCTCTTTCTCACACACACACACACACGTACAACGCATAACGCACATACATACAACGGGTACATGTGGCAGAAACGAGATGCAGTAACAGTTACACGTATTGAAAGTCAAAAGGCGTTGCTGTTGAGAAGCCCTTTTTAGGAGAAGACTCACATTCAAATGTTGCCTTGACAACCAAAAAGATTTGACGTTCAATCGTTGAGAGTAGACTTGCTTGCCCGTCATACGGCAGACAACGTTTCAATTTCGGAGAAAAGATTTGACGTTCAATCGTTGAGAGTAGACTTGCTTGCCCGTCATACGGCAGACAACGTTTCAATTTCGGAGTTGTATTTAAAGAAAATCCAGGAGATAATTATGTATCTTTTTATCTTTAAATTAAAAATCGTTAAAATTGAGGGCACAAAGCGCCATCCGTAATCAGGGCGATTATTTAAGTAACTCTGGTACACAATTATATTCGAATATCTAAATATTTTTTTTAATATTGATAAAACAATTTTTAGTTTTGGGTGATATTATCTGAAAAAAAGTTGTGCCAAAATATTTTTATTCGAAACATTTTTATTCAAATAATTTTAAGAAAAATTTTTATTCGAACAATTTTTTTCGAATCATTTTTATTTGAATAATTTTATTAAAAAATTTTTTTTTTCGAATAATTTTATTCGAAAAATTGTTATTGGAATAATTTTATTAGAAATATTTTTATTCGAATAATTTTATTCGAAAAATTTTTATTCGAATAATTTTAGTCCAAAAATTTTTATTCGAATAATTTTATGGGAAAATTTTTTATTTAAATATGATATTCAGATCACATGTTTTTATGACTTAAATTTTTGTTGCTTTAATTTATGTTTCCGCAAAAAATTGTTTTTTGAATAATTCCATCCACTTACTTTTATTGACGACTATTTTTATCTAATAGCTTTTTATGTGAATGTGTTTTATTCAGATACATTTTACTTAAATATAAACGAATAATATTAATCGAATAATGTTAGTCGAATAACATTAATCGAATAATGTTAATCGAATAACATTAATATATTATTCGAATAGTTTTATAATATTATTCGAATAGTTTTATTTGAATATTGAAGCTGAAGTGAAAATCAAATAATTTTTATATAAAAATTTACTGAAAAATGTGAAATTTCATTAAGAGGACGATTTATAGAAAATTTCTGATAATTCTCATACCAACAGAATAATGCTCATCAGACTTTTCAAATTTCGTACTAGTGAAAAGTGAATTAACTTAAGAATTAGTATGAGATTAATTCTCATATTCTATTTATTTCGTTGAAAAGTTTCAAATATCGCCTTTAAAATGTGGAGCAACTGAAAAAAGAACGCTGATGGAGGGATTAAGCGATATCGAAATCAGCACTGATGCGTTCCGCTAGTATCATGAGTATGAGAAATATTTTGAGTATTTTACTCTTAATAACAAAAAATCGAATTCGTATCAAAACTCTTAAATGGAAAATAATTTGTGAAATCGCATTTTTATAAATGAGTTTGAAAAATAATTCCTAATTTAATAATGAAATTAATCCTAAAACTCGATTAATAAAAAATGCATTCATGTTTATTAAAACTATTTTAATCGAATAATGTTAGGTGAACAAGATTAATTCAATAATTTAAGTCGAATAATTTTAATCGAATTACTTAATCGAATAATATTACTCAAACATTTGTAATTGAATAATTTTAATTGAATAATATAGTTTGAATCATTTTGATTGAATAATTTTAATCGAATAAGGCTAATAAAATATAATATAATCGGACAACTTTAATTGAATAATATACTCAAACAATATTAATCGAATAATATTAATCGAATAATATTAATCGAATAATATTAATCGAATAATTTTTGCTGCAACCGCAGACACATAATTAACCGACAATAGTAACATTTTCATAATAAAGTTGTTTAAAATATATAATTCGAGTAATTTTATGCATATAGTTTTAGCTGGAAACCCCTTATGAAAGTCTTTTCTCTACTATTCGCTCTGTATTTGCTTCCATCATCCGAAAACTAACGCAACACATTTTCAATAAAATAACTAAAACACCACGTTTTAATTTAAACTTTTATTCGACTGATTTCCGGATATTAGAAATGGCTAAAATGAAACCACGTGCGCGTATTTGTTTTAAAACCATGTCCATTTGTTTCAACAATTCTTATTACGGGCTATACAATATTTTAGTTCAGAATTAGTGATTGTATTAAACAACTTTAAAAGTTCATGGAGTATGTTTGAACTACAAAATGCGCGTACAGGTTTTTGGCAGATTTAATTTGGAAAAAAGTACGCAGTTGGTGTGGCAGAAAAGCGGAGTCTAAACAAACTGAGAAGTCAATAAAAAAGGGATAAACAACAAGTTAAGTAGGAAGAAAAATAAACCTGCAGACCATTTTGTAAATCGTAGAGTTTTCAGGAAATAAATAAACACGAAACATATTGAAATAAAATTATGGAAAACATTGTTCAGCGAAAGACACTCTTAAATTTGTACTCTAAAATATTTTGTTTGATTTTGTGTGGTAAAATTTTAACTTTAAAATTGATGACAATAAATTCTGGTTTAAAAGCCTGGTTTTACCATACGAAAGAAATTTGTTAAAATTCACTTTTCAGTTGGTTTTAAGTAGGTTTTATTACAAGCAATTTCACTTATGCTGGTGTCTGCCTGTGCTAAGTTGAGTGCTGCCAAGTTATGTACTGACAACTTGTGTCAATAATCAAAGAATGCACAGAAAAATCCCAAATAATTTCCAAGTATTTAATTAATTTTCTTAAGTATCTTAATAATTTTAAGACAATCGACAGGTCCGTGATAAAGTTTTTATTGCTGTTTATAAACAAACAAAAAAAAAAAAAACAGCTGCAGAACAGTGTGTGATTTAAAAAAACTTTGTAATGAAACCGCACCACAACAAAAATTGTGGAATTGAAAATTTTTATTAATTATTTTTAATTTTAAGAGCGACAATTTCTCACACAATCAACTTATTTTTTTTTATTTTGTTTCTTTTATACTTTCAGAATGCCTGCAAGTCTGTGATGCGGTAAGTCTTCTACTGGATTTTTGTTTTAATTTAAACGCAAAAAGATGTTGGTTTTGTGTTATAAATTTATTAACATGTCAAGGATAAGGACAAGTTATTTAATGTAATTGACATGTTTTGTTGTTGCAACACTTGGTAAAAAGCCTGTTACATGAAAACGTTGTTTTTTAATACAAACTAAAACAAAGAAATGACATGAAAATCAATGCAAATCTTTTTTGTAGTGATAGAAGCAAAATGTGATAACAATACGAGCTCTGCTTAGAAATAAGGAAAATCTCAAAATTTCATGGCTGTCATTCATATGATCAGGGGTATTTTGTTGAGTTCGGTACTCTCGCATAGATCATATTTTTATGTTCACAGTTTCAGTTTTTAAAGTTACAAACAAGAGTTTGGCGTTTGCAGACTTCCTTCCATAATAATAAAATAATTATATTAAATTTGCTTAAAGTTTCTAAGTGTCCAAAAGAAATTTAAAGTTCTTGACAATGAATATGTTAGGAAAGTGAGGAAAATCGTCAAATCAGTTATAAAAATCCATAAAAGATTTTGGGATATCGCTTAGCTCAAGCCATGTCATATATTATACTTCAATTTTGGCCATGATGCTGGTGATAGCATAAGTTTGTTCCAAAACCTCCGAATTTCCAAAAAAAAAAAAATAAAAATTTAATTAAATAATAATAATAAAATAAATAAAATAAATAAAATAAATAAATAAATAAATTTTATAAGAGTTCAAGGAGAGACCACTGCAAATGGATCGATTTCTTTGAGAAATTTAATTGTCGTCATTCAATTTACTAGAAAATTTATGTGTTAAGGCCTGAATTCATTAGATCTGTTGTATTCTGGACGCAAAATCACATGCTTATGATTTTAACACTTAAAACCAGGACTCAACTTTTAAAGTGAAAACACTATGAAGTGAACAGATCAAACAGATCTTTAAAGAAGGATGCCCTTCAATGTATTTGTGTTTGTGTTTGATCCACAATAAAAGTGGCTGTTGGTTGTTGGTATGTGATAAATTTGTAACCCCTTATTTATTGTTAAGGCCTTCTGAAAGGCCTATTTGCTCTTTTCAGCCCTGGAACGATGCATGCAGCTGCATGATATTGCATGCATACAACAAATTGTGTTTTTTCTTACATTCACAAATAGAAAAGTGTTGCTTTTAAATGTTCCCATAGATTTTAGTTGCAAAAGAAATGTTTATTAATAATGGGTGTTTTTTTATAGAGTGATACAAGTTTAAATCATAACAAAACATAGTAATATATTTTTGATATTATTGAAACCGTCTTTATTGGATAGAAAATTTTATGACATTAATGTTGAAATATAATTTCGGCCATGTGGCCGCCACGGCTGGCGCCTACAAGGCGCAATCTGGAACACCAATTTACACAAACACTAACATTCTGACCATCATCGTTTTTGAAGACACATGGGCCAATGACTCTGCCAGCCCATAAAGCGCACCAGACAGTAATTTGCTGTGGATGTGATGGTGTTTCGACAAAAGCTTGTGGATTCCGCTCACTCCAATTGCGACAATTCTGTTTATTTACGTACCCATTCAACAAAAAATGGGCTTCATCGGAAAACAAAATATTGAATGGAAATTCAAAATCAGAATTTTAGATTAAAAATTTCCACAATTTGCACGTAGTGCTCTGGGATAAGTCGATCTATAATAAAATGTCAAGGCAAACTAAACAAAAAGCAACCATCAGCTGTTAAATGGGTGGTCAAATAAAGCAGTGATGCCAACTCAAAGTTGTATCACTCTATAAAAAACACCCTATATCAGAATTTAACTGCTAGTAGAGTTGAGTATGTGTGAGTGTATTGAACAGCTAAATATGGCATTTTCTTTTTTTAATTTTTTTTATGAAACTGTGAACAATAGCAGAGTTTATAGTCCTGATTGTTTCATTTTATAACAGGAAATTTCTTACAAAATATAAACTTTTTATTGGCTGAATTGTTGCTTTTGATTTCTAACAAAAGAAACGAAAAAAAAGTTGTTCATATTTCAAATTAAAAAGGAATTGTCATTTAAACCGAATTCGTTGGATGTTATGAAAATATCATGAGTTACGACGCTGTTCATTTAAAACGAAATTATTGCGAGTGAGTACGGAAAAAGTTGTTACGTTTTGAATGTTACAGATTTCTTTCAAGTTCTGAAAAATCAATATCATGCCAAAAATAATTTTTAGTAAAGCAAAATATTTGAGCTTGAAAAGTAGAAGGAATTATTATTCAATTATTAAGTTTGGCCTTTTCCAATATTTTTTTTCATTAACAGTTTTTTATGGTACGAAAAATACAATTCAGTAAAATTTTTTGTTGCTGTTCATTATGGCAAAGATTGATTGATGACAGACTAAATATTTTGGTTGCTTTTAAGGCTAAAATCAAAGAAATATTTTGGAGCACAAATTTAAGAGTGTCTTTCGCTGAACAATATTTTCCATAATTTTATTTTAATATGTTTCGAGTGAAAACTCTACGATTTACAAAATGGTCTGCAGGTTTATTTTTCTTCCTACTGAACTTCCTTTTACCCCTTTTTTATTGACTTCCCGTTTTGTTTAGACCCCGCTTTTCTGCCACACCAACTGCTAATTTTTTTCCAAATTAAATCTACCAAAAACCTGTACGCGCATTTTGTAGTTCAAACATACTCCATGAACTCTTAAAGTTGTTTAATACAATCACTAATTCTAAACTATAATATTCAATAGCCCGTAATAAGAATTGTTGAAACAAATGGACATGTTTTCAACACAAATACGCGTACGCGGTTTCATTTTAGCCATTTCTAATATCCGGAAATCAGTCGAATAAAAGTTTAAATTAAAACGTGGTGTTTTAGTTATTTTATTGAAAATGTATTGTGTTAGTTTTCGGATGATGGAAGCAAATACAGAGCGAATAGTAGAGAAAAGATTTTAATAAGGGGTTTCCAGCTAAAACTATATGCATAAAATTACTCGAATTATATATTTAGTTACGTTAGTTTACGGATGATGGAAGGCAAGAAAGAGGGAAAAGTAGAGAAAAAAATACGTGCCATTTTGTTGACATTTTTTTGTTATTAAATTATGCATTTTATTTCCAGTTAAAAATAAAATTGAGGTGCCACCGAAAAATAATTAATATCGCAGCCATTTGAATTTTGGTTATAAATTTACAAATAGTTTTTTATGATAATTTATAACTATTTTAAATTAAGAACTTTTAAATATTTTTTCAATATTTCGCCATTTCTCTGCGTGGTTTCCTCTTAAAATAAAATCAATTTTTATTTCAGAAGCATTAAATATCAGGCAGCAGGTTGTTTCTGTTCGAATAATTTTCCTGCTTTTCGGAGTAACTTTTACTTTTTCTAGTGTTTGATTATTATTTTTAATTCTTCAGAAGGCACGCCCGAATAGAGAACCCGTAATTTTCCATTTCTATTTAATATTTTCGAAAAATGTCCCTGCTTTTCGGAGTAACCTTCACTTATTTTTAGTTCTTGGATTATATTCGTGAACACTGTGGTACAATTGAACAAAAAATTGTGGTTTTTTTACGTTTGGTTCGCTGGTTCATTTTTTTCTTTTATGAAAAGTTAACGATTATAATATAAATAAATTTCGAAAGTTTTATCATGAATGTAAAAATGTATTTACCAAAATTATTACTCGTCACATAAAGTAAAAGATTTGATTCGTTTACAACACTTGATAGTAATCGATTATTACCTGCCCACAGTAGTAAATCAAAAAGCTATATTGGCAACACTGATCGATTTTTACTTTTGTTTACAAGTCATAAACTGACAATTTGACTTCAGTGTAAAAACTATTGTATTATGCTGGTATGCAAATAAAATTGAAAAAATTGGTTCCCTTTTTTTATTTTGGTTTTTTTTATGGATTTTGGTCCCGAAGAAAAATTTAGAGTGGCAACCGCGTTCGTGAATGTCATTTAAGTCAGAACATCTACTGTTGCGTGGTTTAGGACTTTTAAGAATTTTCTTTATTAAATTATTCATATCATAAAAATATGATATCCCGTGAATATAAAAAAACTTTTTATGTGTTAAACTAAAGTGAACAGCTTGAGGTACAGTACAGAAAGAAAATTGCAATAACTTTTCAAGTGTATATCATATTTATATACTTCGGAGTTACTGCGAATTGCGCCAGAATCGAAATTTTTGAGAAGATAAAGAGGTCTTGGTAAATCTAAATGCATATTCTGCAGTGTGTCAAAATTTTTGATACTCGGAAACTATTCGGAGTAAATTCGATTTCTTTAGGGAATGTACGCCTTGTGAATAAATAATGATTTTCGTTACTTTTAGACCATATTGAAATTTTTCGGAGTAGTTTAGATATCTGCTATATGTTGATTACAGTTATAACAGTTTTTCGGAGTAATTTATATATCTGCTATAAATTGATTACAGTTATAAAAATGTTTCGGAGAAGTTTAGATATCTGCTATAAGTTGATTACAGTTATAACAATTTTTCGGAGTAGTTTAGATATCTGCTATAAATTTATTACAGTTATAACAATTTTTCGGAGTAGTTTAGATATCTGCTATAAATTGATTTCAGTTATAACACCGTAGAGTTAAAAAAATTAACAACATTTTAAATAGCTTTTTTATTTAATTGCGATTAACATGTTCTCCTGTTCTAAAATCGTGTTTCTATAAAAATATATAAAACTTTAAGCTGGCAACACTTTTATAAATGACAGCCAGTTTATCAACAGTCAAGTGATTACTTTGGTTTGACATTTCAAATTGTGTCAATTTATTGTGAAATACGTTGAGTGCGAATTTTGCTTAGAGAAGAAATCTTATTGAAATTATAATGCAAAAGAATTATATTCCGAATAAAGATAATTTCATGTCAATTTAAAAAAATCATCGCTTTCAAGTATTCGAAATACGCAGCGCGCGCCTTTTGTTTACTGAAGAAATCAGATTGAAATTTTAATTCCAGAACACTTTCTTTCGAATGAAGTAAATTTAATGTCTATTTAAAAATTACATTTTTTAAAATTAAATTTCGAAGTTCCACGCCCCTATAAAAATACCCTATACTATTTAAATATATTCAGCAGATTTTCTTATTGAATGTTATTCTGTTTTTCTATATCAAAATGATCTTAAATATATAAGAGTTTTATAAAATTGCAAAAAATTACTCTATTAAATATTGAATTTATTGATTATGTATTGAGTGTTACTTCAATTTTCGTTAGGTTTCTTATGTTTGTTTTTAACTTTTTGTGAAAACATTAAAATTATTAATAAGACTTAACGAAGATTGTTAATAAGCTTATGGGAAAATGTGATGTGTTCAACAAGGAAGTATTGAGAGTTACTTTAAAAGAAATGAAATATGATGGTGGTGATAAGTCAGGAGCAGCGGAAATGTTAAAACGATATAAAGAGAACTCAAAATCCAATAAATTTTTGCAATACGCTTTCCCAGTCAAAGTTATATTTATATGCTGGTTATTTATATTTAAAGAAATTCAAAACCCTGCAACACAGAATCATAGAGTGAAAAAAATTAAGAAAGTAACGGTCCATACATAAAGCCATTATTTTTAACAATTAAGTATTTTAAAAACTTTACAATTCTCTAATTGTCGAATATAATTTTGACACGCAAACATGATGAAGTTGTTAATTATGGCTTATTAAGTATATTTTGATGGCTTATTAAGTATAAAATTGTGTGTAAATTATTTGAAAAAAAAAACTTTAAAAAGAGTTTCTTCGTTATCACTATTAGTTCTTCCTGCCTCCGGCATAACCTGGCTGTTGCAACCATTTCTTATCTCTTGTCTGCCTTTAGCGACCTCAATAACTTGTTACTTCTTTACTCGGCCGAAGTGCGATGTAAATCTAATTTTTCTAAACAAAGTTCGTAGATATAAAATTTGTTGTTTGAAAACCATTTATAAAACATAATACCCGTCTAAGATACAATCCCGTCATTAGTCTGCAATAAACTTTTTCATATCGTTTTTAAGTGCAACTGCCACATAAAATTTATATCGAAACACGAGAATGCTGGCAGCTTCGGAATGTTGAAACAAATAATCCCACACACATATTTTATGATAAATTACACAAGATAAATTATCGCAATTTTTCGGTTTTTAATGATATGAATTTAACCTTAAAAGAAAGAAAAAGAAACAACAAAAAACACACAAAAAAAAAACAAAACAAAGAGAAGATGAAAATCTTTGTAATACTCGCACATCTGTTTTGGCGTTACATATTTTGCACTCTCGCATAAAATAGACCTTCACAGGGTCTACTACAGTGCAGGAAAAAAAGATAGTGCTGTACAAATTTATTTTTACAGCAGGCTAAAGAGAATAAGTTTGTGTGTAGAAACGGTGTAAGCAATTTCAATGGAACAATTAAAGAAACTTGGTTAAAAAGCTAAGAAATTCAGAAAATACGATGAGAAAAAAATAATCGAACGGCAACGTGTGTAACTAAAAGTTTGATACAGTTCTCGTATCCTTTTACATAATAAAATTAGTTATTATATTCCAATAACAATAAAATAAGTGGTAATAAAAAATACACATGAGTACTGATAATAAAGTGTAGCGGCCTTCGAAAACAGCTGTTCTGCTATGCTGTTCGTGACGGTTATAGTTTCTATTTAAAAATCATATTTGTATAATTATTTCTTGAGTTTTATTTTTCGCTTAACAAACAAAAGCAATTTTTTAAGTTTTATTGATTCCGCGGAAGATAAAAATTATATTTTCGCTCTCATTTGTCAATAAAAAGTAAAAGTTATTTGTAAATTTTGATTCCTTTATCAGAAAAGAAAATTTATTTCTCAATATTTATTTATTAATTAAATCAAAATATAAAAGTTATTTCTTGATTTTTACATATTCCTCAAAAAATAAAAGTCATAACTTGGCTCTTACATTTCGATAAAAAAATAAAAGTTATTTATTAATATCTCGATTTTTATTTATTTATAATTGAAAAAACAAAAATGTATGCCTTGATTTATATATATTCGTTTAGGAAACAAGATGTTCTTAAACTGAAAACATTAAAAAAAGTATTGCTGAATAACCTAAATAAGAGTTGTTGCACGGAATGCTACAATAAAGTAATATAAGAAAAATAACTTTTATTATCTAACCAAAAAATAAAAGTCAAAAAATAATTCCCAGTTTCTGAAGAACAAATAAGAACTACGAAGTAACTTTTATTTTCTCAGGAATAAATAAAAATCAAGAAATAACTTTAATATTCTCTGGAATAAATAAAAGTCAAAAAATAAATTTCATTTTCTGATCGAATAACAAAAGTGAACAAATAACTTTTATTTTCTGACCAAAAAATAAAAGAATAAATAAAAATCCCGAGGCAACTTTTATTTTCTCAGGAATAAATAAAAATCAAGAAATAATTTTTATTTTTTGACCGGATACCGAAATGAAAAATAACTTTTATTTTCTGATCAAAAAATAAAAGTCAAAAAATAATTTCCAATTTCTGAAGAATAAATACAAATCACGGAGTAACTTTTATATTCTCAGCAATAAATAAAAATAGAGGAATAACTTTTATTTTCTGATCGAATAACAGAAATGAAAAAATGACTTTTATTTTCTCAGGAGTAAATAAAATCCAAGAAATAACTTTTATTTTGTGACCGGATACCGAAATGAAAAATAACTTTTATTTTCTAATCAAAAAATAAAAGTCAAAAAATAATTTACTATTTCTGAAGAATAAATATAAATCACGGAGTAACTTTTATATTCTCAGCAATAAATAAAAATAGAGGAATAACTTTTATTTTCTGATCGAATAACAGAAATGAAAAAATGACTTTTATTTTCTCAGGAGTAAATAAAATCCAAGAAATAACTTTTATTTTGTGACCGGATACCGAAATGAAAAAGTAACTTTTACTTTCTGACCAAAAAATAAGAGTAAAAAAATAATTTCTGAGGAATAAACAAAAAATTAAGAAATAACTTTTATTTTGTGATTGAAAAATAAAAGTCAAGAAAGGCATTTTATTACCCGAAGTGTAAATAAAAATCAGGAAATAACTTTTTTCTAAAGAATAAATAAAAATAATTGTTACGTTTGATTTTTTTAAAGCCGTTTTGGTTTTAATAGATTTGATTCTTTAATAACTTCTTTTTCATGTGTCATGGATGAGTTCATTTATATAATTGATGACCCCTACATATGCAGCGCATTGTACCGGAAATGGAAAGAGAACAGATGAAGAAAGATGCGGATATAGGGAATTTTCTCTTAGAACTATCACTTCTCTCGCTGGTCAAAGAGAAGAAAGTTTTGTTTTCGACTGGTTAAATCAAATCTTATTAATGCATAATTAAAGCGTCCCATTTCTAGTTCATTGTAAGAAATCATGGGAAACGTGCTAGTGGAAACGTCAGGTTTGTTCCTTTTAGGTTAATCAAATGCCTTCTGGTCCGATCACTTTTGCCCATCACTTTATTTGTAATTACAAAACAGTGAGCAGGATAACATTCGTTACATATCGAAAGTGTTTTACATGTATTTACAAAAACAAATTTTATATATTCGCTTGCAACTGTCTCTTCTATATACAAAATTTACGAAACTGTTTCCTTTTTTTCACATGTTTTTACGAGTTTTTCCTTTCTTCTTGCCAAAGATTAAAATAAGTGCCGCATAAATTTTAATATGCCAAATTGTTGTTGTTCATATTATTGTTGTTGCTACTCACTGTTCAGTTAAAACGTAATAACTCCATGACAATGCCGCCTACACAAAACACATGCAAAGAAACACTTACACACTCACACGAAACCCTAGAAAATAAAGCAAAAAAGACAAACGACATGAAACAAAGTGTTGACACAAAATATTTATAAAAGAAATAAAATAAAACTTGCAAATGCTTGTTTTATTGTGTGTCTTCCTTTTTTTAAAAGGACTTTCCACTTGGACTTTATTTTCTGTGCTTGTTTTGTTTCATTTCGTTTCTTCAGGGACGCTTTTTCTCCCCGCTGTTTGTTGTGTTATTTTATTGGTCTTTTAGCACAAGAATTATTTATATTCTTTGCTAAAGTTCTTACATTCTACCGCTTGTTCTTCAGCAAATCACCTGGGAATGCATGAAATAAAATAAATTAATCCAACATGCAGTCATTTTAAAACAAGCAGGCAGTCGAGGACGCACCGCTGTAAGAGGAAGACATTAAATTTTATAAACTATAAGAATTTTACAGAAAATGGTTGTTACGATAATAAACAGAAAATTATTCATGCAGTTGCACAAGATAAACATGGAAATGTAAAGTTTTTTTAAAAAAAGGGAGATCGGAATAAATTCAACTCAACAATTTACGCAGGGAAGGACGCTGTACTTGAGATGGGATCACACGATTGCTGCAAGTACATAAATCTGAATCAATTTTAATTGTGAAGTGGAACACAATAATAAAATTTGTTCAATTAAATAATATGCAGCCACATGATTGTATCATTTTATATAGCTTTGCCACAAGTTGCTGAAAGGTTTTGAGGCAATAATTGCTGCAGCCTGGTCATACGACTGTTTCAAACACCAACAATCAGCTGTTGTGATAGTTTCTAATTTATTCTGTTTTTAGTGCCAGAAATATTGAGAAGAGAGGGCTTAATAAGTAATAGGAATCCAGAAATATGGACAAGAGATACGCTGCAGCAACCGCCATATTAAAAAATTCTATCGTTTTTATTTTTTTATTTTGAAACATTTCGAAAGAATAAATGATCCAAATGATTCAATGATTCGTTGGTGCTGAGGTCACGGGATAGTTGCAAATATAAATTTGGCTGGACTCAGACCGTGGCCCATGTTTAAGTAACACAACGCGCGCTATGATCGAGTACAACTGCAGCTTCTACATAATTTTGTAGATATAAAAAGTAGCTTCGATATGGCTTTTTTTGCACGCTATTTTGATGATGTGGCGAGTAAGATTCGGTGCCTATCCACCACTACAAATAAAGTTGGCTTAAAACTCAACGTTAAAAAACCAATACGATGCTTTTATCTCTCCAGGGACAGCTGGTCAAGGCAGTAGATTCCATTTCATATCTCGGCAGCATAATTTGAAAGGATGGAAGCTGCAATTGATAGATTCAACGAAGCCCGGACCGTAGTCCACTCACTGTGCACAATATGGAGAGCGAATTGTGTAACGATCATTACAAAAGTTTGAAAATCTTTAATTGCAGTGTCAAATCGGTACTGCTGCATGGATGCAGCACATGCAACACAATGCGGGCTACATGCAGGATTTTCTTGATTTTTTTTATTTATTATTAAAAAAAACCAAACATTTATGCCTTGATTTTTATATATTCGTATAGGAAACAAGTCATTTTTAAACTCAAAAAATTTAACAAATATTATTTAATAACCTAAATAAGAGTTGTTGTAGGAATTCAACAAATAACTTTTATTTTCTAATCAAAAAATAAGAGAAAAAAAATAATTTCCAATTTCTGAAGAACAAAAAAAACCACGAGGTAACTTTTATTTTCTTAGGAACAAATAAAAGTCAAGAAATAAATGTTCTTTTCTGATCGAATAACAAAAACGAAAAAATATCTAATATTTTGATCAAAATATATAAGCACAGAAATAATTCCTAGTTTCTGAGGAATAAAGAAAAATTAACAAATAACTTTTATTTTCCCAGGAAAAAATAAAAGTCAAAAAATAAATTTTATTTTCTGATCAAAAAATCAAAGTAAAGAAATAATTTTTAATTTTTCTATCGAAACAAAAGTGTTTAAAAATAATTTTTGTTTCCGATCGAAACAAATATTCTCAGGAATAAATAAAAGTCAAGAAATAAATCTTATTTTCTAATCGAATAAGAAAAGCTAAGAATTTCGTTGTGATAGAAAAACAAAAACAATTATATAAATTTCGTAATTTGACCTGGAGCCAGGCAAATATCCTACGTAATAATGGATTAAAGTGGAGAGAATTTATTGATGCCCCCTGTTCCTAGTGGACCTTTAGTTTTAATTTGCAGTTAATATCCTTTTAACTTTAAAATCAACGGAAGGAAATATTGTTAAGATAAAAGTATTCTTTTTATATCTCACAAAAACCAAAACTAAAACTCAAATATTGCGGCGTTTTGTGAATATTGATTGCCGCACAATAACAGAATAAAAATTGTTGCACTTTTTACATTTTTAAAGTTGTTTACACGATTAGCGCACAAGGGTTCCATGTGGATGGTCGAAATGTACTGGCATTAGCCGCAGTGAACTGCGCTTAAGAATTAGTTAAAACTCCTCAATTGATCACTTTAAAAATTTTAGTAACACTTTTGGAAAAAAGAATCAGCACAAGATTAAAATTAAAGAGATGAAGACAATATTCATCGTGATTGCCGCATGATGCAATTAAATAGACAACCACACGATCAGTGCGATCGCGTGACCCTGCTTTTACTTACTGTTTTTATATGGATTTAACATGTTCTAACTTGCCTGTTATTATTTTTTAGATCGTACAAATTTCTTTGTTTCACCAAAAAAAAAAAAACTTGCAAACGTCCTGCTGGTTTGTGTTTTGCTTTCAAAAGGTTTTAATATAATTTTAAAGATTTTATGTATTTTAAAAAAAATACATCAAAGAAAGGATGCATAAATTTTCCTAGACTTCCTGCTATGCAAAAGGCTTTGAATTATATGAACTGAAAAGTAAATGAAAAGAAGGAGCAGATCAGTTTGCTGTCGAGTTATACTTCATGTGTTATTATGAAACTTGTGGCGTTTTATTTTCGGCAAATAATGTTGCCTTATAAATTATTAATGGTGTTTCCTTTTCTAAAAAAGAATATGACATTTCTTACACTTTTTTTTTAGAGAAGAACGCAACTTTATGACTTTTAAAAATAAAGAATTTATTAGAAATTAGTCCATCATTCGTTACAAAAAATTGTTTTCATTTTAAGACTCCTCTAAACTGCAGTCTTTAAGAAAAGAAGTGAAAGAATGTTGCACGTTTTCCAGGAAAGAAAAACGCCATAAGACTTTTCACAGATTTCTAATATAACTAAACGCCTCGGATATATGCAAAATTTATTTAAATATTTCAATTAAAATTTATTATTTCTATGCTTAAAAATTTTTATGGTCCTAAGAATATGTGGAAAACGCTCAACGGTGAAGAGGAGCATCCCTCCAACTTCTTCATAATCTTAACCGCAAATCTATCGTAGGGTATTCTGTTGTGGTGTTCTCTGCTTTTGAGCTTTCGGACTAGCATTTTTTAAACTGCTAAAGCTTTTGGATGAGCCAACCGATTCTCAAGTGCAGAGCGGTGATTGGTGTAAAGAATGGAGACATCTAACTGACCAGATATAAAGTCTCAGATTTGTTTCTTGGTTCGGAATATTTCAGGAACAAATTAATAGATTCTGACCCGGTTTGGGGTGATGGACGAGATATTTTAATGCCAAGAGCTGGTCAGTTTATGTAATCGATCAGTAAAGCTGTTGAAAAGTTATGAAAAAAAGAACACAAATTTGTTGTCTTATATTTTCTGAGATTTTTCTGAAATTTACCAGCTCGAGTCGGTTTGATTCACAAGAAATCTGAGTTTAACATATATTTTTGGATTCGATTTAGCTTTTCAAAATTAGGAACGGGTCACATACTTGCACACACATACACACGTTAGCACACAAACACATACACACAAATACACACACACGTAGCGACATCTTTTCAAAATTAGTCAGGAACACTTGGTCCCGATTTGATAAGAACTCGAACACAACACGATCTAATGCGAACTCGACATTGCTAAACGGAGTAAAAGCGATCATTTCCCGATCGCTAAAAATTCTAAGTTTTCGTAGCAGAAAGTAAAAAAATATTAACAGCCCATGCGACGATGTCGCCATCTTTCGTTCGATCGAATAAATTAAAAAAACATTAAAAAATTATATCTATTTTGAAAATAACAATTAATAAAATAAAATTAAAGTTATTTATAAGAACTCTGTCCTGGAATCAAGGCCAGAAAGACACTGTTTTCAATCTTCAAAATATATATCATGGATTGTTAAATACGCATTTCAGGCAAATGACCTTTAAGATTTATCATTTGAAATTAATTTCTTTGATGCAGCATTTCGTTTCACTCTGCAATTTATGTCTGGTTGCAGACTTGTTGACCTAAAACTTCAAATTCTATTAAATCTCCAGTAAGCAAAATCACAGTTTTAAATTTGGGTATACAGTCCTGATCTATGAAACAGGAGAGTGGAAATGGGCCACGAAATATTTGTTGCATAAATTTTATTCGTTGTTTACAGGCTGTTTGTGGCATGCGACACCGTCTTGTTGAATTAAAAAAATAATTAAATCAATATCATTTATCACAATTTCACAATATCGCCCGAAAGTAATTAATTTAAGGGATTTTTAAAGTACACGTCATTTAATTAAAAACTGCCTCATTTCAATTTAATAATTAATTATCTGAAAACATATTATATTTATATTAACCTTTCCCAAATTAGTTTAGAAAATAATAATTGTGTGAAGTAGTAACGCGGCGACCAACATTAACAAAAAACAATTGTAATCAGCAAAAAGTTTGCTTTATTTTGTGAACAAACCTCGCATCTTTGCAATATATCAACACTATTTTTTTATTTTAAAATCCTTAAAGTTCGATTCGAGCTTGAACTTCCCAGAGATAATCTGCTCAAACTCGTCATTCCCGCCCATAGACACTTCAACTGCCACATAATTTTGTATTGTTGTGCAGAAGTTCCGTAAATATTTAAATAATCTTTAGTTTTCCATTTGGAGCCAGTGTATCCTGGAAAATTTATCATTTCACTCCTTGAAGTTTATTAAATTTTATCCTGCCGTGTTATGAATTTTTCAGGCATCGTAAAGTGAATATTTACAACAATTGAATGTCTGGTTACAGGACGTACGCAAATAAAATGTATGCTTTTCTACATCTGACGATAAGTACTTCTCTGCTTTCATGATCCATATCAAATATTTTGGAAAGGATATAAAAGGAAACTTCTAAAAGGGGAAAAAAGCACCTGTTCGTCTTGCAGGCTCTTCAGCATGAAATTTCATATTATTCTCGCTGCGCGATTTATACCGAACAACAAGACATTTTTATTTATATTTTCTTGAAAAAGAAAATAAATTACAAAAAATTCTTGTCGTAAAGCTTTGAACCTTTGAAGAAAATGTAACCAACGACACACACACACACACAAACACACACACACTTCTCTGATGCCACATAACGCACGCACTTAATGCTCGTGCGAACATAAAAATTTTCATATGCGGATGTATTCTTTATATCCTTGAAAAGTTTATAAAAAAAAACTTCCTTTTCCAGACACATGCCTTTGGTAGAAGCTGCCACGTTTGCTTGCCTCCAATAACCGTTAAAATGACACACAAACGAAACTCTTTAAAGTATGCAAAAAGTTGTGAATTCGTGTTCATGATTTACTTGTCTGTCTTGAGGCACAGGAAAATCTTATTAAACACGCTTTTGTTTGCCTCCTTGTGTGAATTATCCTAAAGAGTCCTTTTGTTTGGTTGGGTTTTCTTTTATTGTTTCCCCTTGTAGTTTTCAATTTTAAATATGAAAATAAAACGGCTTTTAACAGCTGGAAAACGGCTTCAGGTGAAATTCAAGTTAACGAAATTTAAGAAAAGAACAGATACTTTTTCTGTCAATGATAGAATGAAATTCTTTTTCTCTTGAAGCGCTCGGAAACAGGGTATTTCTTAGCGTTTGATCTCATTGAAAAAAAAAACAAAATTATTAAATTGTAGGAATGACGAAATGTAAAGATACATTTTATATGAGCTGAGGTGCCGTCCAATGCCTGGAAATATGTAGATTTTTTTAATTCCATTTGCGGTTTGTTGTTGTTTATTCCTGACAATTGGAGTGCCAAAAGAAGTGATTGCGGGATTAGAAATAGTATTACGAATTGCTTTCGAACTCGAAGGCAGATGTTTTTTTATATACGCCCTTTTTTGTAAAACCAAAATAGCTGCCTATACACAGAAAAATATATATGGGTAGATCTAACCAATTTTGTTGGTTGAAATTGTATCATTAAAGAAAAATAGTAAAAGCAACCGACGTGTAATTGTATGATAAAAATTAAAAATTTTTTTTTGTACTTTTACAATTTTTTGTGGTTAAACTACAACTAAAACTGTTCATATATCACATTTTTTAGAACTATAATTGTTAAGTCACATTTTTTATAGTCATAGTTTTTTATATTGCAATAAGAATACAACAATTCTTACAATCCTGTCCTAATGCAGATCAGAAAAACTTAATGCCATGTTCATGGCCGAGGGAGGTGTCGAATTCGGGATGCTATATTTCGTAGTCTTATATTAAATAACTCAGCCAACAGCACTCAGAAAAGTAGTTAATATATATGGTGTTTTTACAGAGTGATACACGTTTAAATCATAGTAAAACACAGTAATATATTTTTGATATCAATGAAACGGTCTTTATTGGATAGAAAATTTTATGACATTAATGTTTAAATATGATTTCGGTCATGTGGCCGCCTCGGCTGGCGCGTACAAGGCGAAGTCTGGAACACCAATTTTCACAAACAGTAAAATTCTGACCACCACCGTTTTTGAAGACACATGGGCCGATGTCTCCGCCAGCCCATAAAGCGCACCAAACAGTAATTTTCTGTGGATGTGATGGTGTTTCGACAAAAGTTTGTGAATTCTCTTCACTCCAAATGCGACAATTCTGTTTATATACGTACCCATTCAACTAAAAATGGACTTCATCGGAAAATAAAATTTTGAATGGACGAAGTGCACAATAAGTTTGACGAACAGAACCATTATTTTGATTAAAAATGTTCACTCTTTGCACGCGTTGCTCTGGGGTAAGTCGATCCATAATGAAATGTTAAATGGGTGGTCAAGTAAAGCAGTGATGCCAATTCAAAGTTGTATCACTCTATAAAAACACCCTATATATCTGTATAAAACATAAAAGTTCCTTAACGAATTTCAATTAGTTATTTAAAAAGTCATTGATTTTTACAATGGAAGCTCTGAAACCACTTTTTATGGTTATTTGAACTAATAAAAATGTTTAAGTTAAACAAACTGCAATAATAGTTTATATAACAGTGAAGTTACCATATTTAATTGTTATTTCAATCAAGAAAGTATTTTTTTTTTGTAACAATCCGAAAAATAATTTACACTAGTACTTCTAGTTTAGTACTGTAATACGGTTAGTTTAACCAACAGAAAGTTTTGTAATTACAAATACTCTAACAACAATTGCTAATAGTTAAGTTACAACTAGAATTGGTTAGATTAAACAACAAATTTTTTGTGTGTGTATAGATCGATATTCTCAGGCCAGTGTAACGGGCAGTGGTTCTCAAGAGAGTTCGTCTGTGCACCGATACTTCTAAAATTTATTTGCCAACTGTTTAATGTGAAGGGTATTTTTTTTATGGAGGTATAGAAATTTGAAATTGACTCTCTTCGAAAGATAGTCTTGTGCCATTATAATATGAATGAATATGACTTCTGGCATATGGCCGCCATGGCTGGCCCGGGCCTAATCTAATCTGAAGGCCCAATTTTAGATCACTTCATCTAATATATATATAATCTAATGACATCTTGTAAATGTTTTGCGTGGTGTGCTGCCTGTGGCACCGTTTTGTTGACACCACATGCAGGTCCAAAACAGCTCTTTCGTTTTGGCCAGAATTTTTTTTCAATAATTCACAGCAACGTTCGTCATTCATAGTAACGGTTTTTACTTCGCCGTTAAAAAAAAAAAAAATACTGAAGGATACAGCTGCCATATTTCTGTCTGTCTGCAATCTGCATATGCACGTCGATGGTTTCATATCCAATAAAGCTATTTTGGTGCGGAGTTAAGACAGACGATTTCAGAAGACGACCAAAGCGATGATATAAATAGGAACGGAGCAGGATGTACTTTTTTTTACAGAGTTTGAAATTCGATAATAAAATTCAAATCGCAAGTGTTTTTTGTTTGTAAGTCGATTCATGGTTAAATTCTAGAGCAAACTGAACATTTTGTTTAACAGCAACACGTTACTCGAAAATAGCTGAGCTGTAAAAAAAGTTTTGCCAAAAAGAAAGTTGCTAAAAAATTGATCCTTATGATTCAAACGATTCGCCTATTTTAAAGAATTTTTTTTTTAAATTTGTATAATTGAAAGAAAAATAATGACATGAAAAAATAATCGGTACCGTGCGGGGTCTCTTCAGCAGTTCTCGTATGGAATTTTCTCACGAAAATTGTTTTGAATGAAAACAAGTTAAACTCTGAACAAATACACATGAGTACTACCGAGAAAGTGTAGCGGCTTTTGAAAACAGCGCTGGTTAGTTTTAGATTTTTTATGCAACTTTAATAAAACAGTATTTTAAAACAAATATGAAATCCCCCTCAAGAAAAAATGGTTATTCATTTTTGTATTTTGGAGTTGCAGTTTGAAAAAGGATTTGAATTTTTTTTTTAATTTTGCTTAAAAGCGAAATAATCTGAAGCCGAATTATTTTTTTGGCAATTGTTGTTTAACACAACTTAAATCTTTTGAATTTAAATCATTTTAAATTTCAATCGATATCGAATAACAAAATTCGCGCTGTAAAGTTTGTCTCTCAAATTTATAAAAAAAAGAAACTGAAGATATTATTTGAAACTTGTACTGAATTTAATTTAATGATTAACACAATTTAACTACGCCATGAAATAAAATCGGTGCACTTCCTGTTTAAAAAGAAAAGGAAAAAGTTGGCAAAGGATTTTACAAATTCATTCTATTTCTAGTATTAAATTTCTAAACTAAAAGTATTAATACTTTCAACAGATTCTTCGTTTAGAAACGAACAAATAATTAATTTTCCAAAAAGTTTTATTGAAAAGTTTGCAGTTGGTTAAATGTGCTTTCAATTATTGGCTGCCACCCACTTCTCCGTCATCATGTTGACTATTTTAGAGCTTTTAAACTGCTTTAATTAAATTGTGGCCAAAAACTGACACGAACAATAAATGATATAGAATTTCGAATTTAGGTCATTATAATGAAACTGATAATTGTTCTGACAGTTTTTCTTGTTGAATTGTTGACTGAAAACTTAAAAGGAAAGTATTTTTTTTAAGAGACAGTAATGCGATTATGGGACAAAGAATATATTTTTTATTTCTTTCATGGACTCATCCTGATTTCCAGAGATTTCTTGTCATGCATTGAGGCCATTGTGTTCACAGTTGAAAATGGATATCGTAAAATAGTTTTGAAATTTTTTCTCATAAAATTATTAATCTGACGAAATTAAGCAATTCCATACTTGGCAAAGAATCGGTTGACTGAATATTTCATGTAAAGGCCAGGAATACGTGCTAATTTCATTAGCCAACAGCACAACCACCATCCATTTTTGCAAATCGCATGTGCTGGACAGACCAGAGTAATTAACATGTGAATAACTTTTTGTTGCCTGCTATTAATGTTGCATATATAAAGTGTTTGCTAATTAGGAAATGAATTATTCATAAAACAAAGAAATACTACAGCAGCAAACAACAACACCAACAACAATAATAATGCTTTGAAATTTTTATGTTGGTCGTAAAAAAGTTTATGCATTCTGAGCAACAAAAAAAGGGCTAAAAAGGAAAAGGGTAAAATAGGAACAATTCGTAATCTAAAACCAGTGGCAGTCTTTATAAATTCATTACAATGTCCGGCAATAAAAAGATAAATAAAAGTGTTGCTTTAATACGTTTATAAAAGGATCTCATGTTAATGCGTGTAATTTGTAAAATGTGATCCCTGGTGGGCAATTCAATTCCATGTACAGAGTGTCGTTAAAATTCTGGACTCCAACTTGACAAAATTTACAATTGAGTTTTCAATTAGCAGTCAACTAGTGAATAAATAGTTTAAAACTTTTTCCAATTTATTTTTATTCATATGTTTATTTAATTAACTCGACGTTAATACTGTGTTTGAAATCTTAATAAAACAGAGAAAAGAAGTCCTGAAATATTATTTTGTGAGGAAAAAAGTAACAGAAAATCAGTAAAATTGCTTACTGCTGAAGCGTAACAGAGAGTGCCAAATCGGAACTTAGTTGGAGTTTCTAACTAAATTTACATATCGGTTCAATTGTACTAAAATTCCACAGAATATTTAAAAAGGTGCTGCTCAAAAGCTTAAAATTAAAAACTAAAATTAAAGGTTTTATACAGAAGTCCTGTTTAACACTAAACGTTGATGTATTTCAAATTTCTTAAGCACTTGACAGTTTTTGTAAGAGAGTTTTGGGTAAAAATTTGCTGGATAATAACCACTCGCCCAAGTGAAAATGCGCATAGAAACTAGTAATATACCTCCTAAATGTTTGGCTTGATTAAAAATAAAAAAAATTTTTTTGGAAAACAAGCAACAACTAAATTAAAATTCAGTAAAGAAAACAGAATTGTCCGTCTTGTTCTAAAGAAAAAAATGTTCATTAAATATTTCGTATATTTAAAAATTTTTATTGTTTTAGTATTATAAGACACATCTAATTTTATTGCTATTTCATTACCCTTTTAATGTAATCTTTTCTTTCATGTTAGAAAAAAAACATAAAAAAGAAACAAAAAATTGAAAATAAAAATTCTGAGTCTTGTGAAACATAAGAAAAATATTGGGATATCCTGGCTTTGAGACTTTCAAAAAATTTCTTAAGGGGTCACAGATATTTAAATTTCTTTCGCCTTAAAAGTGTTTTTTACATGGGCCGTAACAATTATGACAGTTAAAATAAAAATTATAATATAAAGCATTAAACACAATAACAACAGCAGACAACAGACTACAACTTGTCAATGAATGATTCTTTTTACTACTATAGGCAACATGGCTACTGGTTGTTGTTCATGCTGTTTTCGACGTTGTAGTCAAATTAAACTAAAGCTTTAAACACAATAACGACAGTAGGGTACACGAACACCGGCTACAAAAGTCGTTGGCTACAATCGTCGCCTCGTAGTTCATTAGCTTGGAAATTTAGTTTGTTTTTTCTTTTTGTAAAATAAAAGAATATATTTTTAAGTTTACAATAATTGAATTTATCTATATTACACTGGCAACATTGGATCTCCTCATTTTCGCTCACAAAAATATAAATTATTAATAATAAATGAAAGTATTCAAACAGTCCCTTTTTAGGGATTCTTAAGACTCAAAGTTGTCATCTAGTGAAACTTCAATTTAAACCATAAGAGACTGCAAAGTTCTGTAATTTTTTTATAAAATTCTAAAGATGGAAGCAGCCACCAGTCATGTATTTTCTACATAAAGAGCTTCCTACGACTTAATCTGTTTTATGCGATTCGAGAAAGTTTAAGTTGTCGTTTCAGTTTTGAAATAATCTTCGCAATATTTTATTTACGGATGCTTAACACAAAGTAATGGATACACGTTTCCTATGTCTTCATTTTAAAGCAATTGTTATAAAACCGGTCCCACTTTAACTCGTTCTCAAATGAAAATGCCGATACAAGAAGTGTATAGAACAAAAAGGCGTGAAATATCTTTTATTTATTTTTGTCTAAGTGTTTTTCCTCTGAGTTATACCGAAAATATTCGAATTTCCATCCATTTCAAAATAAAATTAATGGAAACTTGGAAAACTTTCCATCTGTTCTTGTCCTGATTAATAGTACCATTCAAATATCCACATCAGTTTCAGCAGCAGCATTATAAATGAAAATGTCTCGACGAGGAAAAGGCCTCTAACAAAATGTCAATCAAATTGACTGCTTTTTAACATTTTCTATTTTTAACTTGATGTGCCGACAATGACTTGACATGATAAAAATAAATATAAACATTTTTATAATGACATTTTTCGTAACTAAGAAATAATCATACACGCATTTAGCAAAACCATAAAATTACTTGTTTGGGTGGATGATGCACCTGCGCAAGTCCTTGACATAAAAGACGGGTTCGGGTTCAAATTTAGATGAATACTGTCTGCGTTCGCTTGTCGAAATGAGTTGAGAAGCGGGGATTTCTTGTTGTTTCCAATAAAATGAGATTATTTATCTTGAAAAGGAAGTAGAAAATACTTGACCAACGATGTTTTAGTGAAATCGCAATGAATATGAATGAAATATCTGTATGTGTGTGTGAGTATTATCAACACTGAGGCAGGATCACTGCACATGCAGTGCATTGTGCTGGAACTGGAAAAGGAAGGGATAGTTTTAAGAGGACAGATTAAAAGATAGAGGCATTTTTTCGCAGCTTTTTGCTTTTAACTTCGATGGTGAATTTTTGCTGCTGGTACTAACGGAGGAGGGAGTTTAACTACGCTCTGCCAGCGCTATGCCTTCGTCATTGACACAAGCCAGTAACAATTCACACAATTCTGCATTAATGCAGATCAGATATAATTCGACTCCATATTTATGACTGAGTGAGGAGTCGAAATAGGGGTCAAAGGCATCCTAGTGTTGTGTTAACTACTTCAGTCAACAGCAAACAATTTCTCGAATATTTTTTTTGTTTATTCGATCGAACGGCATCGGCGAACAGGCAGCTATTTTATGTTTGAGAACTGTGACTTTCTTGCAAATTTTTAATAGAATTTTTGACAAACTTAATTTTAACCATTTCAATTATTTTGACATGTTTGGATTATTTTATTATTAAAATACGTTTCTATTTTTTCATACAAACATGAGAATTAACACAGATTCAATAAAAAAAACTTTGACGTTGAGAAAAGTTTGGTAAAAAATTATGAACACCGAACGTTAGCGGATGGTAATATTTGCCGAACTCCAAGGCCGAACACGAGCTTTCGGCCGGACACTTGTAATCGTAATAAACGTCATACAAAAGTTAAGATCTTTTGTGCGGGATACAAGACTTAACTGATTTGAACCTTTTTTTTTGCCAATAAAAGAAATAATTTCCAGAGCAGAGATCCATCCCAGCTTTTAAAGAGGAATTGGATTCGGAAAAGTCTTTTCGGCTGGAATTGTATGGAGTTGATTTTACCCAGATTTAAGTAAAATGTTGCGAAGAAGACAACACGACAAGAAATTTCTTCAAAATTGAGAGACCCTTGCGGCGTAATCTGAACATAAAAGGAACACCCGTTACTTTTAATATCACACGATAAATATCAGTATTACTGACTACGATTAGAGGACGTGTTAGTGAATTGGATTCAGAAAGGTTTGTAGCAGCTGGCAAGATAGAGATGAAGGTGGAGAATATTTGCAACGCCACTGTTTTAGACTAAAAATTATAACTTTTATGACATTGAAACTTTTGGACTACTTCGTGTTATAGCTTCAATAGTAAAAAGCTCGGACCTATTCAACAGTATGGTCTTCGCTTGAACAGAGTTTTCGACGCATCACAATAGACTAACTAGACTAGAAGGCATAACGGCCCATTTAAAAAACTGATTGTATCGGCTATTTCGATTCACCATAATCAACTGGCCGGGAATGCATGCCTTCTGAAATCCTAATTTCCCTAGAACAACTAAACTTTGTAATCAACGCATGTTTTTATGGTGTGTAACTTGCAACTCACACATGCAAACCTAATTTGCGGGAACTTGCCATTTATATTCGTTAATAACCGCAAATAAAAAAGGGAAAATATCTTTGCGTGAGTGCTTAAAGAATTTGAAGTATTATTTGCCGAGCAAGTTAGGAAGTTGAATCGAAAGCCACATTAAATACAATCGCACGTTCTAAATAGTTGGCATTAATAGGGAATCGTGCTGGCCAGTGATATGGGATAATTGTATAATGAGTTTTACACACCCACAGTTCGTGGCGAAACAAGAGCTCTTGCAAACAATCTCTTGCACGCAACCCAAAAATTAAACAATAGAATTAATGAGTCTGTATAAATTAAAAACTCTAATTATGGAGAAAATAGCTGCCGCTGTTTTTGTTGTAAAAACAAAACCGCAACAAGAACTAAAAACGTTTGCCTTCATCTTCTATAAGCATTTTATGCGATGCGTGTGGGAGTATATAAATTCCTTTAAACCAGTTAACAAATTTAAGGACTTCTTGGAAATAATTAAATGTATAAAATAAATTTAAGAAGAGAACAAAAAGATATACTGGTTTTCTTTCTACGAGGAATACAAAATTGCGTAGATTTGTGAATATGTTTGCTTTCAAATTGAGAGCAAGACTTGGACCTTTTTTCACCACTTTTAAATTTAAGAATCAAAAATTTTTATATGTTGCTTATGTAAGGAAAAATACCTCTGCAACGATATATAATTTATTAATAGTCGTGCACGTTATGTTGCTTAAAAGTGTACCACAAAAATGTACGTGCATACGATTTACACAAAATTTGTACGCTCTTTTATCAGGAAGATGGCTGCGGTATTTCAAGTTGTTGTTTATATGGTTTTCAATAGCAAAGATGCCATCGTTACTATAAATAGTGAATACGGTGCTGTCATAGCTTTTTAATGAATCCAGCTATTCAATAGTGTCATTTGTATGGGCACAGGGGCACTGAGAACTGCAATCAAGGGGCGGAAATGGGGCATTCAATCATTAGCTACTTTACTGGCATTTTTTTCTCTCACTGCAAGCTTTTAGTTTAATGTCGTTTATAGAAATCTGTCTTTTATATAAATCTGTTCGGAATCGTGAACCCACTATCATGTTCTTCGGTTTGTTAAGAGTATTTTGTTTCAAATTGTGAATTTCCTAACACGTCTCTGGCATTTTGGAACATATTCTAAAGAATGGATCTGAAATGAAATTATAAAGTGCATAAGCTGCCTAACTTTGATACTGTACTGGATAAAGGCCTGAACAAATTGTCCCCATTGTAAAAAGGGACTGAATAGTTCGGCCTGTCCAGGAGAACCATCGTTAGGTTAACACAACTGCTGTAGAATATCACAGAGGGGCCAAATTAATGAACTGAACAAAAGAGATTAAAATGAATATTTGGAAAATTTTGAGACTTGCAAGGCCCCCGCTCACATCATATCTTAATTGGACCGATACATATATATTTTTAATACCATTAATGTTGCAATTGCTACGCTGCAATGAAGCGTAAAATTAGGTCGATTTGGTTGGTAAAAGTCGTTTATATAGGGTGTTTTTTATAGAGTGATACAAGCTTAAATCATAATAAAACATAGTAATATATTTTTGATATCAATGAAGCGGCCTTTATCGGATAGAAAATTTTATGACATTAATATTTGAATATTATTTCGGCCATGTGGCCGCCACGGCTGGCGCGTTCAAGGCGGAATCTGGAACACCAATTTTCACAAACAGTAACATTCTGACCATCATCGTTTTTGAAGACATATAGGCCAATGACTCCGCCTATCCATAAAGCTCTCCAAACAGTAATTTTCTGTGCATGTGAATCGTGTTTCGACAAAAGCTTGTGGATTCTCCTCACTCCAAATGTGGCAATTCTGTTTTTTTACGTGCGAAGTGCGCGGTAAGTTTGACGAACAGAACCATTATTTTGATTAAAAATTTCCACAATTTGCACACGTTGCTCTGGTGTAAGTCGATCCATAATAAAATGTCAAGTCAAATTAAACGAAAAGCAACTGTCAGCTGTTAAATGGGTGGTCAAGTAAAGCAGTGATGCTAACTCAAAGTTGTATCACTCTATAACAAACACCCTATATATACAAATTAAAACGGTGATAATCTCACTGAAAAACTAATTTTATATTTTTCTTTTACTTTCCCCCAATCCCCCCTTTTTATTCGTTTCCTTTTATTTAGTATTCTGCCAGCACTTATTGTGTTGTGGTACAAAAGCAGCTGCTGCCTCAGTTTAAACGTCTAGTTAAGGACGTTGAAAGTTTTTATTTCATTTCTTTTCTTTTCTATTCCGTTTCCCATGTTTATCTACGAATATTTTATAATTTTTGTTGCTTCACTCCTTATTGCAACAGGGGAGGAAAAAGTAAATTTTTAATTAAGATTAATTACTTATTTTTCCAACAAATTTGATGGAAAATAGTTTCTTTAATCTTCTCTCTTCTAAAAGATATTTCATCAACTGAGTTTCAATGTTTATGAAATTGTAATAAATGAACATCTGCTCGGTTAGTTGGTCCATTTGGTCAGAGGTTTTGGACAAATTGTTTTCTTTCTGGTTTTCGTTTTTAAATAAGGACGGGGGTATTTTAATGGGATTTTCGGAGTTGATGAATATTAAGAATTCATTCATCCGCTGCCATTAATGCTTGGGTTGTCGTCTAATGAAGATTAATATTAACATACACTTATGCACATACACATACAGGCGCATGCATACATACACACATACATAAATAAACACGTATATGTGTCAACTTATAAGTTTGTTAAAAATGATAGGGGCATATTTTAAAATAGAAAATTAGCGCAACAAAAGAACTCCTAAATGGAATACTTAAATAGTTTTCACAATATTTGGGTTGTACATATAATCAGCATAAAAGTTCCTAATCTATTTAGTGACAACATATTTGAAATAGTTTCGGAATGTAAAAACAAAAAGAAAAAAGACATTATAAATGAACACAATTAATTCAGGAGACCAACAAAGCGCTACAAAGAATTCATGTGATTTATTTAAATAAAAAATATTTCTTCTTCTTTATGAAATTTAAAACGAATTTAAAATGTGTTTTATTGAAATTCTATAATAAAATTTTTGAAAAAATTTATATTAAATAGAATTTATTTTTATTCGAATGTGTGTTGAAAAATATTTTTTATATATGCAATAACATTTTTAATAAACTTCACAAAATAAATCGTGTAAAAGCAACCGCGTTTTGATCGGCAGCTTTTAGTTGGTAACACAGGTACCATAACACACAAGTGTTAACATCAGGTTGATACAGTTCTCGGATTGTTTTTCACAATAAAATTTGTGTAAATAGAAAACTGTTATCACATTCAACTAAGCCACCTAAACAGTGGTGATAAACACAATATACACATGAGCACTGAAGATGAAAGTGTAGCGACTTTCGAAAACAGCTGTTCTGCTCTGCTGTGTAAGTTGAATAAAACTGATGTTGACTTCCTTTGTGCCTAGGAATATTTATCATCATGTCTTTCTGAGATTTTAACTAAGTTAGAACAATTAGCCTATATAAATATTAATATAGCCACATTAAATTAAGATAATCGGGGCTAAAAATTCACGGTGAAATGGGAGTTTAATATTTACAACTTTAATAGAAGATGCTAACCTTCCGTCATTCGAAAATAAAGAATATATTAGAAATTAATATAACGTTCCCTGCGAAAAAATAATTTCTATTTTAAAACTCTTACAAACTACTACTTTTTAGAAGAAAAATTAAAAATGCTAAAATATTTTCTAGAAAAGAAAAAGCCATAAGAGATATTACACTTTAAAAACTAGACCCTAAAATCAACGTAGAATAACAAAATTGCTTTTTCTGCCGGCGACATCGAGTACATCTTCTGATCAACAATTTAAAAGATATCGTCAATAATAGCGTATGATTTGCCTTCAATTAAATTGATTGTCATTGGCAAGAGGTCAATGAGCGAAATGTATTAAAATTTTCTTGAACTATTTGCATGCAACTATGCCCAGTCGAATATCTTCTGTGTCATACTACTGTCTCGTATCCGTCGTTATATATGCTTTAAAGGCGTGACCACCTGGAAAATTGGTTACGCCATTATACTGCGATTTTGTGTGATAAATTTGTTCTTCTTTAGATTTTTTGATTCTTATATCGTTATCTGTATCGCCGATATATATATATATATATATATATATATATATTTAATATACGTACCGGTACTACATCGGCAAAAAGGAGTGTCTTCATTGCGTTCACTTGTCACTTCTCTTTTACTTAAAGTTTGGAAAATAATGGTTATGTGCGGCCCCTGTTTAAAATAAATATATATTTTTTAACTAAACGCACCGTCACATTTGGGCAAATAATTGGCAAAAACAAAAAGCGTAACCATTTTAATTGAGAAAAATACAGGATCTTACGCCACTGACTGTTAGCTATAAATCAAACTGTTGTACTTAAACAACTCCTATCTAAATCAAAATAGTTTTCTTTACTGTTTAGTGGTTGCGCTTCTTTGGGCAAATATTTTCCAAGTGTGACCGCACCTTAAGAAATATTAAATGAAAAAAAAAAAACGCCTGTTGAATTCTCAGCAGCTTAAAAATTTCGTTGCTAAAAATGTAGTGTTTTTGATAACAAAAAATAACAACTTATTTGCCGTTAAAGAATATAAAATTAAAACACTTCGACCATGACATTAAACGTCAGATTACAGCGAACCAAGTGCTTGTGGTACTGTAAACATTAAGCAGAGAACACACTGTCGCATCTTGTACCAGCGCAAGCAAACACAATTGGGGGATTCACACTGCAGTCATAGAGTCATAAGTCATAAAATAATAGCACTAAATATATGACAAGTGTGAACAACCCGTCTTAACTTGGTCTGCTTAATAAAGTTGTATATATAAACTCTAACAGCTGCTGCCTTGTTATGACCTGAATAATATTTTTTGCGGCGGCATATGGAAAAACGTTCAGTGGCTGCTCGCTACGTAATTTACACGAGAAAAATTTTTCACTTGTATATATTTAGTTTTTGCTATTTAGTGCTCCTTTAATATATTTTATGTTATAAAAATGTGATTTAATGTACAGACATATAAGTATGAATAATTTTTTATTCGCTTTTTAGTCGTGAAACACATATAAGTAACGGCGGCAAACATATACTATCGCCGTCCTGCCTAATAATTTTCAGAGTTCGACTTAGATCTCTAGAGCTATTTTATGACAACACAAGAACATACCTGCAAAAGTGCTATTATTTTATGACTTTTTTATATGCAGGACAACAACAACCTTTTTAAACCAGTCTAAAATTTTATGACTCTATGACAATATGACTAAATAGCACGGAGTGTGAATCCCCCAAATGATATGTACTAGCGGCTACTTTTGACATTTTCTTATATTTCCTTGTGCGGCATTTCCTTTCAAACTTTGAATTTCCTCATGACAGCACAAGATAACAACAAAGAAAATGGTAAATGTATACCCAGCAGTTTTAGGGAACCACATAATTAAGTTGATAACATTATTGGCGTTTGTGCTGTTATTTGGAAATATACAGTTTAAAATGCACTGCCACCACAGGAAACATATGACTCTTGCAAACGTTGTCACTAGTGCGGCAAATCTGTTTAAAGCGTTGCCACAACATATCAGTTTATGTTCTCGGCTTAGGCCTGCTGTTCAAGGTTTTCAATAGAAAATAGAAACTTTTTAGGATAAAACAAATTAGAAAGTAATATATGAAACTTTTTTTTACAAAAAACTTATGATTCTCCTATTAAAAGAAAGCAACCTTTCCTACGTGGGCAAGTAAAATTTTCGATATCACACAGGAGTACGTGACCATGATTCATTGCCAAAAACACATTAAAACAGTGGCCCTTAGATCATTGTTAGCCAACATACACGTTTACAACATATTATATTCGGTTCCACTGTGCGATAACTTCAGACTGCCTCCCAACAAATTCATCATAATCATGAAGAAAACTGTCAACTAAATAAAGAAACAATAATTAAACTTTTACTCCAACTATCGTTGCAATAATAGGCAGCCATTATGAAGGAAAGAAAGGAAAGTAGTTAAACTCATTTTATATTCTGGACAAGCCGGCAGGCGTGTACGAGTATATAGTTTCCGCATAATTTGTCATTATTGTAGTGAAATTAGCAACATGCTGGTCGTTGTGAGCAGAGCATTATTTATGCGAAAATTGCTGTTTGTGTTAATTATTATTACGTTTTCACCTACAACTCCTTTGACGACGCAGACGAGTATCAAACAGAAAACTATAAAAATATATACGAGTATACAAAATATTCTTACAGCTCTGGCGATCGATTAAAACAAAAACTAATTAAAATTATTCTCGCAATAATAATAGGAAAATAAATTGCACCTGCGCTACTCCGGGTGATGAAATAATAAGAAATCTGCTAATTAATTGTATTACGTTTTTCAATGTAGTCGTGCCGTAATACGAACGTTAACAAGTCGTTGTGTATACAACTTTTATGTGATTTTTATACTTTCGTGAAAAATGTTTTTATTACTTTTCCCTACATATGAAACTAATGATATTAATATCAGAAACTTGTGCTCGTTAATGTTGAAATGTTTACAGTGTGCTACTGACGATGTAGTCTGTACAGGGCGTGGCATTTTGTATATGTAGCAAATTTCCATATTTTTTAATGAGTGGCACCAGCACTCAGGTTACGAAGCCTTACACATGCAATGTATTGCGCTGGAACTGGGAAGATAGGTTTTGGGAGGGAGTAGTGCCTGTGGATATTCGATGTAAACCTTCACAAATGTAGAGTGAGGGGGAAGACCTCTGCAGGCAGTGTCTTCCACATACAGACTGTTCGGCCAAAAAACGTACTCTCTCTCTCTCTCTCTCTCTCGACCATCAATTCGTGTGCTCCTGCTGGAAAATGCGCTGGGGGTATAAAGGAATGGGTTTCAGGGACAAAGTTAGTTAAAGTAACGATAAAACATCGAAATGCACTCCATATTGCGGTGATGTTCGAAAAAGTCAATAGAGTTGGTTATCCTACTGTCTCCGATGAGCCTTAAAATTTACTTTGAAGCACCGGCCCATTCATAAGAGTTGTATTCCATTTGTAGAAGATAGTGCTGCTAAGGGCCTGAAATGGTTGTGCAAGTTAAGCGCTTAATATCTTTTTTCAATTTGAAAGATCTATTGGTGCCGACATGCTTGGAATATCACATCATTCAAATATCCACCACGACTTGTCTTGGATTTTGTAAAGCTTACTCTCAGCAGGAGAAGATGTAATTATGATGTCCTTATGAATAGGGAAGTCGAATATGCGATGGTCATCTGTCTCTATTCGAAATGGGCTTTCCGAAACCCTCAGAAAGCTATAGATATTGTGAATGAATTGACCTATGGGAATTAGTGAAATGAAACTTATGGTTTGGTAAATAAAAATAATCAGCTAAAACTATTTTTTTCCTATTTATTTGCTATTTATTTGCTATTTTCAATTGGTACCAAGAATCCCGTGTTCTTAAGATTAAACAACTTAAAGAAATTTTGTTTATTTATAAATTAAAGATATTTATCATATTTGAAAGAAATGGAGTGCTACTGCAAATAAGAATTGAAAGATAAGCAAGTCCAGAGCTGGAAAATTTAAACTTTTTTGAAATAGATTTAAAGAACACAAATTTTTTCTTTAGTAATCAAAAATATATTGCATTTTAGAAGGAAATAAATCAATAAAATAGAAGTTTTACTTGTTTTATGTTTAATTATGACAATTTCGTATTAATTCAGCCATAACTAAATTGAAATATCATGGATAATTGAGCTCAACCATAGTGCTTGTTAGACAACTCTTTTTATTTCTATTGATATTATGCGACTTTTTGTTTTTTTTTAACATGAATCGCTGCATTATATCTGAGTTTTTATAAAATACATAAAAAGCTTGAATAACCAAACACCCACGACATCGTAGCAATTGAAAAGGGTGTTTTTTATAGAGGTATAAAATTCTAAGTTTTAAAACTTGATCAATTATTTGTTTCATGCTTATTTTGGTTGGTAACTTCTACATGAATTCAATGAAGCTTGAACAAAACTTTCTGATTTTGCGATTTTATATTGAAAATCATTGTTGTGTTCGAAATACGCATCGCGCGTATTGTGTTTAGCGATAAAGTTCACGTTTGTTTGAATGCCATATGTGGGGTGGTGATAATCCTATTGCATTCAGAAAAACGAACTATTTGGTTAGATGGTAGAATCAGTGGTCAGTATTTTCTTAAAAAACGACGCTGGTCAGAACGTTGCCGTCAATGGTGACCGCCATGATGTACAGGAGCTGTGACTTTCAACAACGGGGCACAACATGTCACAATTGATTTATTGAAGGAGACGTTTGTTAAACAAATAGATCCACGTTTCGGACCCGTAGTGGCCTTCAATATCACATGATTTAACATTCCGAACTCTTCTCTATGGTGATATGTAGAGTAGCGAGTCTACGCCGATAATAATCCATTGAAAGGTTATAGGAAAATTCAAAATCCAAATTAAACTTCGCACGGGTCAGCCATGACAGTCGTAAGACAAAAGTCATATTTAATTTATAATGCCCGAAGATTTCCTTTCGAATAAAGTAAATTTCATGTATATTTAAGAAATTCGTTTTTTTTTTAATTCCATTTCAAAGTTCTGAACCTTTAAGAAAATACTCTTAGCAAATGCGAAATTCTCAATAATTCTCTTATAATTGAGACATACTCCTGCCATGCTCATATGTATGTATGTGTGTTGTGCATATGTATTCGTATGTGTTTCCTGACCTGAATAAACAACAATCCTGAAACGTAAAAGCATGTCAAAACAATAACAACAACTAACACATGCTGCGTGTCTAGTTTACAGATTCCAAAGAACGCAACAAAAGAAGCTGAATAATTTAAATTAATGATTGTACTGAAATATATTGAAATAATATCGCCCCCAAGAATTAGAATAACAACTAAATTAAAGAGATTACAAACGCATGTGCTCCAGTCGTTTAATTGTTAAAACATGTTGGTTCCGAATATCATTCCTGTTGGCTGTTGCTGGCTACTGCAGCACTTGGGTTTTGGGGGAGGTGGCCCTCATGTTGGTACTTATTTGGATGATGTCAGGCATTTTGTTTTGTAAAGAGAAATACTTGTAACCAGAAAGAGCAAAAAGATAAAGTATATATATTTTTATATTTTTTATATTTTACCAAAAGAACATTTTTATATTTGAAACGACTTAATTAAAATTATTATTTGTGCAAAAAAAGCTTCACATGATGTTTAAATTGAATTTTTTGTTTCTTATTCTATTTACTTCATGAGGGTTTGATTGCGGTTTATTTAACTCAAGGAAAAAGTAACAGAAATTAATTTGCCAGCAACAGTAACCAAAGTTTTATGTTGTCATTTCATTATAGAGTGACTGTCCACATGATGTTCAAATAGAAATTTAAGTAGCAAAAATTTTCGCTTAAAAAATATGTGAAATTTGGAAAATGTATTTCAAAAAAGGCATGAGCTTAAATTCTAAATTAACGATTATTATAAATATTGTCATATTTAGCTTAAGAAATAAAAAGTAAAATTTATTTATTAAAAAACGAATGAAATTGAAATCCATGGTGTCAAGATGAAAGGCCCTGACTTCTCCTTTTTTATGAAATGGAGTTTCCCCACAAAATTCAAGGGCTTGAACCTAAATAATGATTCTTAGCTTAAGATATAAATTTATAAGTTTAAATAATTGTGCAGGTATTTATGTGCAAATAAATTTTCTAAAATTTAATAAAAAAATAACGATTTCACAAGCAGGTCGATAACTAAAGTTTCTGTCATGATCAAAACAGTTTCTATTGTGTTTTTACCTTCTCTTGTAAATAGTGCTTTTAACGCTGACATGCTTTTAACTGGTTTAACCTTAAAAAATTATTTTATTAAAACAAACTTAAAATGATTTTTCAATTGGTCTTAACCCTGGATGGTTACTGTTCGTCGAATCGACGCAGCTCGTTTACTCTTTATGTTTTATGTTTTCTCAAATTTATTTAAAATTTTAAAACAGAAAAAAAGTTTTTAGGTTTTTTAGCATAATTATTTTTTTAATAAAATTTTTTTAATTAAATAAAAATATTTTTGTTTACTTTTAACCTTAAAAACTGTTTCGCTAGAACTGTTTTTAAGAATTGTTCGTCGATTCAATGAAGAGTAATCTTAATGTACAAAAATGAAGAGTTATCATCCAGGGTTAAGTAGGCTTTGCGAAATGCAACCTTGTTTTTGTCTGTGCTACGTTGAGTGCTGCCAAGTTATGTTTTTTCCAAGATTGCATGATAAAATCATGCAAATAATATATTTTTGAAGCATTTATTCGTTCTGTATACGGTTTTCCAAATTTTTTAAATTATTAAAACAATTTCTGTATTAAACTTTTTTTAAATTAATTTTTATACAAACAAAAACAGCTGCAGTACAGTTTGTGCATTAAGTATTATAAAATATAGAGAAAAATACTATAACAAGTACACCGATTCCTATTAGATATTTAAATTATTTTAATTAAATTTAGTATGTGTTAAAACATGAATTAGCAGTATGAATTAACATGAACCTGCAGTATGAACGCAAAATCACACGTTTATGTTCTTAAAGTTAGAACCAGATTTTAACTTTCAGTATGAAAACTCTGTAAAGTTACAATTGTGTCAGTTAAGGCCTTTTTAGTTGAGACCTAGGCCCTGTAAAAAACAAATAAAGTGAAATTAAATGTTATAAAATAATGCCCAAATTCCCATTTATTAGTTTTCTAAAATCGTGCATTTAAAGTTTTATTATTATTATATCCTGGCAATAAAATTGTTACAAAATGTATTAGGCTGAAAGCGGGGAGTTATTGATTTTACATAAAATATAAAGTACAAGGGACAGAAATTCAATTAATTTAGAAGCCCTAAAAAAATTAAGATGTTTCTTGTTTTTAAGTGCAAACATTTTTACAAAAATTTATTTGAATACATTTTGCCGAATTAATCGAAAAACTCAAGTTCCATTCAAGCAACTTTAACAATGTTTGAGTAAAACACAATTTTCACAGTCCTGTAGATGCTGCTCTTTATCAAAAGCTGTCAATAACTTTATTATACGCGTGCAGTATTTAATTTAATTAAATACACGTTGTCGTGTCGCTCATCATGCTCCTTGGTTTGTATACAGTTTTTTGTGCATTCATAAATTTTTTAATTAAAACTAAACTAAAAACACACTCACACGCAAACATGTACATTTGAAAGCATAAAGCATAAAATAAATGTTATTAAAACCTTTTAAAAGAGCAAAAAACAAAAGAAAAAAACTGAAATTTAACATGAAATAAGAAAAAAGTTATAATTACTTGTAATATTGTTGCTATTGTTGTTGTGAAACATTATAAATTGCTTTACTTATATTTCAGGGTGTTTTTGTATAAAAATACTCCAGCACATCCTGTAGCACTACGCAGAATAAAAATTATGAATTTAATGTTTTTCAAGGATTGTTAAAAGGAAAGCGTTCCTTTGGACAACACCTTACGTCTGTTACTTCTTATTGCCTGCGTTTAACGTATATTGTTTTGTTTGTTGTCAATAACACTATGCAACAAAATAATGTTTTTAGAGAGATACAATTATTTATGTCATTTATATTCCTCCATTTACAAAAAAAGATCGAAGTATTAAACAGGACGAATTGAAATTGATTTTGATCGAATTTTTAAATCTCAACTAATTTGATGTTAACTTTAAAACGATTTAATAATTTTTGTTTTGATATATAACAGCACCTAATATATTGGACAGACCTCGCATATATATCGGGTGTTTTTTATAGAGTGATACAAGTTTAAATCATAATAAAACATAGTAATATATTTATGATATCAATGAAACGGTCTTTATTGGATAGAAAATTTCATGACATTAACGTTTAAATATGATTTCGGCCATGTGACAGCCACGGCTGGCGTATGCAAGGCGCAATCTGGAACACCAATTTTCACAAACAGTAACATTCTGACCATCATCGTTTTTGAAGACATATGGGCCAATGACTCCGCCAGCCCATAAAGCGCACCAATTTTCTGTGGATTTATTGGTGTTTCCACAAAAACTTGCGGATTCTCCGCACTCCAAATGCCAGAGTTCTGCTTATTTATGTACCCATTCAACCAGAAATGGGTTGCATCGGTAAATAAATTTACACGCGTTGCTTTGGTTTAAGGCGATTCATAATGAAGTTTCAAAGTAAACTAAACAAAAAGCAACTATCGGCTGTTAAATGGGTGCTCAAATAAGGCAGTGATGCCAACTCAAAGTTGTGAACTATAAAAAAACCGTTGTATACAGTTTTTATTAAAACAATTATAAAGTAGATAAGGAATAGTTTTGTCAACAAAATTTTTTTGTCTGCTCACTTTTGAAACGCAATTGAACTCCTTTTATATTCGTGAATTTGGTCACAACACAGCGTGTTGTCGTGTTATATTACAAGATCATATTACTCTATGTTACGCAGTTTTCTATTAAAAGCATGATATATTAGTCAAATGTTTAACATCAAGCTTATGTAAGTGTGCTTGATGTTGGGAAGTATATCTGTTTGAACACTTGTCAAGCATGCGATAGTAACGAGACAGTGGATAAAATTGTTGAGCATGTCGTTATAATTTTCATATTAAGTTTTGCATGCTTTAAATTAAAAATAAGAAAATATTTTAAAATACTTTTTTACAATTTGAAGTTGAAAGAAGTTCAAATAATTCTCCATATATCACTCGACCTTTTTCTTGCTTGTTCTGTTTGAAATCGCATTTAAATACCAACGTTTTTTAATTCTTCATCAAGCATCGTAATTATCACTAATACAAGTACAATGCTATTTTCACTAATACAAGTACAATGCTTGAAGTGAGGTTGGCTGTTTACGCCGTACTGCGTTTTGTTGTTTCTTGTAAATGTGTTATGTTGTGTTTTTTCATATAAAACCTGGTGAAATCATTTCAAGAATGGCTTCAATAAGTTCATTTTAGTTTGTGAATAATGCGTCTTGGGAAAATTCTTCGAAAATTTTATTTAAATTAATATTTTCAACCTAAAATAAGAGGAATAACAAAAACTTACCAGTTCCTGCGAAAATTAAAGCACTGCACAAGCACAAGAAAAATGGTTTACAAATATTCTCAGCAAATTAAAATAGTGTTTATTCGATTCTCGCATTACAAAACAAATTGTATCAAAAATCTCTGTTTCGTCTTACAAGCAAAATTTTGAAATATTTCAAAAAAATTTCACTCAAATAATGCTGAAGTTGTATGAGAGGGGATCAGAATAAAGATGTAGTAGAATATCAAAACTGAAATAGAACATTCCAAACATATTTCAAAAGTACGAAACAACAACAAAAATTATTGTGAATATTTTAGTTTCAGTACTCTTTTTTAATAAAATTTTGGAAAGGGAAATCAGCACGATAAAAAAATCTAAAGAGTTACGAATATGTTTTAGTGCACTCGGTTATTTTGCTGTCATTTGCCATTTTCTTACTAGTTTTGATATATTTTTTTGTTTTCCAAAGACAAGATTATAGAAAAATTTTTTTTGGAGTGATGCGGGATGTTTTATCATGTTTTGTTATATTTTTAAGTTACTGTGCTTGGAAACGCAGTAGAATATAAAATTTTCAAATTATTTTGCGCAGCTCTTTGGCAAAAAAGTACGTGTGCTTCTTATAAGTGCGTACGCATATATAATCATGTAAAAATTCTCAAGAAATCATAGGTCAAGGTGTAGGTGGTTACTATATAATTTCTAATACACTTGTTGTTTGTTATCAAGAAGCACACTTTTTCCGCGAACTGTTCAACTCTATCAGAACTGTAGGGGAAAATAATTACACACTTGCTCACCTTCATGCTCGTTACATATTTCCAATGCTGAACAAAATCAAGAATGGAACGGTATCACATACACCACGACAGAATCCTTTGATTTGCTGGAGGTCATTACAAGGTTATTCGTTGAAAGAATTGAAAACACACACGCATACATACACTTTAACATAAATGTTATGCACATACATTTTTGCATGCATTTCCTTCTCATGTACTCGCACATCTGAACTGAATGACACACATTGAAATCATGTTGCCTGTGTGTAGGTGAAACAGAAAGGTAAAATTATTACAGGCATTAAGAGGGAAAGGAGGAGTTTTTTAATCAAACATAAATTATAGAAACGTACATAAATACATGGGAAATTATGGCCAACAGCTTTAATGTAAAACAACTAATAAAATGTATCCACACAATATCGTAGTAGCAGAGCAGGCAGCGATGTGAACACAATGCGCGAAGGGCGAACTTTATATGTGTGTCATTAACAAAGTCCATAAAGGTCTCCTGTCGTACAGCATCGATTAAGAGATTTGGTGAAGTACACAAGGACTCACCGTGCAAATCGTTGGTGGGTACGGAAAAATATCTCAGTGGGAGGGAGTAACATACGAGTGGACACTTGAATTGTTGTTATAATTGAGTGAAGATTTCCTGTGTCTTGTTTCGTAATTAAGGCAGTGCATTTCTCTTGGGTATTGCAACAGTTCCATCGCTCGTGGTAGTTTGTTTTATTAAATTGTTTTCTGTTGAAACAAAAAAAAAAAAACTGCTCGAACTTATTCTGGATTTCTGCGATTTAAGAACCTTTGCTTGCTTAAATTAAAGAAACTTAATAGTTTTTATAAATATAACAGGCATTATAAAATATAACAACAGGGGAAATCGCTCTTCGCAGGAGACTGCTCTTGCAAAGAGAGCTGACAATAAACAACTCAAACATGTGCGAAAGTTTGACAGTAAAACTTGGTTGTGTCGTACCTCTTAAAAGATTATCCGTTTAGTGATTTCAAAACAAACGATCTGGCACAGCTGTCAGCTGTTATTATTATTTGTTTAGCTCCAGTGTTGTCTCTCAGGAAAACTTTAAAATACTGAAAACGTTTGCAAATATTGTGCTTCAACTCTGGTTACAATAAGCTTAGAAAAAATCAATAAGTAAAGGGTCTTTCATTAAGGGCTTCTTATCTTTAAATTGAAATCAAAAAAGTTCGTGTTCTATATCATTCGTTTAAAAGACCTTTTGGGTATAACAGCGCTTCTCTGAGTGGAGCGCATCCAAAATTCATTTATGTCTTGGCGCATTAGGCTGATGGCATGGTCAGTGCTGGCTTTGAGGACCGCTGGGACTTGTGGTTTGTTCATTCGCATACTCTTGTAACTCAGCCAGAACATGTCTAATAGAGCTAACTGAATCTCGGTGGATAGTTCAGACCGCTTCCACTTGAGGAATAGCCCTAAGGTTACTCGTGCAGAATATATAATATGGCATGAGCTGTGTGACACGTAGCGCTGTCCTGTTAGAGCTGAAGTGGTGACTCCGCATTCTGTCATGAATATGGTGTCGAATTTTTCTGATCTGCATTAATGCAGGATTGTGTTAATTGTTGTTGGCTTGTGTCAATGACGAAAGCAAAGGCGCTGGCAGCTGAATATTACAGATAGCGATTAAAAGCTTCATCTACTAAAGAAAATAATTCAATACTTTCCGAAATCGGTATTTGTAGCAAAATAACTACAATAAATTTTCTAATTTTCCTTCATATTCTTAATATTCTCCCCTCCTTTTGAGTTCTTGCACAATGCGCTGCATAATTAGGTGTCATTTTCTAAGTGCTGGCTCAAGAATAAACATGTCAATGCTGCCCAGGTCTTCCAATTCAGACTAAAAACGATAGCACTCACTCAATTATTATTTTAAGATTGCGGAATTTTATAACATTTTCCTCAAAGTGTGTGTCAGAAGATTAAAGTTGCCAGCATCTTGGCCAAGAGTGAATACCACTAATATCGTATTTATCACTCGTACACACTGTTGCCGTATTTCCTAAAAATCCAGCATATTTTAGCAACTACACTGATTTAGTTTTAAATACCTTAAGATTTCTTGTGATATGGAAAAGCTCGTTTTTGTTATAATTTGACTTAAGAACTTATTAAATGCAGAACTATATCGATATCTTCCCACTGTAGAGAACTTGCTTAGAAGTTTATGTATAAAAATATCTTATTGAAACTGTTCTTCTATTTATTTCTAAGTTTGATCACAAGAAGCATTTGGCTGAAATAAGTGATCAACTAAATGATTTGGTGCAACGATTCGAATGTTTGAATTTGTAAAATTACTACAAATAACTTTAAACTGCGAATTGAATTCTCTTCTTAATAAAACTCTTATTTTCTCCTTATTTTCAGAATGACCATCATCACGATGACATGAATGTAACAACCTGATGAAAACTAAATAAACAATCAAAGACGGATTAATTATTTTGTATTTTCATGAATTTATCCGTACATTTGTCGCTCAGCCAGGCCGGCTTCAATTTATTTATTCATTTAAATTTTCATTTAGTGTTGAAGGATCATCATTAAAACGACATAAAATAAAAAAGAATAATACAAAAAAACCAAGTCCTGAAATGCACAAAATAATACACACAAAAGATGAGTGATAAATAATAACAATAAAAAAATAAATACACAGAAACAACAACAAGAACAACAAGAGCAAAAGTAAAATAATTGAAATTTAATGAAACATAAATCGCGAGCAATTAAAAATGCTTTTGTTTTAAAATTAAAAGAACGACAACAGAACAAAAGAAAGGACTTGGTGGAGCCTCTACTGGGCCAACAATTCATGATAATTCTAACAACAATAAAAACATAAACAACATCTTAAGAATACAATTCCAAAACAAATAAAACAAAATCTCTCATCCAAGAGGACTTGTCCAAAGGGATTATTTTATATATGAAATAAAATGACAACAATAAAAATTATAATGACAACAGCAACTCATTAAAAACTCAAACATTCAGGATAAGAAACAACATTTAACGGGAATTATTAAAATTGACACTCCTCCTCTGAACACACAAGAAGCAGAAGGAGACAATAATCCTGTCATCCGTTGAAAATTTGTCAAAAACATTTTTTGTTCTGTACTCCGTATCGTTGCTGTTAATTCAGCTTTAATGCCAACATGAGCTTTTTAAGTTCCATGCAACAGTATGTCACAAGCGGCATCAGCAGTTTAGGTTTGGGCAATCGACGATTTTCTTTGTCTCGCCAGGAGTCAAGTGAACAACAGCAACAATCGACGGGGGGTACAGTTCAATTGTCTGGCTCAATTACACCCTGTCCCACACCAAATATTCAGAGCAACGTTTCGGGTAACATTTTCAATGTTGTGGCCTCTACTGTCGGCAGTTCACAAAGTCAAACTGGTGGCGGGAATCATCCTACTGGCGGTGTAGTTATCGGCAATCCAAATGCAACAAATCCGCTATTGGGTAAGTCGAATTTTAATTTACCATTTAAGATGAATTAATAGAAGAAACATCTTTCAAAACATATTTTTATTTTTAACTTTTGAAAAAGTGTTCGTTTTATGGTTGTGTGTTGATCGCAGGCGTCTTCGTAAATCCGTCACATGCAGCGTGTCTTAAGGGGAGTGTTATTCTTAAAACATATTCGCCAAAGATAAAACTCCGTAAAAAGTTTACGCGTTTAAACTAAGGAGTTTTTCCAAGATCAACTAAAAAAAAGTTGTTATTGGAGTAGCACATTTTAAAAAACCATCACTGATAAATAAAATTTAAAAAATAGCCTTGAAAGAGTATATGATAGAAACATTTTTAAAATAGGGTGTTTTGTATATAGAGGCATAAAACTTTAAGCTGGCGAAACTTGGCGGCCATTTTGTCAGCTGTCAAGTGATTTATGTTAAGTTTCGTTTGACATTTCAACATGAATAGACTGACGCCTGAGCAACGCTTCTAAATTGCGCCGAAAATGTTTTTTGAGAATCATGGCTCCGTTCGAAATGTGTATCTGGCGAATTTCGCTTGGCGATGAAGATGACTTTTGTTTGAAAGGACACGTCGATAAACAAAACTGCCATAGTTTGAGTGGTAATAAAAGAAGTGCAATACGAATAATGATACAGACAATTGAGACACCGATACATCTAGAAATGCTGACTGTTTGGCATGATTCACAGACGGGTGGATTCAATTGGCCTGGCCTTCTTTGAAAAGGATGCTTATTGAAGAAAAGGTTTGGCGAACGTATAGCTTTACGTTTCGAAACCCATGAATTGGCCTCTAAACTGGTACGATTTATTGCCGATGGAATATTTTTTATGCAATTATATGAAATCGGTATTCTATGCCAATAACCCTGAAACGATAGACTGTTTGAAGGACTATATTATCCTCGTTGTTGCACATATACGGCCACATCTGTATGCTGGAGAAAATCAGACTCCCAAATTAGACTACCTACGAGCCCATCGTAAAGCTCATATGCCAGAAGTCATATTTAAATTATCGGGTGTTTTCAATAGAGTGATACAAGTTTAAATAATAATAAAACATAGCAATATATTATTGATATCAATGAAACGGTCTTTATTGGATAGAAAATTTTATGACATCATGATTGCGTACAAGGCGCAATCTGGATCACCCCATAAAGCGCACCAAGCAGTAATTTTCTGTGGATGTAATGGTGTTTCGACAAAAGCTAGTGGATTCTCATCACTTCAAATGCGACAATTCTGTTTATTTACGTAGCCATTCAACAAAAAATAGGCTTCATCGGAAAATAAAATTTTGAATGGACGAAGTGCACGATAGGTTTGACGAACAGAACCACCATTTTGATCAAAAATTTCCACAATTTGCAAGCGTTGCTCTAGAGCAAGTTAATTCATGATAAAATGTCAAAGCAAACCTAACAAAAAACAACTATCAGCTGTTAAATAGGTGGTCAAATAAAGCAGTGATGCCAATTCAAAGTTGTATCACTCTATAAAAAACACCCGAAAATTAACTTTCTAGCGAAGTAAATTGCACGTCAATTTAAAAAAGTCATCTGATTCTTATTCAGTTTAAAATTTCCATAACATTAATCATTTAAATTCTCGATCCCTCTAAATGGACAAAGCGAGTAAACGAAGTGCGTCTGTCATGGATTTTCCAAAGATCCCAGTAACGATACAGACTTCGATTACGATTGACGTATTAGAAATACTCCAAAATAGATTTCTATCGAAACCCAACAAAGTGCATAATTCGATTCCAGAGCTGCAAAATGTAAACTTGTTTTTAATATAAAAAAAATATAATAAAATCTCGTTACTTTTTTGTAAATTATTTAATTTGCTTCTTTACCAAATTCGTCTGCCAACAAAATGAACAAAATTTAAGTGAAATAAATTTCAACAAAATTACAAATTCCTTGGCAAACATCATTAATTGAATGAAATCTTTTTGATGAAATTATTTCAAACTTAAACTCTTCACATTATTTTGATGTAGAACGTTTCAAATAATTTAATAAAACACACAAACAAAGTTTTTATACACAACAGTCATTTACTAGCTCGACATGACTACATAAAAGTGGAAAAAAAATATTTATTTTCTTGTATTGAAAATACTGAATTGGCTTTTGTTCAATTAAAAAAAATGTATTTTTGAACTCAAGTTCATTCGAGTCAATTGATTTCAATACGCTTTTGCAATGACTATTTTTGACGACTATAAAAGTAAAATTTTTTTGACGTTTTTTTTACCTTCTGATTTCGTTTTGACGATTTTTTGCGTTGAATTGCAAACAACTCTGCTCACTGTGAACTTTTGTAATAATTGAATTGTATTGACAGGACTACGAAACTCTTGGCCAACTTGTTTTAAGATTATCAGTTGGGCTGCAGGAGTGAGTGGAAAATAACATATAATTTTTAGTTGAAGAGGTCTGTTCAAGAATGAGGTGAATTTAAATTTAAAGAAATACTTATTTATTTATCAATTTCTATTTTGTCCCCTTTAAAATAGTACCCTCCAGATATGATATTCGCACAATAACGCCAGCGTTTTTTCCAAACCATCGAAACAGTTCTGATATATAATTTTTAAAAGTTTTCTGAAAAACAATTTTTTAAAATTATCGGAACCATTTAAAACTTATAAAAAACATTAGTTTTCTAAATAAAGAATGTTTGGAAAAAGTTTTTGAATCAGTAAATTCGTTTCTCTTACAGGCTATCCGAAGGTGATACCCACACCAGGCATTGCGGCTGCTTCCAATATCACACCAGCTACTACTGGCCCGAATTCTGCTACAAGTACTCCATTAGCTTCGCGTCGACAATCTCGGGCTTTAGAATGTTTGGCACCACCACGTACGGGTTCATTCCGTCAACGCAACTCTCCGTTACATCAAGCCGATTCAAATCAAAGAACTCCCCTGGCATTTTGCAAACGACGTTTATCGTGGCCGGAAGTAGATCCGTGCTCGAACTCGGGGTAAGTTAAGTAAAATTAAATCTTAAGTCTCATATTCACAAAAAAATAAACTGAAATCTACTTTTAAAAAATATGTGTGAAAAAATTTTGAATAAAATACATTTCAAATATTATGAATATGCGGGTAAAAGTTTCACTACAAATGAATCATTTAAAAATAATTCTACTGCGTCAGTTGTAGCAATTTGAGAGTGTGTGCTTGAGCTCTTATATTTAGGAGTTGCTGCTTCACATCTTTTGTTTAGTGATTTGTTTTGCCTCCGTATTCATTATTTCAAAAAGTATAGTTTACGAAATTCCAATAATTGATGCGATGAAATTGAATTCATATAACGACGTTTCACAAGATACGCAATTGACGGAGTGTTTAAGTCTTCTTCCAGTAAATCGTATGGCTGCGAGTGCAAACTGTAACAGCCTGCCAGCTGCCACTGTAACTGCCTTTGGCTGCGTTAATTATATTACACGACGTCATGCTATTGTAATAAATATCATGATGCAACAAGAATTGATGGAAACATCAGCATGTAGATGCGTTTCTTGTTGTTTTAGGTTTTGCTTTCAAAATTAATTATAATTTTTACAACAGTTTCCTGATTCCATTCTAAAAATGGAAAGGGCAACTGATTTCACTGTAATTGCATTTGTAGCAGCGAATCACAGGAAATGCAAGAGAAACTATGAAGAAGGTGAATCGCACAGAGATCTTTAATAAGGAAATTCAATCAGAGAGATGGAGGGGTGGGCTAGAAAAATACATGCACCAAACAAAATAAATTCAAGATTAAATAATACAGATTTTCTTGAGCTTAAGGTCTGTAAGGTATTATATATTTATAATTTATTTTCAATATTTCAAAACGAAATTCCCTACACAGTATTTTTCAGTGAAATGTATTGAATAGTGAAAAAAACTGATTATATAATAACTAGAATATATTTTACTCCAATAAAAATTAATCGAGCATGAATTATTGGAATAAGAATTGTTCAACTCAATTCGATGATTCGATTAATAATTATTCGCTTAACATTTTTTGAATTAACAATTTAGATTGACAACTTTTAGCAAATTTTAAATAATGTTATTCGAATAGAAATTATTCGATTACTAGTTAATTGAATAAAAATTTTTCAACTGCAAATTATTGAAATAAAAATAATTTCAATACAAATTATTCCAACAAAATTTACTCGCTTAATAAATATTCGAATAATAATAATTTGATTAGTAATTTTTCGAATGAAATTCCTTAATAAGCAAATACGAGTAAAAAGTTTTAAGAAATTTTTACATAATATAATATTAACAAAAAAACGGTTTGAAAAAATTTTTATTCGAATAGAAATTATTCCATTAAAACTTAATCGAATAAAAGTTATTCAACTGCAAATTATTCAAATAAAAATTATTTCAATACAAATTATTCGCGCAAAATTTATTCGTTTAGTAAATAGTCGAATAATAGTAATTCGAATAATAGTTATGCGAACAAAAATTTTTTTTAAAGTTAAAAGTAAGAGTAAAAAGTTTTAATAAATGTTAAATAATATAATATAAGAAAAAACGATAAAAATTTTTAAGTATATTTTGTCTAATTATTCTTGTTTTTTTTTTTTGTCAAAAAGAATGCAACATTTTCCACACTTTTTAATAGCAAATGACCGAATTCTGTAATTTAAAATTAAGAAATTTATTGGAGATTAATCCAACATTCCTCACGAAAAATAATTTCTCTATTAAAATTATTCCAAACTTCGGCTTTTTAGTAAATAAATTTAAAAATGTTGCATGTTTTCTAGAAAAGAAAACACCATATAAGTTTCTAAATAAAATATTCCCTGAAAAAGAAAACCAGAAAATATTTGTTACAAACTCTCATTCATATACTTCTTATACGTTTGCATTAAAATTCTGTCTGTTCTCGGAAAGCACATTGAGTTGGACTAAATAATGTTGAGCAATTCAGTCTGGCGCCTGAAAATTACTTTGTTAAAACAAACGATTTTTTCTAATCCCACACGTTTTCCATATAACTTTTGATCAGAAATTCCTTTAAGTTTAGTTACGCACGGTGTTGATATATTTAACACTAATCAAATACTGACGATGATATCGTTGTGTGCGTTATAGTTATTGGCTCGTCGAAATAACGTTCTTAAATATTTTAAAGTTTAAAAATTTTCGTGTAGTATTGATTTGTTTTCATTCTCCTACAACTGCAGAGTTTTTTAAATATATTTTTTATTATATTTTTCCTACTCCTGGCTTGCTTAAGACAGATAAAAAAGTTACGGTAACTGGCCGAGACTCATAGAACGAAGAATATTTAAACGAAAAGAATAATAGAAACATTCCCAAAGTAATTTACTCATAATATAAGCAAACAGTTCACTGAGGACTATTCTTCTTCGCATTTCGAAAAGTTTGAATATAGAAAATTTTTAAAGTTTTTTATTTTCCTCAAGTTCAGCATTATTATATATGATAGAAAAAGTAAAGTTAATAAAAAGGAACTTAAAAGAATTATTTTAAAAATGAATTTTCTTGTTGCCCTTTCGAACAAACTTAATAAAGTGAAAGCGAAGAAGACAACAAAATTATCCGTCAGAAGGTCACTGAAATGCTTTAAGAATGTGATTTCATGTTAAGCATACGACCAGTTTTACAAATTATGAACAGCACGCAAAAGAATATGAAATCAAATTAAATTTTTATAGAGAGACAAGTCTCAACGAAGAAATAAAACCCCGAAAAAGTTTCTCGAAATGGCCTTCTTAAACTCGCAAATTATGAAATAAAAAACTTACAATTTCACAAAAATCTGTTACTGTCAAGAATGATGATGGAAATGATTAAAGCCGTCCAGCCAAATGGCGTTGAAAATGGCCTTTACAACATATTAAATAATAGAACAACAACAGGCTGCTCCATAGACAAGAGAGTGCGGGTATCGGCATAACAAATGTGACATATTGTTGAGGTCTGTAGACAAAAAACTAAATAAATTACAAAAATAAAATAAAAACAAACGTATAAATAACTGACTGGCCTGCCGTCTGTAGCCGTGAGAGCAAAAACGAACAGAACGAATGAATGAATGGACGGATGGATGAAGCAAAATAAACCAACTGGATGAAAAGATATCGACCTATTTTTGCATTGAAAAGGGTTCAGCCTTTTTATATACATATTTTCTGCTTTAAACCTCTCATTCACTTCAGTTTGTCGTTCAGGTGCCTTTAAGAATTACACAGTGAGAAACGTTTGTTATACATTAAAAGCTTTTCAGTTCGATTTGCAGTAAATAAGAAAAGAGGAATTATTTTGGTCGTTATGACGGCGAATAAGATGTTAATGATTGCCTTCACGTGGAACTGAGATATTTATATAAAAAATATACACGTGTCGATATTCATGTGTGTGTGTATGCATGTGTGCGTGGATTAGTGTTGTCATACGAATAAGAATTATTCGAACAGCTTTTTTCCTTTTGTTGAAGCGAACAAATAAAGGGTGTTTTTTATAAAGTGATACAAGTTTAAATCACAATAAAACATAGTAATATATTTTTGATATCAATGAAACGGTCTTTATTGGATAGAAACTTTTATGACATTAATGTTTAAATATGATTTCGGCCATGTGCCCGCCACGGCTGGCGCGTACAAGGCGCAATCTGAAACAACAATTTTCACATTTCACGTTTTTGAAGACATATGGGGCCAATGACTCCGCCAGCCCATAAAGCGCACCAAACAGTAATTTTCTGTGGATGTGATGGTGTTTCGACAAAAGCTTGTGGATTCTCGTCACTCCAAATGCGACAATTCTGTTTATTTACGTAGCCATTCAACAAAAAATAGGCTTCATCGGAAAATAAAATTTTGAATGGACGAAGTGCACGATGAGTTTGACGAACAGAACCATTATTTTGATTAAAAATTTCCACAATTCGCACCCGTTGCTCTAGTGTAAGTCGAACCATAATGAAATGTCAAAGCAAACTAAACAAAAATCAACTATCAGCTGTTAAATGGGTGGTCAAATAAGGCAGTGATGCCTACTCAAAGTTGTGTCACTCTATAAAAAACATCCTATATTTTTTTTTAAATTTAGAACAAGTTGTAATGAGATAGTTGTTTCCAATACTTTTTTAAATTATAAAAAATACAAATTGTTTCAAACTCCACTAAAAATGTGTGCATAAAATTTTCTAAAGTTAGATGCTCATATTTTTCTATGGGGTTGAAGTTGCTCCGTTTTAAATATCTGTTCGCAAAACGGCCTGGACAAATTTATTCACTTCTGCCGGTAGTCGTGGCTTTTATTTCATTAAATGTTTTCTGCTGATCACACAATAAAGTTTGTTTTTGTTGCACGCAAAAATAAGCAGAAAAACACATAAAAAATTCACAAACTTTTCAAAAATCCCCATGGAAATGTGCTGTTTATGCAATAAATTGAATTCGTACGAACTGAAATTGTTTATGTTGCGAAAATGGAAATGGCTGTTGTCGTTTCTTATTAGCTGAATATTATTATTTAATACAAAATTCTTTTCATGAAAAATTCTCTTGAAATAATAATTTATAATCAATTAAAATGAAACTAATTGCATTTGAGTCTCTCCATAAATATGTTTAAATTAATAACATTATTGTGATGTATTTTATGGCTGAATGGATTTGTTTCACCTTTTACAAAGCATGACACTTGTCCAGCTGAAGTTTGCATGTTCTGGCATTTACATAACCAAATAAATCATTGATAATTATTTTTAATTAGTTCACGTGTTAATTATTTCCTTTTGTCATGTCATGAGTTCATGCTCAAATGATTTAATAACAAAATTGTTTAAAATTAATATGTTAAAATATTTATCACGCCAGTGGCTTGTTGAAATAATCATGAACATGCAATCTGTACACTAGGCAACAAGGAAAATATCGATTGAAAGAAATATGCAACTTGGAAGCAAATCAAGCTTAAGTTGGCAAAAATTAATATGCGTGTGGGTAAGAAAAATGTAGCGACTTTCGAAAACAGCTGTTCTGCTCTGCTGCTTAAGTTGAATAATTAAATTGATGATGGCTTTTATTTGTGTCTGTGAATAGTTATCAACTCTTTCCAAATTTTCTAATTTTTGTAAGCCACTCTGAATAGAATATCTAAAGCCTCGAAAGAGCTGTTGAAGCTGGAATGGTGGAATCATTCGAAGCAACCGAAATTGCTTTTCTAGGCAATTCCTTAGTTTACATTGACGGTGGAAGTGACGAGCTCAAAGTACTAATTCTTCAGCAATTCTTTCACTGATCATCATCATTTTTAAGATCTCTGTTGAGATAAATTGTTGTACTCTAGATAAAATAAAAACACAAAATCTAGTAAAAATTCCCTTGGAAGCAGTCATTATGTCGGAATAATGTTGCACATGAAATATATAGACAGAAGAATGTCTTCTTGTCACACCTGAAGTGTGATTTTTGCCATCCGGAAGTATTCATTTTAATTAATAATAATATTTATATTCCCGATACTCGACAGACATGTTGAATGCTTGTCAAGCTGTTTGTGCTGTGTAGGACAAAAGTGCAATATTTTGCTGAAAATTGTGTACAGTGAAGGAAGGCATGAGTGAAAATAAAAACTAAAAAATTTTTCATAAAAAAAGTGCTACAACTAAATTTAATTTTCAGAAATTCTATGTTTTCTATTTTTCTCTCTTTTCCAAAATTATTTTTCTCCTTCTTTTTGATTCAAATTTGAATGCCAAAATCAGGTTCAGACTTAACGTTTCCGAATGCGGTTGAAAGTGCATTTTTATTATCATTTGCCATTTTGAGAAATATTTTATTTTGTTGCGCAGTGTAGTTATTTAGCTGTAAGATATCAACACATTTCCAGAAATAAAATAATTTATTTAACACAACAGCTGAAAATAATTGCCAGCTTTTCAATTCCACATGTTGCCAGCAAAACTTTTCAATTGCAAGCAAAACTTAAGCATTCGCATGCAATTGAAGTGAAGTAAAAGTATTTTGTTTTAATTAAATTAACACACAAATTAATAGGAGTTTAAGATAATCGTGTTACTTATTCGTATCCACAAATAGCTTTAAGCTGATTTAAAAGCCTTAAATAATTAACAATTAAGATTTTCATAAATATTATTTGCAGCGTTCAAGAAACCGATGGCTCTTATTTTGAGAATTTCACATCACTGGGATGGAAACGGGAAAATCGTCGTATGTCAGCAACCCGTGCTGCTGAGGCACGTGCCGAAGCACATCATGAAAATGAACGCGAACCGCCACACATCGCTGAGGATTCCATAGACAAGCAAGAGGAAAACGAAAAATTGTATATGGAAGTGCTGCAAACAATTGCCAATACGGTGGGTGCACCAGCACCAGGGGGACAGGTAAGACAGTCCAGGCACGCACATACACCTACGCACACACACACATTTTACGAACACACATACAGTTTTACGCACACGTTGTAAGAATATTAAAATCATGAAATGCCAGTAAATGAAGACATTAAATTAATACTGACAGGGAATTAATGGCGAAAAAAATAGTCGTAAAAAAGTGTAATGAAATCACAAGTCAAAAACTTACAACTTTTGTAATCTGGTCATGTTTATTTGTTAAAATATGACTATAAAATCATTCAGTCGTTAGGCCGGCCAGCCAGCTGGGTACGGACAGTGGGATATTTATTCAATCTTTATCATTCTTTAATTTATTTTCCTTTGTGCTGTGAAAGTAAGAGGCACAGTCTGCTTTATAAAAAGACGTACAGCAGTAGCAAAGTTTGAATGCTGAAATATGGAACATTTAAATTTTGAACTCAATCGGTTATTTAAGAATACCTACTTCTAATGAGGAGAATGTCAATTAAGTTTTCAATGGAACACTTAACAGATTTGATTTCAATGGAGTCTTTCGAATTATTCGTACCAAAATCTTAATCAATAATAAAAATATATTTAAATTTAGTTTTCAATTTTAATTTCAATTATAGTTCGATACAAAATTCTTGCGATTTAAATATAAAACTTTGGTTTGTGCTAACTCAAGAAGAAATCGTAAAAGCTTTTATATTTATTTAAAAAAATTTAAGACTATAAAGTTTGGCTTAATGGAAATTCAGAAATTAATCGAACGGCAACGGCAGCGCAGGGACTTAACAAAAGCGTGCTTTCAAAAGTTTATTACTGTTTTCATATCCTTTTTAAAAATCAAATTGGTATAAATCCAAACTGTTATCACACTCAACTAAGCCATCTAACAAAAGGTAACAAAGTAAAGTACATATGAATACTGTAGCGGTTTTCGAAAACAGCTGTTCTGCCCTGCTGTGTAAGTTGAATATTGAAGCAACTGATTGTGAGTGTCCCTTGCGCTTTATAATCTTGCTAGATTAAAAGAAAATTGTTTTCGAGTAATGAGCCCATCAAAATGAAATTTAATATATTGATCAACATTTTTATTTGATGGAAAATTTTTTAAATTAAAAATTCTATTCAATTAAAACCGATAAATGGCTCTTGCAACGAACTCTCTTGATTTTAAATTATCGTTGGCTTTATTTTAGCTTTAAGAGAATTTAAAATGTTAATCGCATTCACAAACATTTTTAGAGTGGAATTTTTTTTTTTTATAAAACCTGACAGATAATTCCATATTATTTAATTTTTAGAAATGATTTCCAGCATTAGAGCATCGCAGTTACGAGTCACATGACCCATTCGATCGGTCTAATTTTTTACTCCTTTTTTTCAATGAATCTAGCTGTATGGCTGTCAGTGGTTGCTGAAATATTGACTTTTAATATCATAATTTTTTTTCGGTTGTGCGGGTGTAAACCGATGACTTGACATCGTGTCATAAAAAAATTCGAAAGAAATTAAATCACATGACCTCTTGTCGAAATGAAGTGTTTATCAAATTCATTTTGCGACAAATCGACTGTTTAACCAAATGCCGTCGAACTTTAGATTAACAATGTTTGGAACCAACAACTAATGGTGTTTTCTTTTCTGAAAAACATGTGAAATTTTTTCACTTTTTTCACTTTTTTTAAAATAGTGGAAGTATGGAGGAGTTTTAAAACAGAAATTACTTTTTGTAAGAGATGTTGGATAAATTTCTAATAAATTCCATAATTTCATGTATCCGAATATTGCCATTTTGTGTTAAAAAGTGTACAAAATGTTGCACTCTTTTCTAGAAAAAAAAATCAGCATAAGTCAACATGGCAGCTACTACCGTTTCGAAAAAAAAACAATAAGTAAAATATAACGATGATGATGCTTCGGTTTCCGTTTGCTTTGAGGAACAAAATTATTGCGAAAAATATCATTCAATAAAACTTACCATTTTTCAAAAGTTCCAGTTTTTTATATTTTTATCCCACTGTGCCGTAGTAAATTCATCAAAATTCTTAAATAGTTCTGGGGTTTGATTTTACCGTTAACTGGTTTGATGTCCAACATAAAGGAGGCCATAAAATTTATGACACGTTGCCGCATGGCTTGAAAGAAATATGACTTTATTTCGTTTTCAAATTAATCCCATGGAATTTGGTAAATGCTTACACACACACACGCACACACACACACACTCACACAATTCTTAACACATGAAATGTAACATTCCTGAATTGCGATCATCAATTGCATCTAAAACCACAATATTTGACGGTAGAGCCTTGAATGATTGTGAGAAATGTATTGGAATTATTAAAATAGCACTGTTATATACAATAATACATACGAGGTCTGTTCAATAAATAATGTGAATGTTGCTATTTTTTTCAAACAAATTTACTTCATTCCTTAGTCGCTATTTTATCATGTTCAGTTTAGTCCTGCTCAGATAAAATGCGAGTGCACTTGTGCCAGTGTTTTTTCACTTCTCGAAACAGTTCTGATGTGAAATTTTTGGTGTCTCGTTGAACTCCTTCAGCGATTGCACTTTATTTTCTAAATTACGACACAATACAATTTGTGCGTGTCTTAAAAACTGGAAAAAGTCGCCAAGGGGAGCGCTGATTGCGACGCGATGTTACTTTTATCAAAAATTTTAAGTTTTTTTTTTGTTTGTTAAAATTCTAAAATTTTGCAACGGACCTCGTTGCCCCATCCTTTATTACCATTTTTTTCGGTATGCCGCCATTGTCAGCATAATTCATTAGTCTCAGCCAAAATACATCGCGCATTGGCAAGCAATGGAAAAAGTATAACGTCTTACAGAATTGCTTCGCTAAAGCGCATTCCTGGATGCTGTCAATGGAAACCGGAAATGATTTATACGTTTCTTGTTAATAAATTTTGCTTCTTCTCTCACGAGGATAAAATTATTTCAGGGAGTAACTTCTTTCTAAACCAAAAGAGGCCTGCTAAGTGGAACATTGCAAAAAAAAAAAATCAAGTGATGCCGAAGCAGGTTGGTGTAAGAGATTTGGCCTTCTTTCCGTTATTATTGTTGGGTAGTAATGTGGCGATTCTTCACAACAATTTTCTTAACCTTCTTAAGATTTTCATGTTCATGTGCTGGGTCGTCTAGTACCAGCATCTTTATTCACATCTTCTCTGTCGTCTTTTAAAAGCCTGCATCAATTGTAAACATATTTCTGATGCAGCGTACAGTTACCGTTCGTCAATGGCAAGATTACAATTGCTTTTGAGCACTTAATTTTAATTTTACATAAGATTTGAAGCAAATTTTTTGACAAATTTCTTTTGACAACAGAAAATTGCCGAACACCTCCAACTTTTATTTTTGTCAAAAATAAAATAAACATGCCAACGTGAACGGATTTCCTAGATGACTTTGAACCAGGGCCATCACCACTGTTAGCGAAAGTCTATAGAAGGAGTGTAAGAAACTGCAACGTGATTTTTGAACCGCTCTCTTTGTGATGGCCCATAAAAAATAGCTAATCGAATGAACGTTGACAGCAAAGTTTAAAGATTCACTTGATTGCTCTCACAGACCTCGTACATACGCATTTTCAACGGACACCTAGAAAATCAACAAAATTTTGCTTTCTCTCATTCGTAATAGAAATAAATAACATGGTTATTGATATTAAATTTGTGTTAAATATTATGTTGTTGTAAAGTAGAAGTTGGGTGTGCATGTATGAGTGAGCATAGTGCTGCGTATTCCGTTTGGGTTTCTTCTGTAGTTATTTGTAAGGGAGTTTTAAATGAGATACATTTAATTTAATCTAAATTGTTGGGATTATTTCCACAATTAATATGTTAAGATAATGACTAAATCGTGAAACACTTCCACTACAGCAGGTTACCGAAAGCAGCTTATGAACAATAGAACACGTGTGTGTGTTTTTGTATGGGAGTGATTATATTTGATAGCAGCAACACGACTGCAGGCTGTTGTTCATGCTGCTTTTGTCGTTGCAGTCGTAGTAAATAAACTTCTATTCATATAAAATAATAAATAAATCGAATTTGTGTCTAGAAATATTTTAGGAGTACATTAAAGTCACCACGTCGTTCTCCCATGGGCTTGCTACACCTGCAATTTGTTCCTCTATATATTTGAACTTCTAACATTATTTATGTTCTATTATATGAATTCACGACATTTGCCATGACTCAAAGTTTAGAAAAAAAATGTTTCATGACTCACCTATTTTGCACAAAATACACGATTTAAATTATAAATTTATGATAAATATTTTATCTAAAGCAATTTATTCCATATTTACGCTTTTATTCTCATTAAAATATTTTCCTCTTTTTTGTTTTCATAATTCAAAAACCATTTCATCTGTCATTAGTATGCCCATTATAAGGAGGAAATGTATTTGCATGCGCAACGTGCATTTGGCATCAGTCCAGATCGTCATTATCGCCTGTTGCATGCAACAGCCGAAGATAAACCAAAAGTTATTGTCCTGTCAGTGGTGGTGCTCGAGGCTGAAGGCTTAGAAGCCAAAGATGCAAACGGTAAGTACAACGAAATGGAAATTATATATAAATTTATTTAAACATTTATTTAGAATTCAAAACGAAAGTCATTTGCTGTTTGTTTAGTGGGCGTGTGAGTGCTAAACGTCAAGAGTTAGTAATTTGAATAAAAGCAAATACACATTTTAATTATGGTTGTAACAGACTGCGAGTTTGTTGAGTGCTTGTGCTAAATAAGTTTTTAAAATTTCTTTTATTATTATTTTGCATTTAAAATTTAATGCATATTTTATATTGAACTCTTAAGGAGTGGGTCTAACTGCGGATACAATTATAGCCAGAATCATTTTGAAATGCCTGCTCTTCATAGTGTCACAACACAAAAACTTTTAAAAGTATGAAATTTGTAAAAAGCTGAAAATTAAAACGCGTATGAAGAAGGGCATGAAAATTAACTGACACGAGAGTGAAAAACTTTTTTAGTAAAATTTTGGTAAAAAAGATACAGGACATAATTAAAATTGAAGGATTAAATTATTGGCTGATATTTTAAAACACTTTTTTTTGTAAACATTTTAATATCTATTAGAGTTAAGGAGATATTTTATTTGGAAACAAGCATTTTTAATTTCTAATTTTTAAGGTTATAGATACATATTTCAAATTAACATGACGTCAAACTAACAGTATGGATGTAGAAAACTTTTGAATTGTAAAGAGTTCAATGTGATTGACTTCAAACTGTCCTTGTCCAGTTAATTTTCGTTCTGAAGGCAGTCCTCTTTGTTACTCGAACAGAACACCAATTTTGATAAAATAATTTTATTAATTGCACTCGTGTTGAGTGCCATATTTGGCCATGATAATTCGGTAAAATAGACTAACTAAATGGCAACTAATTAGACAGCTGCAGCTTATCAACTGCCAAAGTTCGAAAGTGGAAATCCCTTTAGCAAGAAGAAAATCAATTTTTCCTTCTGGTTAAGCCTGCACTAGTGCTGTGATATCATCGATAGTTTAAATATATCGGAAATGTCGGTAAAGATATAACCTTTTCGGGCTGATTTCGTAAACCATTCGTAGAAAATATTAAAAGTTTTTACAGCTCCTATAGAATTTTGAAACAAAATTCTACAATACTTTAGTGGATAGTGTAGAGACGACAGATAGAAACAGACAAGAAGATAGAGAATTTGTTGTAACCATTTAACTTCTTATTTAAGGACATCGGCATAAATCGACCAAGGCTACGCCTTCGTCATTGGAATAGTCCGAAAACAATCAATACACGTACGTGGTGTCGAACACGGAATCGTAAGCGTCGTAGTCTAGTTTTAATTACTTCAGTCAACAGCCCCACACAAATTCGCCTACGACAATAGATTAATTCTTAAGCATCAATCTACTTTGCAGTGATACAACTTTACGTTACTTACAGCAGCAAAATACGCAAGAGTTTGCATCACTTCAATGGTATTTTGATGTTTGGGAACCCTGCCCATGTGGCAAATATGTCCAAGTCTTTGATCGGGCTTGCTTCCGTTGTTTTATTCAGTTCTTGAAATGGTTTTTTGGTTTATGTAAAAATGAAGTACTTAAAAAGAAGACAGTATTTTCTAAGCGACACCAGCGCAACTTTTATTAGAAAAATATTAAATCGATTATTTTCAATTAATTGATGAAAAAGAAACCAACCACAGCCTGTTTTAAAAATGCATTGAAGTGCAAGTACAAACTTTCAGTTGATAGTAATATCGATAGTATCGATAGTGAAATCAGATCAATCGATAGTAGAAAATATCGATAGTAACCCAGCGCTACTCAGCACCACAATAGTAAAAGTGAATGCTTTCTAATCAAAGTAGTTATTTCTCTTTGAATTTTTTTTTTATCGGAAAACCGTTGATCGGTTTCAAATAGTTTTCGTGGTGAAACAAACAAATTTGGTAGGATAGATAATTATCGCTTTTTCACCTTCACTAGCCGACTTTAAGAAAAGAAAACTGGATGATATAAATTTTAAGTAAAATCGCAATAAAACAGAAACGTTTAAAAATTTTCCCAAATATATTTTCTTCCTGGAATTTTTTCGATTAGAGGTGGAATATCATTTCATTAATGTGGCTACCACGGCTGGCCTTACAACACTCTATTCGACCGGATTGATTTTCCAGCATTTCTTCATGTGTATGGGGTCGTATCTCGATAATGGCATTTAAATGCTAAACTGTCGGTGGTATGTGGGGATAAAGGTTGTCTTTAACGGCGCCCACAGAAAAAAATGACATCACGATTTCGGCTAATTAAACGGCCACTGAAAGTGTAACGTAATAAATCGAATAAATCATAAGAGATGTGTGACAAGTGGCACCATCCTGTTGAAACCGAAAATTATTCACATCAATACCATGAAGAGCGGACACAAAATTATGCTGCGAAAAAGCACAACAACAAGAATGATTATTTCTGTGAGAGATTTTATTTCATTGTGATCATATTTATTGGACAATCAGTTTGCTACAACCTGAATTCACATTAAACTTCCAGTGTGAACGCCAAATCACATGTTTATGGTTTTAACGATGTTTCAGTGCAACAACAGTATTGCCTTTAAAAAAAATTTCTACTATTGTCTGCATTTGACATTTTAATTAAATAAATTCTTCAAAGTAAAAAGCAGCAGCTCGCGGGCTTTATTATGTATTTTAATATGCATATTTACACTTGTGTTGGTGAAAGTGTTAACTTTTATATTTTTACAAAGCATTTTCCTGGCCCACTTCCGGCAAATTTTTAGCCATTCAACTGCCGCATTTACAATGTTTAACACATGTTTTAGCTAAATGCTCTCGTTTGTTATTATAATGCACATGCTGATATAAAATAAAATAAAATTAAAAGAAATAAAATAATACAAAATAAAAAACGAGCAGTTTAACTTGGCGTTTTCAGCAAAAATTTCATTTAATGTTCATAGATAGTCAAACATAGAAAAAGACAAATAACTTCCGGTCAGGTAATACGCCAATTACAGTACTCCCACATGCACACAATTGTAATTATGTGTTTGTATACGCACACACATACATCAATGTATTTAGGCACACATACTGGGTATGATTAAACAAGTATTAGATATTTTGCAATAAATTATTTTGTGGATATCAAAATTTCGTTCATGGCTGGACGCCATAAAATATGAAAAACAAGCAGATATATTTTTTTAATTGGCTTTAGCGAGTCAATTAGTTGTTTAATTTATTGTTTTGATTTAGTAAACGTGTGCAAATTGTTTTTGTAAATGATTAGTTGCCATCCAGTTTCAAGTTGGTTCGAGACACATGTTTTTGGAAGGATTCAAGTAATTGAAAGGAAAAGGACTTTTTTGCATGTTTTTAAATAATAAATTTTTCGCATAACTTAGAAAAAAAATTTAACTCGATTTAGTAATTTGATTAAGAAATTTTCAATAATAACATTATTAGCAGAGTCTCACAGTTAAAAATTGTTTCCATTAAGTCAATTTTTATTAATTTTGGTGGTCAAGTGAGAGAGAAAAGAAACAGATCAGAACTGAGGAGAGGGCATTTCGGCAATACTGTGACATTTTGGGAGTATAATTTACTTTTCTTTCACTAGGAGTGGCGTTTAAGGACACTTAATATTTAAATGGTATTCAATGAAGTGGGGTTCTGTTTGTTATCGTTTAATCGCTTAAATATATAATCGATTCTTTTTAATCGCTTACTTTCACTAGACCTTTCCCATGCCCATAATATTTCAATTACATTCAAACACTTGAAAACATTAATTTTATTTTTTTCTTTTCTTTTAAAATCTCATATAAAATTAATATGTAACCAAATCACTTAAATATATTCATTCCAATATTAAATTTGCTTTCAATTTCTTTCCTACTTTAAATTCAAAATAATTTGACTAAATTTATCATTTTAACTTTGAATATATATTTCAGTTTCTATCTTATTTCTTTCATCTTCATTTTCTAATTGTCTTAAATAATTCATTTGCCTTTGTTTTATTGCCTGAGGATTTGAAGTTACGATTAATACTTTTACAAAGTGAAATCCATTAAGACAAACCACATGCAAAATGAAAATAAAATATGTAATTCTATGAAGACATAAGCAAATAGTAAAAGGAAATAACTGAATCCCATAAATATCCGCAAGATTATTAATCGCACTGGATATATCCACACCACAGACTTTATTCAAACGAATTTCGTAATATATAATTTTTATACAAGGAAATGTTACCTGGTTGGTGATTGTTTTGTAAAAGTAAAACTGAGTTGAAAGGAAATTAATTGTAAAGAAATATCAATAGATTTCTAGACAAGAGGGTTTTAAAAATAAAAAGTGGATAATATTAAAAAAATATATAGAATATTATAAACCGTATAATAAATCTTATAAATATACTTACGTCGCTCATTTTAAGGTGGTACATTTTGAAGCGATAAGATGCTTTAGCAATAGTGAGATATAAATATTTTTCAAAAGGCATTTTTGTGCAGATATGCCCGATACAAATCTGACTTCTGAATTCTTAGCACCAGAGTAGTAAAAAGAATTTAAAAGTCAAATTTATTCTTTTCAGTTTTTGTTTTGAACTTGCAGACGCACATCTTTAAGTCTCTTTACGTGGTTTAGTAACGGCATTTTTTATAGTTCTTGCACTTCAGTAGCTCGAAAGTAACGTCATGTCAACAATTTTAAAAATAGGACACCTCTGGGCTTTCTTTCTTCACCGGTTGTCTGTTTCCAATAGCCTCCCGCGGTATTCAAGGCATTAGAGAGTAGTCAGGGGCTCTCAGTAGTAGTTAATTGTTATCCTCGAAGAGTGGAAAAGTGTCCTGTTTGTGATATTGCTTTGACGTTACATCGAAAAATAGTTACAGAATAAAAGGAATTTCTTTATTCATTAGTTTTTAACATGTTTCCTTGTAACAGAATTTTTTCTCTCTAGAAGTAACAGACCGTGTTCGATTCATAAATCTCTCAAGTCAATTTTGAAGCTACTCGACCGCTTACAGGAGCAAGCGAAGAAGCAGAAGATAACAGGGTCTGCCAACTCTCACTTGACTCACTGCAGTATTGAGCCAACGTGGTTCTACCGATACTGCAATGCAATGTGACACTAGTGATATTAGGGAACAGGGCGCATCCTTATTTGGTCGGCGTGCCGCATCACACATTAAATAGAGACTTCGTTCGTTCTTTGGCTGAACGTCTCGTATGTGAAATAAACTTCCTACAGGGGTTACCACAGTCGTTTCTCCCTCTATCCCCCTTCTTACAATGCATCGCATATGTAGAGGTCATCCCCTGAGTGCTGGTTCAAGACGAAAGAAATTTCCTCTTAACTTGTGATGATGGTGGTTGCTTTTTTGGTCGACAAATAGGGTGTTTTTTGTGTGTAAGAATTAATTTTATTTGCCATGAATTTCTCAGCCAGAAATTAAAAAAAAATATCCACGGCATGCCAACATTATCAGCAATTTCTTTAATAGTGATTCATCGATGCGCCATAACAATATTTATTTTTTACTCCATTATTTCGACCGGTTGTTGATTCGTTATGGTGTCCAGGACTAGCGTCGTCATTCACATCTCCTTCTTCGAAAAACCTGTACGGCTGACTCAGACTACAATCAACGAATGTCACTGTCAATAATTTTGAAACTTTGCACTTGATTGCATCTTTTGACGTTCTATGACTAAAAAAAAAACTAATCATTCAATATATGAAACTGTGAGAATACGATTAATAGATTGTATGTGGTCCGCAAAATTGAAAACTTCACTTAACACTTTGAACAATCCTCGTATATAACTACAAGTCTCGCCAGGTTAAAATTTATTATATTAGAAATATTTCAAAGAAAAAGGGAAATTCAACATCAATTTAATAATCCAACTTCCGCCGTTATTTTCGGAAAAGGCCACACCTCCAGCATCAGTACTCTTGCGTATTTTTGTATGGATATTTGAACCGGTTTGAGCAAAACAATATAATTTTTATTAGTTCACTGTGTTTTCCTCATTTAAATTTGTTGTTCTCTATGCCCGATATAAAAGTAAAACTGCTTAACGCCGCCATACGTTGCCCATTGGATAAGTTTGTATGTGTGTGTATCTTTTTAAAATGGAGACAACTTAAATTTTTAATTTCTTATTTAATCAACAGGATTTTCTGATCCGTACTGCATGCTGGGCATACAGCCAGATGGTGGTCCACCTGTATCGCCACTACCACTGCCACCGACACCTCGTGCATTGTCCGCCGACATGAGTGCGTTCGACAACAATGCTGCTGACTCACCGCCCCATCGTAAGCACAGTTTTCGTTTAAGTTTCAAACGACGCGAAGGTAGCAGCAGACGTGAGCAACGTGACTCACTGGGTGGTCCAGTGCCAGCAAAATTCATTTGCGCCACATCAATTAAACCGCACACTTTGAATCCCAAATGGAATGAAAAATTCAAGTTGTAAGTATCCTTTTTAGTTGGTGTGGTGGTATGTGTGAATGTGTATGGGTGTGGTGTAAATAAAATGTTAAGATTTGAGTAGAGAAGATGTAGTAAAATTTTGTGATTTAAGTAGCAGAGGGAGAGATAAACATAAAGTACATAAATTTAGAAATTAATGAAAAATTAAATTATTTTCTGAAGCACAAAGCGACAAGTGCATCTATATATTGAATGGCAAGAAGTCTCTAGTGAAATCTACGAAAAATTTCATTTGAAATTGTTTGCAAGAAATTTCTAATATTGAAATGGAAATGGTGAATTGTAAAAATTAGAATATCAAAATTGATTTTGGCAGATTAAAATGATGCCAGAGCAATTTAGATTCGACTGAAAATGCATTTAAGAAAAGATTGCAGACGTTATTTTTATGGGTTTTTAATAAAATAAATACAGCAAAGAAATTTAATTTTTGTACGACGGAATGTTTTAGTTTTTGGAAAAGAAAAGCTCCACATCAAAAGCGTTGCAATAATTAAAAAATATTGAAGATTGTATATGAAAAAGCTTTACATGAAAATTGGCTTCCATTAAAATTGATTGACATTAATGAATTAATTGTATGGATTCCGTATACTTTCATGAAAATAATTGCCAATTAGAAATATTCGTCAATATTTCATGTGTATGATGATTTTTGTGAAAATGGATGAAATAATGAATTCCTTAATTGTGCACAAGAGGATAATTCGAAAAAAATCTATTCATGGTGGTTGATTTCTTTCAAAATTATCATTCGTATCGTTAATTTGAAGCATAGAAATTATTAAAATAATTCGAATAATAATAACCATTGAACGTATTGAAACCATACTTATTTTAACCATGAGTAATACTTGAATAATTCAAATTATTTAAACTATTTTCGCCATTTGAATCCTTTTAATATCATGAGTCCTGCGAATCAACAAAATATTGGAATCATATCAATCACGAGAAATCTTTGAATCATTCTAATTCAGAGAACGTAATGGTGATATGAAAAGAAGTCCTTTTATAACTATTATTTTGTGACTCCAAAAACAAAATAATTATTAAAAATAAGATGTCGAATAAAGAGTTTGATTTTGGTGTCATAAAATAAAACTCGTCTAAAGATTTTGACTTTAAACTCATGAGAAAGTTTTTGTTTTCCTCATTAGAATATTAAACTCACTTCACATAAACTGAAACTCAAAGCAGTGTAACTCAATCAACTTGCATTGCAATTGCTTTGATCGTTTTTAAAATAGAAATAATTAGTTTTAATAATTATGGAAGGAAGCTTCCTAGACACCAAAACGTAGAGATCTGATGAGACCTTAAGTTAGTTAGAGCGGGGCAAAAGCAATAACTTCTAGATTTCTAAGAATCTTGGATTTTTCCAGCGGGAAGTTAAAAAACTACGAAACTATATTTTGATCAATAAGTGTTCCCGAGAGAATCGGTTGATTTGATAATTAAAATAATAGTTTTTTTAGCTGAAACAGCTCAAAAGCATAGAGCTGCCCAAAAACCACACTAATTGAGCTTTGCGGTTAGAATTATAGGAAAGTTGCAGAGATGGTATTCGGCTTCAACCGTTTCCCACATTTTTTTTTTTTTATTTAATACTCATTATGATTAATATATTAACATTTTTACTGGAAAGAATTTTGAACAATTATGGGAAATTTTCTATATAATAAATTAAAATAAAACTCTCTAACTTGTTAATAAAAATATTGTTTAACATCCCATAACAAAGTTAAACACTTTTCTTTGTTGCAGTAAATTTCAGCGATTATGACAATAAAATTGCTCTAAACTTAAAATGAAAGTTAAGTATTCAAAAAGCAAACCGTATGTTCGTATAATTATTACAAAATTGTTGTTAATGTTGTTGTTGTTGGCTCTGATCCAAGTGCGTTCAAATCTTTCCGTAGCAACTTTGCATGAAAAATCGTTCGTTAAATTACACAAAGAAATTAATACACTCCTTTTATCAGAGACACGTAATAAAATAAAACTGTAAGAAATATAAGGAAACATAAAACTGCTCTTGAGAAGTAAAACTCTTTTCTTGAGAGTAATAAAAGGCCCTCTTTCGGAGTTTGTTATTTAGACGGAAAAATACAACTTTTCAACAGATTTTTTCTTATGACGACAAAATCAAACTAAATTTTTACGAGTTGTACCTTAACTTTTACCCCCTAATTCATAAACGATTATTAAAATTAAAGTGGCTTGAAAGTATGAATTTTGTATGGTTACAGATCCCTTAAAGCATTTATTAACTCTAACAATCGTTTGTGACTTTGAGGATTAATTTGTCTTTCACAAATAACTCTTAAATGCCGATTTGATAGAATTTTTTAAGATCAGCATATATTCAGAAAAAGCATATCGGTACTGGCAATAAACGACTCTCACATTAAGAATTTTCCTGTTCTAATTATAAGAATTATGGCAATGCTTTTTATTATTAGAGTAACTTGATTCCTGTTAATAGTTACGCAGACTCACCACGTTATTTATGTAATTTTCTTTTCTAAAAAAGAATGCAACATTTCTTGCACTTTTCAATAGAAAACGGCGAAATTATGTCATTTGAACGAATTTGTTAGAAATCAATTTAGCATCCCCCAAGAAAAATTATTTCCATTTTAAAACTCCTCCAAACTAGCACTTTTTAGCAAAAAATGGGAAAAACGTTGCACTTTTTCAGAATGGGAACGCCCTTAAACGTAAATAAGTTAACATTAAATTAACTAATTCCGACTTCAAGTGAATAATTGGAAAATTGGCTGCTACTCATAATTGAGTATAGGTTTTCACTATTAAAATATTTTTACTTCAAAAATATTCAAACTGCAATTGAAGTAGAGGGGGAAGTGAACAAAAAGCCACGAACAGAAATCCACTTTTTATAACTTGACTGACTAAATTTTGCATATTTTTCTACATTCTCTTTTCAATCTGTTGGTATTATTCCTTCATGAATATCTTTAGTGACATTGATGACATCAATACTGACACATTTCATTTGGACATCTGGGACCATGATGATGAAAGCTGTGTCCTCGACGCAGTATCACGTCTAAATGAGGTACGCGGTGTGCGCGGTTTGGGCCGTTTTTTCAAACAGGTCTGCCAGTCGGCACGTCAAGGCTCACAAGATGATTTTCTTGGTTGCGTTAACATACCGATTGCCGATATACCCAGCACCGGCATGGAGGGTTGGTTCAAATTGGAAGCACGTAGCCAACGCAGTACAGTACAGGGACGTATACTTTTAAAGTTGTGGCTGTCGACACGCGAAGGACAGGTTGGGGATGGTTCATCTGCATCGGATATTGACAACAGCAGTGATGTGACAAATATTGAACAATTACAAACGGTGTTTATGAAACACGAGGTCGCTACACATGAGCCATCCTGGACATGGAATGGTGAATTGCCAGGACCAGCACTGACTATATTACATCAGATGGCCGTGCAGGCGGACTTGGGCGAATTGCATTGCACAGTGGCAAAGTAAGTAAGAAATTATATTAAAAATTTTAGAAATGTGTTAAAATAATAATAAAATCAGTCAAATAATAATAATTAAAAAAATAATGGAATAATAATTTAAAAAAACTATTGAAATCTTACGATGAGGAAGTGTCCACTACAAAAAAATATTCAACTATTTTTATTTTAGCTATTCTTTTGTAGCTCCCAATTTGTGTTGGCCAAAACAAGAGATTGATATTCTCCATTTTGATTATATTTTCAGATTTGTGGCGGCCGCCAAATTAAATCGACACACACCGTTGGATCCAAAATTCCTGCACCGTCTGCTCACCGAAGTTGAGAAGCAATGGAACGCTTCGAGTCAAGAGCATTTAACACGTGAACTAGAACAATGGCTGGCTGAGGCCATGAATGGTTTTGTTGAGCGATCACTTTATCAAATACGACGTCATCGCGACATATTTCCAGCCCTCAATCCTCCATCGCTAATACGCTTAGAGTTTCTTCTACGCTGTTTGGGGCTGTTGGGTTCAATGCGCACATTCCGAGTGGTATGTCCCTTCAATAAGGGTGTACGCGGTGAAGTGGTAAACGCTTTGCGTAAAGGCTCTATAACCTGGGGACAAAATATCCTAAAAGAATCACAAAATCTACCAAATCCGTTGGCACACTTTGTGACAACATTAACAGCTGATATACAAATTGGACAATCCTATTATCATGCGTTGTTTGACAAGTAAGTAAAATAAATATGATTGCATATCGTTGCAAGAAATGCGAAAAGTTGTGAATCACAAAACTTTCATAAATAAAAAAATATATTGACAATTTATAAAAAATTACGCAATAATAATATGAATTTGTGAATCCTGTTTACCTAAAATGTAAGATTTTTGTTGAAGCATTTTTTGTGACGATATTTTAATAACAAAATATGTTTAGCTATTTTACAATGGCTTATATCCTACAAGAGAATATACAGACTTAACACTAGTTGAATAATAAAAACTAAAAAAAAAACTATTAAGAGAATCAACGTGCCTCAAGCACGTGCGTGCCACATAAATTATATTCTGTGACATAAAAGAAAAACAAACTAAAATTAAATAAATTTACTGAATAGTCGTCTAAATTGTCTGCTGAGGTCCTTTATGTGTTTTTATGTCTGAAGGACTACTTGCAATGAGTGTTTATTAAAATTTATAAAACGTTTTCGTCACAATAAAGGACTTGAACGAATGTAGACTCCGTAGTTCTACATGATAATAATGAAATAATGTTTGCTTTTTAGGGCAACAGTATGTGGGAGATTATAAGTTAAACACTGTTTTTATGTGTGATGATAAATGAAATGTAAATATTGATGTTTGCATTCTCATAAAGGGGAAATATTCTTGGCTAAATATTTTCATAATTATTTATATTTAAATATCAACATATATTTGCTATCGCCTTAAATTAAGGAAAATGCAACAAAAACACATTTTGGAATTTTTAAAATTTTCTTTTTTCTTTCAGTTTCATAAAAGAATCGAAAGCAATTACTGATCCGTCTTGTAATATCACAGTTTCCTAAAAATACTTTTTTTAAACGAAAACCGACTTTGATTCGTTGTTTTAAAATATCAAGAGCTGATTAGTTTCTGAAATCAATCCTTAACACCGTTTAAAAATTATTTAATATAAAAGCACTTTCGAAATAAATTTTTTCTTGTTCTTGGGACATCCCCACGCACATCCCTAAGCATACCCACCAGGACACATACATACAGAAGTGACAAGTAGTCAAGGAAACTTCCTCGGATATCAAAACGTCAAGATCTGATAAAAAGTACATGTTTCAAATCTCGGTAAAATCTTTACGATTTTTGAAAATTTTAAATTTTCCTAGCGGGCAATTAAAAAAAAGTCGGTTACATGATATTATGACTTTTTTATTTGCAGCTACAAATATTTAAAATTTAAAAAATCGGGAAGTTATTGGTTTTACCTCATTTCTGAGAATCCATCACTGTCTGTATATAAATATATATGTGTGTGGGTTCGTGTGTGTGTGTGTGAATGTGTAAGTATGTGACTCGCTTTTAACTTTGGAACGGCTGGACCGATTTCAGCCAAACTGATGAGTTCTAAAGGCTTCTACTCAACTTAGATTTCCTGTAAATTTTGAACCGATCCGAGCCGTTAGATATCAAGAAATTTTAGAAAAAGTTAGAAAAAAATATTTTTTTAAGTGATTTTAATAACTTTTAAATGGTCTTACCGTTCGAGAAACTAATCAGCTCTCAAGATGGAAAAACCACGTCGGCCACAGCAAATCGGGTCAAAATCGGTTAATCCGTTCGTGAAATATCGCGAGCGAAAAAAATTCGAAACAAGTGATTTTATTAAAAAACTCTGAATTTATATATCTAATCAGTTAGAGTTCTCGATCCTTTTCTAGGAATCGAAAAACAACTTCAATAGCTGCTACTCACATGAGAATCACTTGAATAATTGACAATTTATAGAAGTTTGAAAACAGCACAAAAACACGTTTTAATAGCCTTGCGGATAAAATTAGCGCGAAGTAGCAGGGATGGCCTATAGAGTCAACCGTTTCCAAGTTTTTCTTTGTACAGGACTAGTGAGCCAATTGTATATTTTGTAAGCCAGAGATGATACAAAAAATTTGGCAAAACTGCTTCTTTCACTTCTTTAAGTTTTTCGAAGCAGCTAAAAAAGTTTCCTAATGCAATCTTCAGCATTTCATATATATATATATATATATATATATATATATATATAAATTTTCTCTGAGTGTATCACTTTATCGCAAGTATCTCAGCATTCAGTTTATTATGATTTGATAAAATATTTTATACTTTAATTGCACTTAAAACCAACACAAGAAAAGTATTAAATAAATTCTCTTTCAGTTTGAAGAAGATGAAAAAGACCACAATTAATTTTGAGCTTAAAGTTGTTGTTCGTGTCATTCTGCACATTTTTGCTGCCATCTATTAGTTTTGTGGTCTGATTTTCAAATATGTTGCAGAAAAAGTTTTTAATAATATTGATTTGTTGCTTTTCTTATACATTCCAAATGACTGAGATGAAAAGATTTAATTTATAATTTTGATTTCTTTATTGTGCTGAAAACCGATCGTAAGACATTAAACTTTGACAAAGAAACTAAGACGGCTTATGGAAAGGATTTGTTAGGATTTTTTATTTAATTTTCAATTAATTATGAACAAATTACAGTCTTATTTCTGATGGATGTTTTGTAATATTTTGAAGCAAATCATCAAATTTTTTTATGTTTCAATTCGACAACCGTAATAAGAAACAATAATTATTAATGGCTTGTGATGGTATTACATTTTTAGGGAAAATTTCGTCTATGGATCCTTAAGTTTTAGGTATTAGGCATTGGCTACGAAGGCAAAGAAAGGTTCGAACTCATACTCTTGCAAGTTAAGAACATGGTTTCAAATCTTTTCGATCTGCATTTTTGAACGGTCGTGTGAATTTTTTGTGCCTGTTTGAATACCAAAGTCTAGTGCTCGCCATTTAACAAGTAGTAGAATTCACCTGCCTCCGAGTCCTTTGCTGCAATACAGTCATAACTCAAGATTAAAAAAAAAATTACATGGATATGAAAAAATTTTCCTTAGAGGCATGCCTGAGTTCTAAAATGAAAATCCTTGTAAATTCTATAAATAAAAATAACTCTACAGACTACAATGAGCTGAAGAGAAATAGAAATCTTTAAGCAGATTTTTCTCAGTTTTTGATATTCTGAGTTATGACTCTATGGAGTCATAGAAATAATATATCAACTATCCTCGAAATGTCATTCACTATTTTCTATAGTTCAGGAAAAATGTCCTGTATGTGTAGGGACCTTTTCCCAAGCGATGATTATAAAATGAGTTAACAAATTTAAAATTCTACTTATTCCGATTCATAATCAGCTCGATGCGAAATAGTAACTTCTTTAACTAAGTTCTTTTATTATTTCTAACTCCACTTTTAAAAAAGAAACGAGTTGACATAAATATTTGAGTAAAATAAGTTTTATTATGGCGTTTTCTTCTCTGAAAAACATGCAACATTTTTTCATTTCTTTTCTAAAAAGTAGAACTTAAGAGGAGCTTTAAAACAGAAATTGTTTTTCGCAAGTGATGTTGGATTAATTTCTAATATATTAATCATTATTAAATGATTATTGCACGTATTAAAACGTGCAATAAATGTTGCCTTCTTTTCCAGAAAAGGAATCAATATAAACTTAAATAATTAAGTTAGTAAAATTGGGAACTATATTTTTATTATTTTTTTCTAAACTATAAAAAATTAAATTTTTTGCTATTTTCTAGTTTTTATTACTTAAATAATAAAAAAACAATAATTGCAAACATATTTTAACTTTATTGAAAGCGAGTGCAGAGTTCTTTATGTGAACTGAATTAATTTTTTTTTCTCTTTGTTTTAGGCTGAAAAAATAATTTATATGATTTCCTAACTTTTCATATAAATTTTCAATGCAAATTAACATTTTCAATGTTAATTAAAATTTTTGATTTAAATCCTGATGCATAAAAACATATTTTATTTTTATAAACTGCTTATAAGACACATTTTATATAGAACTTGTAAATTTTTTTTTATGTTTTCACATACAAAAGAAAAATATTGTTCATTTGAAAAATATTATTCATTTGAAATATATTCCTGAGGAATAAACGTGATTAGCAGATTAATATGAATTTAATTAAAATATTTTTGAACAGTGAAGCCATATTCATAAAAGCTACTATTAAGCGAAAGTATTCATAAACGATTATTAGCTCAAATATCGATTTGTAAACCCTTATTAACTTCACGAATTTAAAGTCAGTTTGAGCAAAACTTAAAGTTACTGCAAATTGAAATGTTTTTCCTTATGCAAAAAAAAAAAAAATACCGCAGTCTTCAATATCATTGTAAAAAATATTTATATGCAAAAAATACTTAAAGTCATATTCGTAAAAATATACGATCTGTTTACAAGCGCTTGTAAAGCAAATGATTGTATTCATAAATGATGGTTAAGAGTAAGCACGACCGTACTTGAAGCTCCCTTTAAGCATTTATTTTTTACAAATAATTTTCCACCTCAAATATCTGTGTTAATATAGAACAAAGGATTCATGTGGGATATTAAATCGTTTAAGATTTTTTATGAATGTGACCGTAAATATTTTGAATAGGAAATAGATGTAAAAAGATCGCGCATTAATATTTCTCATATTCACTTTTCTTAAAACGCACCCAAATTAACATTTATTTAACATTTATTAATATGATAAACTCTCTCTTGCAAAATTATATTTATATTATCCTTTCAAAAGTCCTAATATTTTACAGCAGGTCATGAATATTCACCGCGTTTCATTTTGAGTGCAAATAACACTTATTAAATATGACATGCAGGCGTGAACTTCAATATTTCTTTTTTTTCGCAACTGTAAAAATATTTTTAAATTACACTGCGAAGCTGTTGTGGCTACCACAGCCAGGGAGTGTGTGCCAACAAAGACCCATAAATATTAACAACATAAAGAAGGCACTCCCTGATTTATATAAAAGTACAATATAAAAAATTATATAAAAAAAATTGAAAAATATTCGTTTTAAAACAGGAATAATATTTTGCTTAAAGCAAAATGCAACAATTTAATACCGCCTTCAATATGATTAAGTCCGGTTACGTGTGTTCAAAATCATAATAATTGGATATTTAATAAAATTTTATTTTAATTAATATTTCACATAAACACACGTACACATGTAATCATCTGTTATATAATCACGTTTGTGATAGAATCTTTTCGTCCTTGAAGGCTTTGCGTTTGAGCCACATTGGAAATTTTCCTTTATGCTCCTACTTCGTCTTGCTCATAATAATGAGCTTAAAGTCAATTATAATAATCGTCTTAATAATCATTTAACATCAGGTTCACTATGGCTACGATAACAAATCTTAATAAATTATGTTGTTTTTCAGGTAAAGGGTGATTTTTTGTGTGGGATTTGTGGAAATAAAATTTAGTTTTTAAATATTGTGGCGATTAAATATTGACAAGCGGGTAGTATCTCTTTAATTATAATGACTGTGTTTAATTATATTCTTCTCCTAACAGATGGAGGCCATCCTTGGAGTAGCGGTACTCGTTAAGAAAATCCCTGCATCTAATTTTAACAGAAAAGCTATCGATTTGTTTCGCTGTCCTATACTTTTGAACTCTTCGAGGTAAATAGGTTTCATTTTTAAACTGCAATAAGCTTTGAATAAGTCACCCGATATCCCGTGATATGCAGTGATAGATGCTGAGATTGAGTCCCATAAATGTAATAAGAATTTCTTTGGTTCTCTATATCTCGCAGACATACTGATCGATTTTGACCCATTTTGCGGTGATTGGCGTGGTTTTTAATGCAACAATGGAAGAGCTGAATAGTTTGTGAAAGACCGTGGAAAAATTGTTCGAAAAATCACTTGTAAAAAAATCATTTTATTAGTTTATTTTCTTCTTGAAATCTACTTCTCTGTATCAGCTATAATTCACAGGATATCTCAGTTCGTTAGAGTTTTTCAGGATGCCACTATTTGGTTTGAACGGAGTGAAACCTATATCTTCCCGAATTATTGAAACTTTTAATTTTTATTTGAGTTTTAAATTGTTGTTTCCAACAGACTTCCCTACAGGTTCGCAATATTTTACAAACACATCGAAATTAGTTTTGGACTGAGTAAATTAGATAATTAGGAAACTAACTACCGTTGACATAATATACAATTCTCGTATTCTCTTCATATTTATAAAAAATAAAAATAACAGTTGAAATAATTAAACCAGAGTCACTCTTTTTCGGAAGAGTTGGGGTAAAATTGTCGCATTCGGTATCGTATGTAGAAATTTCGATCGATATCTAGAACCATAATTTGGACCCTGCTGAATTTTTATTATTCTCATAATTTATTTATTTATTCAGCAATTTTCATTTCGTTCTCTTCAAAATAGTATTTCCTAGACGACCTTGTGGCCGCTTTTCTTATTCCAATCGTCGAAGCAGTTCTGGCAGGCAGGGGCTGGTGTGTCCTTTTATTAATCTTTTCAATCTTCTGATAATAATTATTTTTACAGAAAAATATTAGAGCCTTATTTTGAAAATATTTGTAAGTTTATTTTTTAGAAATTATTGCATCTCGTTTTATGAATTTTATTCTAAAATAGTTTCCTTCCCAGCATTTTAAAACTGAGTTTGTCACCAATTTATTCTTCGTTTAATGTAATTGAATTTAATTGTGCTAATTTTTGATGTTAAAATAGCTGGAAAGAATTTTTTAAATTATATATTTATTTCTTATTTGTCCTTATCCTGTAACCAGTTGTCAATGTCAATGAAAGATAATATCAGAAATAGAACACGCCTGTTTAACCTTTTTTCAGTTTCTAACAGGCTCTTGATATATCCAGCCCGTTAAAGAGTAATCACACCATGTTGTCCTCAAAGGTGGGCCATTCTTTATATTCTCTGGACGTTTTAGTTACGGAATTATTTCGCCGTTACATTTCGCCCTACAATACCGACTATGGAGAGTGCCTTTTAGTACACGATTGCATTCAATAATCAGTGCTATTCCCTCGCCATTCAATCCTGTTGGTCACATATAACACCATCATGCAGCAGTGAAAAACCTATATTTTGTGATTAATTCCGCTAACGAACACACTTAATTAGTCTTCGTACTCTACACAATAAATACTGATTCATGCCTCACTCTTTTAATAAAACTATTTCATAACATTTTCTTTAATATCATAAGTTTATTTCATAAAAGTAAATATATACTTATGCCGATAACCTGTATCGCAATAAAATATTCACCCTGTTCATATTATTGAAAATATCCTTGTTGTGTTGCTCATCCTTAAATTTTCGTAAATATAATTCTAAATGTTATTATTATTACTACGACTAATCAATATGATGAAGTAGATTTTTATTTGTTTTACTGGTTAATACTTTCACGAAGGTCGTCTAGTCGCAAGTTTAAATAATAGATTCTTTTATCTTCATCTCCTTTCATTTAAGACATAAAGTTGTAGACAAAAGAAATATAAGAAAACGAATACAAGTCGTAATTATTTAACAGTTCTTTGAAAAGTGGCAAAAGGAAAGAAACTTCTATCATCACATCCATTGATTTTCATTTCATTTGCTAATAAAAATAAATACAAATTCCTTTATCTGCTGAGAGAAAGAAAGTTGGAATTTCGGTTCATGTTCACGTAATCGAGGTCGTCTGTGTTTTTCAACTCAATGACCTAATAAAATGGCATACAAATAATTACAGAAGAAGAAATATCGAAATTAAGCCATGAAACCGATAAAATGTCTATTTACTTTTTGGTTTGTGGGTTGTCCATCTCATAATTTATTTAATAAATATTAAAAAAAAGAATTAGGCGTGTTAATGTATCTGTACATTCGTATGAGTGTGTATTTATTCGATACATACATACATACATATTCGTGTATTTAATGGAGACATTTAAATTAAGAAATATAAAGAGGACTTATGAAATTCTTGGTTATATTGAATGTTGTACAAATTAGCTACAGATTTTAAAGGTCGGTAGACACGATCGACATGTTTGCGATGAAACTAGTGTACGATTTTCAAATTGATGTGATATTCCATCAATTATCGTCACCGTTAAACATACTAACAACTATTTAATTGTACGTTACGATTGCTTGTCAAGCATTTTGATGGTGTCCAGACCCCTTAAAATATATCAAACAAACTGACTGTTCTAAGAACCAACAAAAAATTCAAAAATAAATTTTTTAATAAGCATAGAATTTCGGAACCACTGAATTTATTTGCATAATAATTAAAGTAGTTACAGAAGAGTAGTCGGTCCTTCAGAATCTTGTCTTTTGAAATGTGTATATCCATAATATTTCGAGATGTCTGGAACTATAAAAGTAATATCAGAAAAAATTATTTAGCTTTTTATTTATATATAATAGTTTATTTTTCTATACTTTTATATTTTTATTAATTTAATTTCTAGTAGTTCTTAGCTAGAAGAAGAGCATTTACAAAATTCCCTCAGTCAGAGTAACATCGGGAGAAGTATTATTTTTGACAGGCAGCTCTAGAACGGTTCCAATACTGGTTTTTATGAAACTGTAACTGAGAGTGGCATTAAGGACGCCACAACACAAAGGCTTACAACTTCTTATCGACTATCATGGTTGTATTAATTAATCCCTGCTGTTGACAATGTTACAGAAAAGTTACCGGTTTCTCTCGAAAATCAATCACATGGCGTGCTCTGTGATATCTGCTTTTCCCTCTAAAGATATTAATTTTAATTCAATTGACAATAGCAGTAAATCACTGAAATTAATGGTTTGAGACAAGAAATAAAATAAGTGAAATTACCTCTACGCTTTATTCACTTCATTCCATTCACTTCATTTAACTTTCGGTGAAAAAGTTCAATTTCTCTTAAAAAACGTTTTTAAATTTAATTAAATATTTTTTCAAGCTTCATAGTAGACAGGGCAAATATAAAGCGCATTGTAGTCACTCGAGCTTATGAATACGTGTTGATTCCAGTCTCAATAATAATTTCAATTTAGTTCTTCGAAGCAAAAAGCAAAAGCAAAATTTTGCAGTTCGACTTGAAGTCTGACTAACACTTTTTATCTCAGTAATTTCATTTGCGATAGTGTGGAACGCGTAGCAACATATTCTATCGAAAAAAGTTTTCAAGACCCATTCATAATTCTCGTTTTTATTTATGTTTCTTTCAGCACAAACGGTATACAATACTTTAGTATAGTTTATAAACAATTCGATGCCATGATCGGTGACGAGGTCTATCATCGCCTGGAATCGGGCCAAGTGCCCGGCATACGTCTAAATCTCTCCCACTATACCGTACTGGAGGGTGAGAGCGATTCTCTGGACATAAAACCATTTGAGCTATTTTTGGCCTTACAGGAGTTTTGTCAATTAAAGAGATTCCTTTCCGCTCAACCGCAACCACCGGAGAAGCCCTTGGCTTTGGGCAGATATCATGATTGGTTTATACCGGTATTCGAGAAATGGATGATGATTAGCAAAGCCAAAGCATTGCAGCGCGTTAGAGCCGCCATACGTTTAGATGCCATCTGTGAAGGCGAAAGAGTAGTACGTTACAGTTCATCGTCCGTGGATACGGCTTCTACGCTGGTGAATATTAAAGAATTTTGGAAGATAATTAACTGGCCCGACGAGGATACGGCAGCGATCTTGGAATCACAGCTAATCGATGTGGTCTGTGCAACAGCCATGCATTATTGTGATTTAATCCACACCGCCTTGGCGGATAGCGGTTATTATGAAACGCAGGGTCCGTTCCGTTGCTCCGACGATATGTGTGTGACAGTGAATAATTTGGAATATGTGAGATTCACTTTGGCCGACTTTCGTTCCGATGACAATCTTTTGGAGGAAGCAGCAGATAATTTATTGGAAAGCAGCCTGGCTCATATGGAAAATCGCTGTGAGCGCATACTTTCAAAGCTGGCGCCTCTTATGCAGACTTCTTTGCAAAAGGCTGTGTTCCATTTGGCCTGGTCGCCAGATTCTTTGCCAGCCAATCAGGCCATTGTGCCACTTTTGGAATATCTCAATTCACATTTGGGCGCCTTGAATAGCGCTCTCTTGCCCAAAAACTTTAACCGAGCCCTGCGTTTTGTTTGGAAAACGGTGTTGGGTGAAATGACTAGTCAAATGGAAACAGGAGATGATGCTGAAAAGCCTTCCAACTTTCACAAACGCCTCTACGAAGCTCTTCAACTTTTGGTGGATTTCTTTCATGCCGAGGGTCAGGGTTTATCTTTCGATTGCCTACATTCCGATGACTTTTGGATGGTGGAACAGCGTTTGCAATTCCACAAAACCGAAACTAATCGACTGATAGACATGTTCTATATGAATCGTTTGCGGGAACAGTTAGTGACAGCTTCGCCGGGCCCTTATGGCTCGTTGGCGGTAAGAGCCTATTTTAATCACGACTCATTATGTGTTGAAGTTTTACATGCCCGAGATATTGTGCCGCTGGATCCAAATGGTTTCAGTGATCCGTTTGTAATAATCGAACTGCTGCCCCGCAGGGTCTTCAGCCACTGCATGGAGCAACAGACTAACGTACATAAGGTAAGTTTAACCGTTTATGAAACTAAAGCAGATCGATTTTCTCTTCATTTGAAAAAGAAAGTGTGTGCTCCAAGTTGGGTGTGTTCCAAAGACAGCAAATATTTGAGCTTAATTTTCTGTAATTTTCTCTCTTCAAATCGGTAGCCTAAATACAATATCCTTTTACTAAAACATCACCATTAATTTGATTTTCTTAGATTAAATTTCGTCCTTGAATAAAAGTAAACAGCTTTCTAAAACCTTTTTTAACTGTGATCGCAGCGTTAATGAGAATATTTGCTGTTTTATATTTTGTTCTTTTAGAAAACTTTAAATCCCATTTTCGACGAATGCTTCGAGTTTTCGGTGACTCTGGAACAGTGCCTGTGTGAAGGTGCAATGGTGTGTTTTACGGTTATGGATCATGATGTCTTAACAGCCAATGATTTTGGTGGCGAGGCGTTTTTAGCATTGGGAAATATACCCGGAGTGGCTGATTACAATAGCAGCGTTGAAAATTTCCATGGTCTGAAACAAATTGAATTGCCTTTAATGCAACAATTAGAAAAAAGTAAGTATGACAGTTAATTATCATTAATTACATAATTAATTAGTTACTTAATCCGTAATATTTTGTACACGTAATATTTTATACACTAACAAATATTATTGCACAGTTAAAGTAGGTTTCGGGTAAGGACTTATAAGATCACTTCCATAGTATCAGTTGGCATATGCCTGTTGCTCCTAAAATTTCAATGAAGTTCGAATTGTATTCAATTTTCATGCCAAACAGATGTTTTTCGAAAACGTATTTATTTTTGAGAATTATTTTGTAGTTTTTAGTTTGTAAAAGAGAGTATTTTGTGCATATTTTGCTGTCAAGTTTAGTCGCACTAGAATAAAATATTCAAAATAACGCATTTAACAGCTGGAACAAAAGCATTTTTTCTGGTTTTTAATTCTAAAAGATGACATCCGTTCTGTCTGCACAAGCTGTTTAATTGAAAAAATATTTATACCGAAAAAAAGAATTAATAGATATACATAAAATTAAATTTCATTATTTAAATGTCCGTCTGGGCACAGTTTGCAGTTGAAACAGCAACCGTTGTTGTCACTGTTCGCTGCTGCAGCCACCCGCCATAATCTCCTGATATATTAATTTCTTCCATTCTTCGACTGGGTGCTCCTGCTCGTCCAAAGTGTGGTCATATGCCTTCGAAGGTGGAGCATTTACCTCGTTCTCATCATACCACATACTAACATAATTGTGCGTTAGAGCCTCTTCCACCGAAATGCGTTCATCTGCATCAATTTTCAACATTTTACCCAGCAAATCTCGGGCATCATCAGTCCTACAATCATTCTCTTCACTTTCCTCGTTGCACTTGTTGAACAAAGCATCGGGAAACAGGCGTTCAAACGTATAACCTCTGCACTGGGGTAATGTTTTCAAATAGTTGCGAACATTCGGAGCCAATTTATTGAGGAAGGAGTCAGATGGTGTGCCCAATTGTTCAATTATTTTATTCCATTGATCCATGTGATCAGAGCCGCGAAACAGTATGCTGCCCCGTAACACTTCGGCGAATATACAACCCACCGACCAGATATCCACATTCTCTTTATAACGCATACCCAATATAACCTCGGGCGCCCGATAATAACGTGTTACCACATACGGCGTCATCATAAAGTTGTTGCCTTTGGCATTTGTTCGAGCCAAGCCAAAGTCGAGTATCTTTAAAGTGCAATCGGCATTCACCACAATATTGGAGGGCTTCAAATCTCGGTGTATAATGCCGGCCATGTGCAAGTGTCTAACACCGCATAGCAGCTGATAGACCAGGAACGAAAGTCTATCATGATCTAGGCCCATGTGCATAATACTATTGAAATTCGCCTCCATGAGTTCGGTTACCAAATACACATCCTCGAAGTCTGCAAAAGTCGCGTTGGGTGTAAAAACATCCAGCAAACGAATGATATTTTTGTGATTCACCAGCTTTAAAAGTTTTAGTTCGCGATAGGCTCTCTTCGCCTGTATGACATTTTGAAACGGTCGGGACAGTTTTTTAATGGCAACACTCTGATTCTTTAAAGTATCGTAGGCGGAGCAAACTACACCCTGGGCGCCTGTGCCAATGGGCCTTAAATTTTGATAGTGAACTGGCACTGTGAAGTTGGCGTCGATAATTTCAACCGTATAGAATTCATATTGTGAATTCATGTTGTCACTTTTTATTTCAAACACTTTCCGTTCTTAACGCTTGCAAGTTCTGCTATTAAATAGCTTGATTGTTTGCTTGAGTCAATTACAAAATAATTGCGATAAAATTATCGATTAACCGCAAGATGGATGAGAAATTATGAGCTAAAATTATATTGTTAAAAGCCCCGAGTTGTTAAACAAAGAACAGTTGGCAATTTTAATTGTACATTTTGCTGAGTTATTTTAAAATAAAATATTCATTCATTTGTGACCCAACGTTTAGAATAGATTTCACAGATCGGAATACGTAAATATATTGTGTTTCTTATAGAGTTAAAGAACTTTGAATTGGAACAAAACAAAGATGAGTTTCTTTTTTTAAAGGACATGAAATTTACTTGATTCTAAACATAATCTTCTGGCATTATAATTCAAATATGACTTGAGTCCACGGCCGGTTTGGCTGTAGTCTATTCTGGAGGTCCTAATTTTCGTTTACTTTTTACAATATCTGTGCCCGACTATCGGCAATAAAGCGGCAAATGTCGTCCTCCAGCAAGTCAATCATTTCGGCTTGGACCAGCGACTTCACACATCCCTAGAAAAAATGATACTTCGGTGTTGAATCGCACGATCTTGGAAGCAAATTCACGGTCAATCGAAATGTTTCGTGCTGGTTTCTTATCAGCTGACCGAATTCGGAATATCCCACTAAATTATGACGGGTTGTTTTCAGCAGTCTTATTTGTTGGTGTTGTTTCTTTATGGCGCATTTTTTAATTTAAGATGAACACTTGAATCTCAAATATATTTTCTTACGATGGGTTCAACCATTTCTCTTAAATGTATATCTGGATATATTTCGCTTTGTTTGTTCTTCCTATCAAACTCCTGTAAATTTATGTTTTAAATTATTAAGAATGTTTTTATGAAAATAACTTTAGGAAGAAACTGATTTTTCTGATGGACTAGTATATATTTTGGGAAATTGTCGTTTTTTAGACTCTTCAATTTTAATTATGTGCTGCTTCTTTTTTTCCAAAATCTTATTAAAAATTCAAAGTGATCAATTGAGGGGTTTCAGCTAGTTCCTATTCGTATTGCACTGGGGCTAATGCAGATCGCCAGGGAACGTTTATCCAATATTTCTTAGAATAACTAAAGACATTTATTTCATACTTCCACTTCACTAAGTGAGAAGCTTAAAAAGAAACATCAAAGTCACAACAAGAACTCACTGATCACTTTTCCTTTTTTTGGATGGACATTGGAACGCTAAAAGGATTATTAAAAGCAAAATATCACTCACAATTTAATTTCATAAATATGAATATGAAAATATGGGCCATTCAGTTCAGTTCAATTTTACCTTAAAAAAGTTCAACTTTGTCTAATCAAAATATAAAATCAAAGCAGTTCAAAATTATTCAACAGGTTCTTAGTTCAAATCAGCCATCGACAAATAATTTTATTTTAGTAAATTTCTTTATAGTCAACAAACTAGCAGAACAGATCAGTACTAAATCCGAGACCGCTTCACCATCTCAACAGCGTTCTTTGTTTAATTATTTCCCTTTAGATGGTGGCAGCAAAAATATCAACTATTTAACCGAAACTTCTAACGAAATTGAGGTTAATTAACAATTTACAGTGAACATTTAATTATCAATGTATTTTACAACTTTCAACTTATCATGTTCTCTTTTATAGAAAAAATGTTATATATTTTACACTTTTTATAGAAAAGGGCACTTTATTTCACTTAAAAACACCGAATTGATGAGAAATTAATTTACCATCCCCAACGAAAAATGTTTGTTGTTTTGAAGCTCTTAAGAACTGCAACTTTTCAGGAAATAAGTGAAAAAATATTTCATGTTTTCCATAAAATAAAACAAAATTAATAATTTAAACTACAATAACTGAAACAAATAAAATATATTCATAAATCAATTCAAGTTGCGAGTTTGTGCGGTGAAAAATATTCTCTCCCAGAGGAGCCAAAGTTGAAATAAATGAAAAGTTTATCACGACATAACTTTGATTGGATGAATCGGGAATTATATTAAGAAATTAACTAATTTTATTTTAAATTAATTTATTCAATATTCCAAACTCTTTTCAGACAATCCCATATTGCAGATTTTAGAGTTGCGAGTTAACGACAAACAGGCACAGGATTTCGTCCGCAAACAAAAAGCCAGAATAATTGAATAAAAGTTAAAATTACTTAAGCCCATTATAACAATGAGACAATGTGCAACATTTGATAGTTAATGAAATCAATATGCAACCAAACCGTGTGCATAAAACAAAATGACAACAAAAATAGACATGAAAGAACCAAAAACAGACAGACTTAACAGCCAATAAAACAAACTAAAATTATAAAAATTTATAAAAAAAAAAAAAACAAGAAAATTACAAAAATGGTGCATGAAAATCATAAAAAAATTAAGAAAATCGAAAACAGTGTAGAAAATGTAAAAAAATAATGGTTTTAGTGGAAAGCGTACTCTAGATAATTTGTAACAAAATTTTGTGAATTATGAAAGAAAATTTTACTCAATCAATTGCAAATAATAAAACATTTGGACAATTCTTATTGCAACAAAAAAAGAAAAAACAAAAACATCAAAATATCAACTTTAATAAACTTACAGAATTTAAGCAAAACATGGCCAACAGCCACAGCAAAACAGTGGTAACAATATTTTGCCGTCAAATTGGAAAAAGGAACGACGGAAAACTACAAAACAAACACGAAACCAATTAAAACGCAACTTTTAGGGAATCTTTTTTGGATAAACTTTTTTTCAACATTTTCTTTGTAATAAAAGCCAATCAAACTACACTACAACACAAAAGTAAACCACCAGCTACAAGTAATAGTAATAATTGAAATTATTTAAAAAGAATAGAGTTTGATAACAAACAAACAAACAAAAATAACTCAAACAAATGCTGAATAAACAAAACGAAAAGTAAATTTTATTTTAAATATTAATATTAAAGGAAAACTATACAAATTACGTGTAATTTATTAAAATAATGTAAGACGTCACAACAACAAAAAAAAAAAAAGAAAAACTATATCTGATCATAATACAGTGGTGTAAAGAACTGGAGAGATTATTTTGATTGATTTTGATTTGTACGCCTCCTCCCAACATTTACAAATGAAACGGGTATTTAAAAGTAAAAAAAACGTTGCCGTGAGTACATCATTTTTATTTTTATTATATATTTTGTTTAGTTTTTGTTAATTATTTTTGCGTTGTTGCTTCTATCCAAAAAGCAACAATATCTTTACGTTTCCTGATAGTTATTTAGACCATTTTCTGCTTGAAATCACACGGAATCACGCCAATTTTATCTGGCAAACTTTGACTCACTTTGTGATAAAGTCTCGTACTCTGTTTAATATTTCCTATGAAATGCTGTCAGCCCACACATAAAACTGATTTTAAGTATTTACAACGTATTATGGCAAAAGTTCTTATTGTGCATTAATTTTTTGAGAAAAATTTTTCTTGCAACATATTTTGATGACAGCCAAAGAACATGAGCGATACGTTTTCTGCACTCAAACATATGGGTTCTGCTTATTCTGCTTACACGCTTAAAAAAGCGGTTGAAATATTAAAAAATCGCATGCTTGATCAACATTTTTCCTGGTCTAATTTTGTTAGATGATTTATTATCTAACTTTTACAAGAGAAATGTTTTAAAAGCGACACTCGACATGTAAATATTTTTCAGTGGGAAATGTGACATGTCAGTTGTAAAAAACATGTCGTGTGCAGCAGACTCTAATAAGTTGAAAAGAAAGTACAAAAACGAATAAAAAACTTTTTAGTTTTACTTTGAATTAAAGCGAAAAAATAAATATATCTGACCATTTACAAACTCTATAGCAACGACATCTTTATTTTATTATTATTATTATATATTTTCCACAATTTTGTATAGGAACTAAATTTATCCCCTGTAGGCACGTTCTTCTAATTTTAAAAATTATAGCTAAACAGACTTAAACCCACAAACGTATATTGATAAAGGACTGAAATTGCAGCGCAATCTTGCCAAACACTGGAGCACACTTGTTTTTTATCTATCTACTTCACAATTTTTTTATTTTAAACATTTTTATTTAATTCGTTTCCCATTTGAACATGAATATGAATCAAAATATTTAGCTCAACTTGCAAAAATTCCAGCAAATGGAAACAGAAACTTGTGCTTGTGATGGCCAATTTTGGCCTTAAAATATTCAAAATTAAATATTATTTACATGTCACAATTGTGCATGATTGTACAGGGCTTAGGCACGTCTATACTCTTGGGTATTTTGGGTTATTGATATAATTTCAGCATTTTGTGCTAAACAGTAAATCAACAATTAACTTAATTCTGTTTGGCAAAACCGAATGACTGATTTCAGTCAATTAAAAGGATAAATGGTTTCATCAATACTGTAGTGTGAACGAAAAAGATCAAAATTTTAACAGGCAAACAGTTCCTTAAATTACCAATTTTATTTAATTTTTGTGCCAGAATTTTACATCACTGTACAACAAAACAGCTGGCGAGTGCAACAATCTAAAATTGCTGAATGCCTTGCAAGCAAAAAGGTTTAACATTTTCCATAACTTCCTAAAAAAAGTTTGTCACTCAAAGCTTTTTGTTGAAATGACAATTATCGACTATAAATGGAGTGTTTAGATAAAATTAAATTAATACAACAAATAAAACTAATGAAAATTAAATGTTCAGTGATTGTTGTCAATTCAAGGAAACCAGATAAAAAGCAAAACCAAAGTTATAATTATTAAATATTATTGTAATTAATTCAAAATAATAAGTGTATGAAACAAAATACCAAATAATTAACACGATTCTTCTAACCTGAGCTTAATGATTTCAACATTTATTTACAACCTTGAAGCCAAAAGGATAAACCGAGAAGTTTTTGACTTTCCATTTATTTAAAAACCAACCCGCACCAATTTATTATATACAAAATATTTAATATAATTATAAGATAAAATAGCACCTTTCAACTATTTACACAACAACAGCAACATTATTTATTACATGTATTTATAATATAATTGAAAAGATGAGGAAAGTAACTACAAATATAAAACCAAAAAATCTATCCCACCTTTAACTATATCAAACTGTTTATTTGCCTTCATTTATTTCAATATATTCATTAAAAACGTTCATTAAAATATAACTTTTTTCCACACTATAACATCCTTTTAAAGTTCTTCACACTTTCAGCAACATACAATTAACACCATTTCCCCCTTCTGATTACACTCTTTCCAATGCTTTAAGCCAACTAAAACAGTGAGAGTAACCCACTACCCTACAGTGTAAATTTTGTACTATAAAACATACATTCTAACTTATTAAAAGAAAACAAAAAACCAAAAAAAAAAAAAAGATACTAAAAACAAACTTTAGAAGAAACATATTCTCGAACGACTTGAAAAACTACTCTTATTATAATTCTAGTCTATAAAAGAAATACTATTAACAATTTTATTTTTAAGACATTTAACTTTTTATACCTACACTGAATCGCTAAAAAGAAAACAAAGACGCTATAAAAACCTACTAAATTATTGAAAAAAAAAAAATTTTAAATAAATAAAGAATGAAAACACAAAATATTAAATTAATTGTATGTAAAATAAAAACATGTGTAAATGTTATAATATCGATATAATTAAATGAATGTATTCACTAACGAACAGTAGACAAACGTTTATCAATTGTAAAATAATCAAAATACAAACAAAAATGCCATAAAATACAAGTTAAGAGGAAACGTTCAGATATAAGGATTCATTTTCGGTACACAATTATGATTTCTGGTCATTTATTTTTACAGAAATTTGTTGTTATAATGTTTTTGGATTGAAGAAGTTGTTGCATTAATTCGAACTTGTGAGTGATTTGTTCGCTACTTCTACTGCAAATAAATTAGTTAATTCATTTAAGATTGATGAGAAAATTTTCCAGAGTCCCAGGGAAAATCAATCAATTCGTTTATTCAATTTTCACTGCCGAGCATAACAGCTGTTTTCGAAAACCGCTACAATTACATCATCAGTTCTCATGTGTAGTTTTGTTTGTCATCTGTTATTAGTTGGATTAGCTGAATGTGATGATGAATCTTATTTATGCAGATTTTATTATGAAATAGAATACGAGAATTGTATGGAAAACTCCTGCTTTACTTTCCAAGCCATTAATTATTTTATTTTATTATTACATATTTTTGGGAATTGTCGTTTTAACTCTTTTACTTTTATTTTCGTGCTCATTCTTTTTTTTCCCCCAAAAGTTATTTATTAAAATATCAAAGTGATCAATTGAGGGGTTTTAGCTAGTTCCTATGCGCATTTCACTGGGGCTAATGCAGATCATCAGGGAACCTTTACCCAACATTTCTTAGAATAACTAGAGATGTTTATTTTAAACTTCCACATTAATAAATGGGAAGTCTGAACAAACATCAGAGTCATAACAAGAACTCACCGATCACTTTGCCTTTTTAATTTTCTTACGTTTTTATTTCATTCTACAATTGGTTGGCTTTTTCCGACTCTAATTGTAGTTGTAAGAGAAATAAAGAACAACAACAACTAATAATTGTTTTAATGTAAAAACAATTTATTGAGAGTGTTGACAACATAAATTGTTTAAGCGCGGGCACTCGCTAATTAAATTATTACATATTTTTGGGAATTGTCGTTTTAACTCTTTAACTTTTATTTTCGTGCTAGTGCATTAGCCCCAGTGAAATGCGCATAGGAACTAGCTAAGACCCCTCAATTGATCACTTTGAAATTTTAATAAATAACTTTTGGGAAAAAAGAATGAGCACGAAAATAAAAGTTAAAGAGTATTTTATTTTATTCTAAATGAATGTGCAAGTATTTAACTTGAAACGACCTTTAATTTATTTGTTTGACCAGAGGATTATATGTTACAGGTCCCATATCCAGGGACTATCTTTACACATGCGCGCACTCTGTCGAAGCTAAGAAATTTTATTGTGAGGAATATAGCCCATAGTACTTCTGACCATTCAATATAAAATTACTCAAGATGTTAATTCTACACACGAAATATTTTATTCAAAACGAACTGTCTTCGTAATACTTTAAAAGTTTTGCTGGTACCTTAACGAAAAATCAGTTTAGCCTGGATGAAGAGCGTGTAGATTTAAAAAATCAGCAGCGGGTCTTGGGTTCTGTAATGTTACCTGCGGTTTTTTTTATAGTTTAGACATTGAAATGCACCAGAAATTTCGGGCATACTCCAGAGTCAATATGTTCGAGTGTACTACTGATTACCTTTTTCGGTTTCTTTTATATGCGCTCTAATAGCTTGAAAATAGGTTTGAGTCAAGGCCCATAGATAATAATTGTATTCTGTTTTCGATCGGGTGTATGCAAGTGATATAAATAATGAGAAACTCGCAATAAATTCTCAGTCCATCGGTCATCAGACTGTGAAATTTGAATGCCAAGAACAGCCACAACTTCTGATACCTCCGTACATTTTGATCATTGAGGACTTCAGTGTTATTGATAATAAGCCATAATAAAAAATATCGCACACCGCTAAGAACTCAAGCAGTTGCTGCGCTTGTGCAGAACTAAGACCATAATAGCAAACGTCTAATAGCCTGTCTTACTATTTGTAATTATATAAAATAATAGAAGAGTCGCGAGGGAGCAAAAATGATTATAAACAGTTCCTAAACTGAAGCCTGCCGAAATTTCTTCAATCCAAAAATATATAACAATAAACGAATATATAACAATAAACATACACTTTTTTCATCTAAACAAATTTTACATATCAAAATATTAATTCCCTTTATTCTGTAACTAATTGTCCACGTCACGTCAATAACAAGACAGCTACGTACTCTAAGCAGACAACAATTAACTATTCCTAACAGTCTGTAATTGAGCTCAAAGGATTGGATATAGAATAATACTGCTGCTAAAAAAAGGAATACAGAAGTGTTTCATTTTTGACTTCGTTTTGAAGTGACATTGACTGATAGTTACAGAATAAGGGGAAATATTATTTTAAGTCTAGAAACTTTCTCAAAAATATTTTTTTAGAAAACCCATAATTTCTAAAGCTGCTTATTCACAACTTTAACAAAGATATTAATAAATACTCGTCTACATACAGTGAAAGCTTTTATAAGAGAACAACAATTCTTAGATGGATATAAAGCACAAAGTAAAATTTCAGTTGCAAAGCAGGATCATAGACACTATTTTATAAAAGAATCAAAACTATAACAGTTCAGTTTTAAGCATCATGATCTTTCACCGAAAAAGAGTTACCGCTCGCAATCAAAATTAATAAATGGCGGAGATATTTAAAGTTCTTTTGGACATTTTTAACATGTGGATTGTCTGGGAGTATTTGCTAAAAGCAGAGAAAAAATATTAATTAATATAATTTCTGGTTTAATTAAACAGCATCCACGAATGCGCTCCAGCGAAGCAATTCTATGAGACGTGATGCGATTTTTATTGCTTATCAATGCGAGATTTATTTCTATTGGGTTGTTATAGACTCCAATATTATTGGTGACTGTTTAACAATTATCTGTTTTAATAGATTTTTCAGTTACAGACGTTTTCTTATGGGCGCAAGATATTACATTTTCAAATATTTTTTGATATTGAGTGGTGACTCCTTATGGTTTAGTGTGCGATATGATCCCTGGCATGTTCACCAATCAGAGAATGTTTGTCTGTCTCGGGGATAGCTTTCATTGTATATTTTAATTGTTATTTATTAACTTAATCCCCTTCATATAAGAGCAGCTGCAAACAATATGTTTTCAGATCTGTTCTGACAATCGACTGCTTTCAACTGAAATAATTTCTATAAAATTTGTTATGAAAAAAGTGCAATATATTTATACAACTTTTACTAGATCGAAAGCTCGATAACTATTTGCCAACAATTATTATTTATTTTAATTTAAAACTGCTATACAACCAAGTTTGGTAAAAAGAATACGAGAACTGAACCACTAAATAACAAAAAACTAGACACAATAAAAACAAACTACCACAACCAAATAAACAAATAAACATAAGCACATGTATGTACACTTATGTATGTATGTGTTAGACCTTTTTAGAAGAAAGACATTTCTAAGCATTTTATTTTGATAATAATTGTTTTTTTTTTTATAAAAACCAAAAGCTTAAAACAAGAGTCAAACTACAAAATTTCTTAAGCTTCTTGTGGGTAAAGAAATTTATTTTGTAATACGATTTTTTTTTACTTGATAGTGCAACATGAAAGCCCTCCTAAGAAAATCAAACCAAACTGAGTTTAAAAATTAACTTGACAAAAATACAAATTTACACTGAAACAGACAAATCAAATAAACTTTGTACCGCATACATTTTAAATAAAAATTATATTCGTACACTGTAAAATACTACTTACATACAACTACATAAACATGTTACTCGGGCAACTAAAAGTTACTAAAATTGCTGGCCAATTAAACTAGTTAAAATGAGCAGAACATTAATAACAAATTAAACTGGCTTCTGTTGGAAAAAAATCAAACAATAATTGGATAAATCATTGGCCCCAATCATTAATTAATATGTCGCCAACAATTCAGCTAAATGTCAGTCGAAAATTGTAAATATTTGGGTACTCTGTTCCCAAATTCGTACAACATTATATATAAAACTTCATAAAAAAAAATTAACAAAATATATATGAAATAATCAGTCCCGTCACAGAACTCAATTCGTTTGAAAACACAACTGATTTCGCATTTTTTTCTTCCGAAAATTACAAAACTATTATTCCGAACAAAATCATTTTTAATATCATGACATTGAAAAAGACTTATTTCACTATCTTACGATGTCGAAAGAGTTCATGGGAACGGCAGTTAATTTAAAAAAATATTTCCTTTTTTTTATAATCCAAATACGGAATCATTTCAGGTTTCCAAGCGCAATAGGACTTTGCGAAACGGCTGTATTCTGATAATTTGTCCACAGAATACTTTATTTTATACAATAACATTTAACACAAAATTTTATAAATATTTTGATTATTTGAAACAAAAAAGTGTTTCGATATCCTTAAATCTACAGTCGATGTAGTGGAAACTGAAGAGATATATTTTCTTAATTACGGAAAACTAGAATCCCAGAATTAATATTACGAACAGCAAACATACAGTTCGTCTATTTAACAACCGCAAAATAATGAAACAAACTTTAAAAGAATACAATTAAGATAATGAATCCTTAACATATTTCACTAATTTGTAAAAAGTACTAAAGCCATATACAGACAGTTGTCAGATCTAACAATATGGTCAGAAAAACGTACCTACAAATGTCTTCCAACTAAGTGAACTGCCGATTTCGGGTACTCAATATTGTCAGAATATTAAGAGGCAATTGTCAGATATCTGACATTCTTGAGAACACTATTCATTGTCATGTAGTTGACAGACATTGTAAGAGGCTTATATATTGTCAGTTGAGTTTAGAATAATGCGTTTTTTTCATATTTATAGATTTTTCATAATAAAATGTAATAATTGCGAAATAACTACTTTCCAATTGAAAAGTAAAAATACTTTTTAAAAAAGCAGATCTGGAAATATTTGTCACATAAAAATCTGAGAACACTGAGAACAAACGACTTTTATTCGGAGATCAATTTTTTGCCAGATAATTCTTAATTGACGATTTGTTGCAATGAAGTTGTAAATTTCTTACAATATTTTAAGCCTACAATTAAAATTGTCAGCGCCTTGTCACATTTTACGATATAGTAAGATCTGACAAGCGTCTGTATAGTGATACAATTGTTGAGGAAATGCAAGCTATTTCTAGAGCCACGTTTAATAAGTCGAGAATACATCATGACATTTTGGTCATCACAAACAGACACAATAATGTGTACTAGAGACAGCGTTTGTCATTTTCGTATATGACGTTGCATGCAAACTTCTAAATAACAGCACAAATACAATGCCACAAAATAACTGAGTGTGTTCTTAACCCTCCTACTAAAGATATAAGATCTTGCATATATAAATATCTTGAACATTTACTGAAATGAGTGGGGGCTTCAGTAGCAAAAGGAAAACAGTTCTATTTGAGTGAACTTCAGTAAGGAAATTAAAGTGTAAAGCAGTATCGGGTACCCAAATGGGACAACACTGAAAGTAGAAAGCTTTTGACCGCACTATTCCAGTTTAAAGTTTGACACAATAATGCTGAATTGAAATAATGAACGTAATTTTGCTTAAAATCCAATTTTCAAAATTTAATAAAGAAAAATATTTTCAAAAAACTTAACTCCGATTGTTTAATCCAATTATTGTCCACAGAAACAAGAAGGAAATGTTCTGCTACAAAAAAAGGATACCTTAAACACATAAATAAAAACTATTTTACTAAAACTGTGCAATAAATATAATGTCATAAGATGGCGATTTAGAAAAGTATTTACCGCAACTTTCTGGCCTATTGCACAATTTAATTTTATGTTATTGCAAATGCATTAGCATTTATGTATTTATTATGCGATAAGCAAATTAAAAAGGCCCACAAAATTAACGAAAAATAATAACAATTAAAACAGAAATATTAATGGCAAGAAAAAAAATATGGCAGCAAAATAATAACCGATTATTATATAAAAAAATTTAGTTGTAACAAAAAATACTATTTTAAACGAAACAATTCAATTTCAAAAAAGAATATAAAAATACAAACACAAAAAAATAAATCTACTCACAGAAACAAAACTACTACAATAATTAAAATAATGATAAAAAATAATTAAAATCCCAATTAAATAAAATCAATAAATAAATGTATAACAAATTTAATGGAAATACGAAAACGCAAACAAATACTTGATTTCCATCAAAAGAAAAACAATCAAAAGTAAGTACGATTGAAGTCAGAAATCGAATACATAAATAACATTTAGATATATAAAAATGCGATTAAACATTCGTTGAAGCTTAAGTTGAATTAGAAATCAATCGTAGTGCAGGATAAAAAAGCTTAAGCAAGTTTGAGTTAAATAATCAATCTTAGACCCCCTTTCACAAATGGAAAAAAAATCTTGTGGCAGCGGGGCCGAAGTACGACTATGAGCACTGTTTTCTATTTTTCGTATTATACGCACAAGCATAAACTAAACGAACCCCTCTGTCTATCTATTATTTTCTCAATTGCAAGAGTTTTAGGAAAAATCAAAAAGGATTCGCATAAACTTGACTGCCTTCCACTGTGAAACTCTATTTCGCACTGCTTGTGCGTTTTAAAATCCACAAGTTGTTATCACTGATGCACTGTATTGGAAATAATAAATAAAAAGTGAGAGAGAGAGAGAGAGAGATAAATGAGGAGAGAGTCCCTACTCAACGTTTCTTTATTTGTTATTTATAATTGCATCAGTTTAGTTTTTGCGACAGCGCTGCAGACATCCTTTAACTAGCGCGATACAAGAAATTGAATTAATCTGATTTCCCGTTAGTTTTACAAATATTTTTCTAAAATCAGTGCACAAGTCCAGAAGTTTTCATTCTCGAGGGTAAGTGAAATATTTTCCTGTAAATAAGTTCACACTAGTGATGTGGCAAATGCCAATATTTTATAATCGCGAATACGAGGATCTGAGGCAATACTTGATTATATGAATAGAATATATAATATTGAAGGACATTTGATTTGTGTTCTGTTAACTCGTTTATTCGTTAATTTAGTACAAAAATCTATTGTAATTTAAATGGGTTTAATTTTCGATTTTTGTCTAAAACGTGCCATTAAAGGAAGGAGTTCTACCCGAGTATAGTCATGCGGGGTGTGGTTACACACTATTTATTTCGTGATATATTTAAATATGTTGATCTGTGATAGCAAAAATCAATGTTGTAACCATTTAAGTTGATTTCGTATGCAAATCGGGTAAATATATACAATTTTTAAAACCAAATATTTTATTTAGTAAAAATTTCTTAGGCCCCTACGAATGCGAATAGAAAAAATGCCGGAGTGTTCACAAATTTGAATACTTGCGTACGAGGCAGAGATGTACGAATACTCGAATTCGAATTGCCCAATATGTGTAAATTTTTAGATTATTCGCCATAGAATTCGCTTAAAAATTTTCTTTATATGGCAAAAAAAAAAAGGTAGTTGTAAATTTTGAAATTGATAATTTATTTTCATTAGCAGAAACAAAAAAGATTAAAACACCGATTTTTGCTACAAAAACTCAACTAGATACTGGAATTTCCTTATAACAAATTTCTGCATGACTGGACTCCATCATTCTCTCGTTGTTGTCGACGATAATATTATATCAAACTCATTTTAATTACATCCAGATAAGATATGAAGTTTTTGTGTAAAATGAGGAATGAAGTGATAGGCCTGACTATGAGTACGATTCGTCTGAATTTGCTGACTTTTCTGGCAAATTATATTAAATCAAGCATAATAAAGAAGGTACTTTTCATAAAAGTGTCTTTAGCAAGAGTACATTTCGAAAAAGTACGACTTAAAACATGTCTATCAAAAATTGACTTATAAAAAATAAGATGGCCTAAAAAATGTTTAGTTACAAACATGCAAATAAAAATAAAAAACAATAAAAATTAATATAACGAGGGAGTGCTTTCGAAAAATTAAAAAATGCAAACAAAAAAAGTTTTCATAAAATTATTAAAATTCTGGATAGTTTTTGTTGACTTTAATGAGAAATTCAATTTTTCATCGTTCTTACTAATTTAATTTTAAACATTCTCAAATTTTGTATATAATATTCGTATTCATAATTTCGAATATTGTTTCAAATACTCGTATCCGTGTACGCGAATACTAAAAACTTACGTGCATCACATCACTAATAATTCCAATAATATTTTCTTTTCTACATGAATAAATTTGCTGGTCCTCTTTTACTCACATATCACAGCTCATACATACATGCATACGCACGTACGTACTACATACATACATACTTACACATGTACACATACATTTTGCCCACTTGTGACAATTTGCAATGTCCTTGAATATGTATGTACGTATTTCTAATTGAACAAGTTTCTTTGCTTCTTCTATAAATTTTTCAAAATTTTTCACACAACATTTTGAATTTTATGGGGCGGTCTGTAATCGAAATTGATTTGCGTTGCACACGAAAACGACGCAGCCAAAAATGTTGCAGCCAAAAATTCAAAATAACATTTTCAATAAATTCCAAATTTATTTTGAACACCAGAAAATTAAAAGTAAATTTCCTACCTGGGGCCAAATTACCACATCCAATATCGATCGAAATTTCAATACAAATTTCGCTCACCATCGAATGCCGTAAACCGCCCCCTGGTCTTTTATATTCCATTCATCAATAAATCGAAAAATTATAATCAAACAGTGATAGAAAATAAGTTGTCGTAAAATACATACACCAGCGTCCAGAGCTAAAAGTGAATGGCAGAAATATATAAAGATAAGAACGCACTATTTTGCACTATTTTTGCACTCTAATTTGCAAGCCAACGCCACACAACGAAATATACGAAAATGACAGACGCTGCCACAAGTGCACACTACTTTGCGTCTTGCTTGCGCTAGTGTGTTCTCGACTTAAATTTAAATTTTCTCTGACATTTTATTTCACTTCCTCACATAGACATTTTGAAAAATATTATCAATTTTCAACTCTTCCAAAAAGCTCAAACTTTCAAAAATATCACAACTGAAGTCAGCCAGTGTATGAATTGCCGCACCATTTGGCCGAAAGCAATTCTTAATTTGAATATATTTCAAGCGAGGAAAGCTTTTAGATAAATTTCTTACATTATCCTCAGTAAATTTCACATCTCTCACGGTCATCTTAATTAACTGGCCAAATCTCAAGTCCAACTCCAGCATAAGTGAGCGCTTGTTCAGCATAGAAAATGTGTTGATGTACAATTCCCGGACGTGGTCAACATTTAAGCTGAGAAAGTCCTTGTAATCGTCTCCATTCAAAACCTCATTCGGCACAACCTTCAGTATCATATATTTTGACATGAACTCCAGGACATGCAGGCTTTTGTATTTGGTCTTCCAGATATGACGCAAAATGACATGTCGAAAAATGTCGCAAATTTTTGTAAATTTCAATTGTTCTTCACAAGTTAGGAAATTGAAAATCTTTGCCAATAGAAATGGATTGTAGGTGATCTGGTTGATAATATCGCACTTCTGCGTTGGCATTTTGGTGTTCTTTTAAACCGATCACAATTGAAATGCCCACGGCACTGATTGAATGACTACAATATTAATTGCAGATAATGTGACCGCAAAAAATGTCTGCTGTTTGTGTTCTATTATAAATAAGTTTGTCATTGAAATCTATTTTAATATATGTATCTTCTATTTTTCATAGATATTCTTTGTGATGAAGTACTCGTTTAAGTATTTAAAAGAAGACATTTTTGTAGAATATCGTTAACAGCCAGCCGTATTGAGATGATTTCAGTGTTCACATTGTAAAGCCACCTAAAATTACTCATGCCGTTCTTAAACTATGAGGTAAGCTCTTTTATTTTATGCTGACAACGCACAGTGGCATTTTGTGACATCGCACTGTTTGCAAGGCAATGCCACACACTCCATGTTAACTTGCGATGGCAATAGTATGCGAGAATTTATTGCAATTGGACTATACGTTCATATAAACATATATTCACTTTGTTGTTAAATACTCTGCTGTGCGTGGTTATCTTAATATTAATTACTTATTTTCTTATGTTTTCTTATTTTCATTTCCTTTTAATAAAAATATAATAAGCCAACTGCAAAACGCTTTAATTAAAAGAGTGTTTTATTTAAAAGATTGTCGAAAAGAAGGTAAGTTCATGGCACATAAGAGAAGAAAAACAACCAACATGAATACAACTAAAACTACAAGCAAAAGTCTTGGCTCCACTGCTCGAATGCAAGTAGGTTTTCTGCAGCATAATTCCAGGCGGAATAATTCAAAGGTAGCTGCCCAACTGTATTTTGCCAGCGGCTCTCAAGTCGTTTTCCTTCCAGTGGCTGCAAAACTTTAGCTAGAAAAATATCCACCTACTGCTTTTCGGCACATTATGGGGGCCTGGTGTTTTACAAAAAAAACAAATTGAAATTTTCGCAAATTTTTGAGTAACGCGACCAACTAGGACGAAAATGGAATCGACCGACTACTACTAGATGATAACAAATGAAACAGAGTATTTTTGGTTTATTAAGTGGTATTTTTATTGTTTTCTTTTTGTATATGAAAAAAGGGTGATTGATTTATTATTGTTAATAGATTAATAAGTATTTTTGTTTACAATTTAACTTAATTTACTACGTTTTTAACTAATTAACAACACAAATACATAATATTTTATTGAAATGTTATTAAATATACATTTAGATACGAATTAACTAAATATATGAATCAAATGCTGCTGCAGGTAGAAGGAATGCATTTCAAATGCATTTGTTTGTACCAAAATAAAAGGAACATCCCTCATTCATTTATCCAGCGGGCGACCAACCATAACACTGACAGATTGACGACCTCTTTTGATACTTCTGTTCGCTATATACGATCGATTACTGCGATTAATCCAGAGGGCGACCAACCTTTTTGTTATTCATGAGATTGACATACTGACGAACCCTTTTGATACTTCTGTCCGCTATATACGATCGATTACTGCGATTAATCCAGAGGGCGACCAACCTTTTTGTTATTCATAACACTGACATACTGACGAACCCTTTTGATACTACTGTTTCTGTATACGATCGATTACTCCGATTTATCCAGCGGGCGACAAACCTTTCTGATATTCATAACACTGACAGATTGACGACCCCTTTTGATACTACTGTTTCTGTATACGATCGATTACTCCGGCTGAAAATATAAGACGAAATAATAATTGATTAAAACAAAGAAAAAATATAATGTTCTGTAGGAAACAAAAAACATTTTTGGGAATGGCATTATTAGTTTCATGATAATAGAGTAGAGTTTCTAAGCAGAATAAAACTCTGTGACATGGCTGAATATATTATCATAAGTCTAGTAAATCCAAAATACTTATAGTAAATAAGTAAATTATAAAATAAATCCTGCGCACTGTTTAGATAGAATCAAATCATTGTTTTATGCGTTGTTGCATTATATGAAGTGATTTTAGAAAATATACTTTCTAACTATATCTACTAAAGCAAGAATTTATTTCACAAATAATTAACTTTTGTTTGGCGAAGTTTTGGTAATTTCAAATTTAAAAAATTGATTTTTTGAACTAAGAGGTACCCCTTATGAAATTTTCGATTTTTTCAAATTTTCTACAAATTCAAAAATAAGCATTTTTGCTTTTTAAAATGTTTTATTTCGGAAAATACTGGGAAAAAAAGGTCGCTGACAAAAAATTTGCCTTTCCTGAGAACATTTTTTTAAAATCGATTTTTTGAAGGTACGTACCCCTTATGACATTTTCGATTTTTCCAATTTTCCTAAAAATTCAAACATAAGTATTTTTGCTTTTTAAAATGTTTTATTTTGGAAAATACTGGCAAAAAGAAGGTCGCTGACAGAAAATTTGCATTTTCTGAGAAAATTTTTTAAAATCGATTTTTTGAACTAAGAGGTACGTACACCTTATGATATTTTCGATTTTTTAAAATTTTCTACAAATTCAAAAATAAGCATTTTTGCTTTTTAAAATATTTTATTTCGGAAAATACTGGCAAAAAAAGGTCGCTGACAAAAAATTTGCCTTTTCTGAGAACATTTTTTTAAAATCGAAAAGGTCGCTGACAAAAAATTTGCCTTTTCTGAGAAAATTTTTTAAAAATCGATTTTTTGAACTAAGAGGTACGTACACCTTATGATATTTTCGATTTTTTAAAATTTTCTACAAATTCAAAAATAAGCATTTTTGCTTTTTAAAATGTTTTATTTCGGAAAATACTGGCAAAAAAAGGTCGCTGACAGAAAATTTGCATTTTCTGAGAAATTTTTTTAATTTTTTTGCTTTTTAAAATGTTTTATGTTTTAAGAGGTACGTACCCCTTATGAAATGTTCGATGGCCTTGAGCTCAACCGTTTCTAACACTTTTTGAGTTTCGTTTAGAGAACGATTTTCAAAAAACGATTTTCAAAAAACGATTTTCTATGAACTTGACTTCACTCATCAGCTGAAACTCTTTATAATTTGAGTAGCCAAACTGATGTAAATTGCGAGCAGCAGAAATGAACAGTTTCGACTCTTTTATTGTATTTGTTTTCCATCATTAATAAAATGAAATAAATCGGGTTTATTACTTTTAACACTTGATCTTGTTCGTGATTTGTATTACAAATTGAGTAAATGATTGTAGCAGATGGATTTTCTGTTGAATTTAATTTTCTTAAAAGGTTTTTCTCACTCCACATTCAACACACACGGAATTACTTCAAACCCATACGAGTGCGATACGTTTTCTATTATCCTAAAGACGTAATCGCATAACATTTTATTTATTTATTTTTAGAACAGGACAACTTAAAAGAGGATGATATAAAATGACTTAAGTTTTTAGCAGAGTAGACAAACAGTTTTTAAATTCTGCAAAATAGAAGATAAAGAGAGAGGGCGAATATGAGTTCAAAATAATATCGAAGTTGTTCTACAATTTTTCATTGCAAAAACTTTGTCAGCTTGTCTATTTTAGTCTGCGAGCTTCAAATCAATAAAAAAGAACATAAAACAAAATCTCTTCCTTTTAAAAGTTATTTTCCTTTTATTAAATATTTAAAATATTCATATTAATTTCGAATTGTTGTTCCTTTTGGAAAAATGTTACGCTGCAAAATACAGAGAAGCTCATGAATTATTCACAACTTTTATTTAAGTTCATTTTATTTTCTACTATAAATTATTTTAAAAAAAAAGATGGTAGAAGGAAAATTGACTTCAAAGAGAATACGGCTAAAATACGAATATAAAACAAAATTCAATTACTTGTAAACCGCTGCTTGAGGTAGACCTAAACAAACAACAATAAGAAAAGCATTTCTTTTTCATGCGAAATCTTTTTTCCACATTTTAACAAACTCAATTTTTCATTTTGACAGTATTCGACATCCAATTAATTATTTATTCAAATATATAAATCATATTCCGACGAAGAGTTTCAATTCGCCATAATGAAACAGATAAAAATCGTTCTACTTAAAAAATATTTGTTAGGCAAAACATTTTTTGCGTGGAAGCTGGCGATAATTGTTTTAAACCCATTCGTCCTTTGGCTTGTAAACAAGGATGCATACAAAAAAGGGCTCGTAAAAAATAATATGTGCATATAGTCAGCTTATAAAACAAATTTCTTAAAGAAAATTTTCGATATCAAATTGAAAAATTTTGTTGCAAAAAGCATGAGGGTCGAGTGCGGAATACTCTGATACAACTAAAAATTAACGTGGAAAATTCAATTAATATTTTGTTTTATAGAAAAGGGTGAAACTGTTTTTCTTTCTTCGTTTTATCTACAAACATTTAATTCATTCTGGAGTTATGCACGAGGACCGATTGGGGTCTTAAAAGGACCGATTGAGTTCTTTGGTGCACAATTTTATTATATTGGGTTCCAGGGGGAAAAGGAACTTGTTGCATTGTAATTTTTTACCCAAGAAAGTTAATTATTTCGAAAACTGTTGGCCAAATGGAGACTTCTCCCAAAAAAATCTGTTGTGCAAATGGTGCAGCGATTCATACACTGGCTGACTTCAGTTGTGATATTTTTGAAAGTTTGAGCTTTTTGGAAGAGTTGAAAATTGATAATATTTTTCAAAATCTCTATGTGAGGAAGTGAAATAAAATGTCAGAGAAAATTTAAATTTAAGTCGAGAACACACTTTGCGCTAGTGCAAGACGCAAAATAGTGTGCACTTGTGGCAGCGTCTGTCATTTTCGTATATTTCGTTGTGTGGCGTTGGCTTGCAAATTAGAGTGCAAAAATAGTGCAAAATAGTGCGTTCTTATCTTTATATATTTCTGCCATTCAGTTTTAGCTCTGGACGCTGGTGTATGTATTTTACGACAACTTATTTTCTATCACTGTTTGATTATAATTTTTCGATTTATTGATGAATGGAATATAAAAGACCAGGGGGCGGTTTACGGCATTCGATGGTGAGCGAAATTTGTATTGAAATTTCGATCGATATTGGATGTGGTAATTTGGCCCCAGGTAGGAAATTTACTTTTAATTTTCTGGTGTTCAAAATAAATTTGGAATTTATTGAAAATGTCATTTTGAATTTTTGGCTGCGTCGTTTTCGTGTACAACGCAAATCAATTTCGATTGCAGATCGCCACATAAAATTCAAAATGTTGTGTGAAAAATTTTGAAAAATTTATAGAAGCAAAAAAACTTGTTCAATTGGAAATACGTACATACATATTCAAGGGCATTGCAAGTTGTCACAAGTGTGCAAAGTGTATGTGTACATGTGTAAGTATGTATGTATGTAGTACGTACGTGCGTATGCATGTATGTATGAGCTGTGATATGTGAGTAAAAGAGGACCAGCAAATTTATTCATGTAGAAAAGAAAATATTATTGGAATTATTAGTGATGTGATGCATGTAAGTTTTTAGTATTCGCGTACACGGATACGAATATTTTAAACAAAATTTTAAAACATTTAATTGGGTTCGCAAACTGATGTAAAATTAGAAAGAATAATTAAAAAATTTATGTAAGAAGAACTTCACAAGTGCTTTCACGTTCATTGAAGTTAACAAAAATTTTAACAATTTTGTGAAAACTTTTTTGTTTGCTTTTTTTAATTTTCCGAAAGGACTACCTCGTTATATAATTTTTTCAATTTTCATGTTTTTAGACCTTCTTATTTTTTATAAGGAAATGTCTGAAGTCAATTTTTGATAGACGTGTGTTAAGTAATATTTTTTGAAATGTACTCTTCAAGAAAAGTACTTTCCTTAATAGGTAGAGCCTTCGTACAAGGCTGATATTAAATTTAGTAGCCGCTATTGTGGTTTCAAAAGAAGGAGTCCTATTAGTTTGAGGAATATCGTTTTATTTTTAAATGAAAAATTTGTCAATTATGGGTTTATAAATAAATTTAGCATTTTTGGAATTGAAAATTAAAACGATATTTTTTAAATATTTTTTTAAACGTTTTTACTTATAATAAGAAAATACTTGGTTGAAATATTTTCTTTTAAGAGCCGCTTTTATGAAAAGTACCTTCTTCATTAGGCAGCGCCTCAGAACAGGGCTGATATTATATTTCAGAACAAGCAAATCTCTACTAAAACCAGACTGCAACTGATCAATTCTGATTTTTTTTTATAATTTGCCAGAAAAGAATTGGACTCATAGTCAGGCCTACCACTTTGTTCGTTATTGATTTATCTGGATATAATTGAAATAAGTTTGATCCAATATTTTCGTCTAAAACGAGCGAATGATGGAGTCTAGTCATGCATAAATTGGTTACAAGGAACTTATGGCTGCAGTTTTTAGACACGTTGAGTTTTTGTAGCAAAAATTACTGTTGGAACCATTTTTTTTTCTTCTTCGAATGGAAATATATTATAAATTTTTCAATTTACAAGTACATTTTTTTTTTGCCATATAACGAAAATTTGTATGCGAACTCTAGTGCGAACAATCTAAAAATGGCCACATATTGAACAATTCGAATTCGAGTACTCGCACATCTCTAGCTCGTATGTACGCAAGTATTCGAATGGGTAAATATTCGGCCATTTTTTATATTCGCATTAGTATTCGTATGCACCTAAGAAATTTTTCATAAATAAAAAATTTAGTTCTACAAGTTATATTCGTTACCCGATTTGTATTCAAAAACAATTTAAATGGTTACAACATTGATTTTTGCTATCACAGATCAACATATTTAAATATATCACGAAATAAATAGTGTGTAACCACACCACGCCTGACTATACTCGGGTAGAACTCCTTCCCTTAATGGCACGTTTTAGACAAAAATCGAAAATTAAACCCATTTAAATTACAATAGATTTTTGTACTAAATTAACGAATAAACGAGTTAATACAACACAAATTAAGTGTCCTTCAATATGATATATTCTATTCATATAATCAAGTATTGCCTCAGATCCTCGTATTCGCGATTATAAAATATTGGCATTTGCCACATCACTAGTGTGAACTTATTTACAGGAAAATATTTCACTTACCCTTGAGAACGAAAACTTCTGGACTTGTGCACTGATTTTAGAAAAATATTTGTAAAACTAACGGGAAATCAGATTAATTCAATTTCTTGTATCGCGCTAGTTAAAGGATGTCTGCAGCGCTGTCGCAAAAACTAAACTGATGCAATTATAAATAACAAATAAAGAAACGTTGAGTAGGGACTCTCTCCTCATTTATCTCTCTCTCTCTCTCTCTCTCACTTTTTATTTATTATTTCCAATACAGTGTATGAGTGATAACAACTTGTGGATTTTAAAACGCACAAGCAGTGCGAAATAGAGTTTCACAGTGGAGCCTTTGAAAGGCAGTCAAGTTTATGCGAATCCTTTTTGATTTTTCCTAAAACTCTTGCAATTGAGAAAATAATAGATAGACAGAGGGGTTCGTTTAGTTTATGCTTGTGCGTATAATACGAAAAATAGAAAACAGTGCTCATAGTCGTACTTCGGCCCCGCTGCCACAAGATTTTTTTTCCATTTGTGAAAGGGGGTCTAAGATTGATTATTTAACTCAAACTTGCTTAAGCTTTTTTATCCTGCACTACGATTGATTTCTAATTCAACTTAAGCTTCAAAGAATGTTTAATCGCATTTTTATATATCTAAATGTTATTTATGTATTCGATTTCTGACTTCAATCGTACTTACTTTTGATTGTTTTTCTTTTGATGGAAATCAAGTATTTGTTTTGCGTTTTCGTATTTCCATTAAATTTGTTATACATTTATTTATTGACTTTATTTAATTGGGATTTTAATTATTTTTTATCATTATTTTAATTATTGTAGTAGTTTTGTTTCTGTGAGTAGATTCATTTTTTTGTGTTTGTATTTTTATATCCTTTTTTGAATTGAATTGTTTCGTTTTATATGATCAAATAATCGGTTATTATTTTGCTGCCATATTTTTTTTCTTGCCATTAATATTTCTGTTTTAATTGTTATTATTTTTCGTTAATTTTGTGGGCCTTTTTAATTTGCTTATCGCATAATAAATACATAAATGCTAATGCATTTGCAATAACATAAAATTAAATTGTGCAATAGGCCAGAAAGTTGCGGTAAATACTTTTCTAAATCGCCATCTTATGACATTATATTTATTGCACAGTTTTAGTAAAATAGTTTTTATTTATGTGTTTAAGGTATCCTTTTTTTGTAGCAGAACATTTCCTTCTTGTTTCTGTGGACAATAATTGGATTAAACAATCGGAGTTAAGTTTTTTGAAAATATTTTTCTTTATTAAATTTTGAAAATTGGATTTTAAGCAAAATTACGTTCATTATTTCAATTCAGCATTATTGTGTCAAACTTTAAACTGGAATAGTGCGGTCAAAAGCTTTCTACTTTCAGTGTTGTCCCATTTGGGTACCCGATACTGCTTTACACTTTAATTTCCTTACTGAAGTTCACTCAAATAGAACTGTTTTCCTTTTGCTACTGAAGCCCCCACTCATTTCAGTAAATGTTCAAGATATTTATATATGCAAGATCTTATATCTTTAGTAGGGAGGGTTAAGAACACACTCAGTTATTTTGTGGCATTGCATTTGTGCTGTTATTTAGAAGTTTGCATGCAACGTCATATACGAAAATGACAAACGCTGTTTCTAGTATACATTATTGTGGCTGTTTGCGATGACACAAAATGTCATAATGTATTCTTGACTTATTAAACGTGGCTCTAGAAATAATTTGTATTTCCTCAACAATTGTGTCACTATACAGACGCTTGTCAGATCTTACTATATCGTAAAATGTGACGAGGCGCCGACAATTTTAACTGTACTTTTCAAATATTTTATAAAATATACAAAAAATTTATCTGCTAATTAATGTCATCTGTTCACAATATTCTTAGATGCCAGATATTGTCACCTTATGAAATTTTCAATTTTCAACTTTTCTTCCATAAATTACAAAATTAGCAGTTTTACCCCAAAACGGTAATTTTTCCGAAAACTATTGGCCAAAAGGGGAGTTCTCCCAAAATATTAGCCAATTCTAAGAAAATTTTTCAAAAGTCGATTTTTTAGCAAAGAGGTACCCCTTGTGAAATTCTAAAAGGGTTAAAACCAATAATTTACCGACTTTTGCAAATTTAAAATTTTCTTTGTGAAGTCAAAAATACAATTTGGATTCATGCACGTGCCAAAACTTCTTGAAATTCCTTAACCTCCTCATGTAACAGGAATCACCTGTTTATCAGTTTCAGCAACACGATATGCCGCATTATTTATTTAAAGCGATTTGTTAGCATTGAAACTAAGATAAGTATTTAACTTAAAATAATTAATTTTATAAAATGCACTAATCCGTTTGTAATTTTTGATTTGAAGCTTAAGCCTCGTTATACATTCAGCCCGCAAACTACTTCTTATTTTCAATCGCACAGTAGTTCCTTTGAAGTGTTTTTTTCCTACGCTGCCCATTCCCAATTTACTTTGCCTTTAAATAAATAATAAACAATTTAAACAGCCTTTTACTCATGTAGTAAAAAAGCCTTCTTATTTTAATTTCTTAATTCTTCAGAGAGTTTAAATCCCATTTGCTTTGTGTTACACGTTAGTAAAGATTTTCGTCATTCCACTTCAATGTGGCACTTTGTTACATTAAATCCTTTGATAATTTCGTGCCTAAAACAATACGAATATATTTAAGCAGCTAATGGATTAACACAGTTGTTGTTGTTGTTGTTTTCTCTCTTCTACTTTAAATGCCATTAACATTAATTTTCAATGTCTTTTCTAGCAATTTAAGCTAAACGATTTTTCACAAGTGATTTCACTGTAATTTCCATATTGAAAAGTAAATTGTTATGGAAAAATTGTTTGCACTTGTTCATGGGGAATTGGTTATAATAATAATAATGATGATGATGATGATGATGATGATGATGATGATGATGTTTCGCTGATAATTCTGGTGCCAGTTTAGTATTGAAAGAGGAGGTATTAAATGACAGAAGTTGAGTAATTTTTAATCACTTCCTTTGTGCCATTTTATAGTTTTAATTATTAAATTGTTAATGATTTGTTCAATGATTTGTAAAAGTCTAATTCACTTCTCTACATATATAGGAGCTCAATTACGTTCTCTATTTCGAGACTTCCACTGAAGTGTGAATTAACTTTTATTCTTATAGGATTTTATGGCAACATTTTTCCATATTTTATTTTATTTCTTTTTATCATTAATTAAGTTCTTCAAAATATAGGAAATATGATGAATAATTCCATCCAAAACTGCCATTCATGAGCCTTGATAATATCTACTAATCAATAAGTCGATATTTGCCTAAAACCGATGTTCGACCAGTGGGATTAGTTGAGATTTAAAAAAAAATTGGAATACATTAACAAGAGAAGTTTGATAACATAATTTTAATAACTCTTTAAAATTTTTATAACTGTGCTGATTTTTTGTTTTGAAAATTTCAAAACAAAAAAGGCCTTTTACTATAAAAGGCCTTAAGTCCTTTTACTATAAAAGGCCTTAAGTCCTTTTACTATAAAAGGCCTTAAGTCCTTTAATATAAAAGGCCTTAAGTCCTCTTACTATAAAAGGCCTTAAGTCCTTTTACAATAAAAGGCCTTAAGTCCTTTTACTATAAAAGGCCTTAAGTCCTTTTACTATAAAAAGCCTTAAATCCTTTTACTATAAAAGAGCTTAAGTCGTTTTACTATAAAAGGCCTTAAGTCCTTTTATATAGGCAAAAGCCTGTCAGAAATCGTCAGTGGTGGCATAAAGGGACCACAGAATATTCATTTGAAGTAGCGATGACAAACAGTTACAGAATATGGAGGATTATTTATTCCAAAATTTGACTATGTAAAAAGCTTCAAGGTCTATTAAAATGTCGCAAGTGAACCAGAATTCTTAATATTTCATACCTCTTGAGAGTTCTCGATATCGACTAACCACAATCCCAAAACAATTTAAAAACCAACGGACAACAAGAAAATTTATGGAAAAGAAACTGGAAATTGCCCATTATCTAAGCCAATATAAGCCAAGCCTGCTGTGGAATGCCGGTGAATTATTTCGCTTCTCCACTTCTTCAATTCATGGGTCGTTTATATCGACTTATTGAAAAAGTGCAAGTGCAAGTGCCCTAGAAAATAATTTATAAAAATGGACCAAAAATCTGAACTGAAAACATATTCACTAGCATTTGGTGGGTAGGTTTTTTTTTTGCCAATATTTGTCCAGATGTCATCGTATCTTTGAAGTTCACACACCATTTCTGTTGGACAGTGTCATTTCAATTACATGGCCCGCATTGATTTATTGATTTTACTATAAAGGGAAAGTTTGAAATCCTTTTTAAATTATTTTTTGATTACATTTAATGGAAAATCTCTATGAAAACCACTCATTTTAATTTTTCTTCTTGTATTCTTCGAATACATTTTATGGAAAATACGCATGTCGAAGGCCATCGGAGACTACTTTCATCTGTTTAACTGCTTTCAAATTGCTTTATTATTCAAAGATAAATATAATACAATTCTAGTTTTATCACACTTTAATTTATTTTTCACGGTCTGTTTAGCTTTTTTCGCATTTTATTTTTTATTTATTCCTCAGATTTGTAGTTTTTCATACGAGTCTGTTTCATATTATTTGCTAAAGTTCATTTTTTTTTTGCTGAACAGCTCCCAGCGGTACTTATTGTAATACTTAATGCTATTTTCTGTGGCAAAATGCAGATGTTGGTACTAAATAATAATAAAAAAAAACAAGAAATAAAAAAGGATAAATCCAGCATCCTGGAACCAGACAAACTGATACAAAATTCAACTTGGAGAAGAAATAACATGAAGCCAGAAATTACTTTTTTGTTTTTATTAGTCTGCTCTAGAAAAAATGTGTTTTGCATCAACTATTCATTGAAATTAACTTTTGAAATATTTATAAATATTTGAAATTTCAGCATCTCTGTAGGGGGACTCGGGGGAAGAAAAAAATGACATACGGAGAGAATTTAGAAGAGACAGAAATCTTGTATCTTTCGGTTATTTTCGTATTTATTATTTTGCTTCTCCAACCTTAAAGCATGATGAAGCCAATCACTGCCGGTACTGCTCAGTGACTGGTGATGTGATTTCATTATTTAAACAGGATGGACAGAATTAGCACAACTATTTACGAAAGAAGACCACAAATATTTTATTGTATTTATATGCCTTACGAGAATGGAGAAGAAGTCCTGCTGAAATTTTCTGACTTCACGGTTTAATTCATAAATAATATTTTATATTTACCTGCTGCTCATTTAAATTTACTTCTGATAGATTAAATAAATTATTAATAATAATAACAAATAGTTGAAACTGTAAACTTACACTCGGGACACAAACTGAGAACATGTAATGCGTGATATTTAAAAATTCTGTTAATTTTTTGAACAGACTTCGTATTTACTGAAACAAGTGACACAACTTTCAAAACAATTAATCTAATAAATTTTCAAAACATTTCGAAATTAATAGCTTTTGAACAAAATAAATCTAACAAGTGATTTAAAACAATAAAAACCACTACAAAAATTCAAAATCTCCTGGCTTTCAGAACATCAAAAAATCATTTGTGTGATGATTTCATTGTGTGATCAAATCATTGTGTGATTTAATTTCACAACGATTTCAGAATATGTCTGTTAATTATTGGCATGTAATTATTGGCTTTAATGTTGATTTCTTTTCTAAAAAAAGAGTGCAACATTTTTCACACTTTATAATAGAAAATGGCAATATTATGTCATTTGAAAATGAAAAGTTTATTAGAAACTAATTAAATATTCGTAAACAATTTTAAAACTCTTCCAAGCTGCCACTTTTTAGAAAATAAGTTAAAAAATGTTACCTGTTTTCCAGAAAAGAAAGCGTTATAAGTAAACTGTAACAGGTATACAACTTTAAGTTGCCAACACATTTTTATAAAGCGGGTGTTGTGCGTGATTTATATTAGAGCTGTACCGAACTGAATAAAACGCTCTCAAACACTCTCTAACGCTCGTTTTTGACAAGAACCTCTAATCAAACCCATTTAAATTACATGGGTTTGATTAGAGGTTCTTGTCAAAAACGAGCGTTTGAGAGTGTTTGAGAGCGTTTGATTCAGTTCATTACAGCTCTAATTTATATTGAGTTTGATTTTGAAAATCATGGTTCTATTCGATATATGTCTCACGCAATGCAACCACTTTACGGTCAACATAATTTTCTACCAGAGCAATTAATTCGATTAACCGTTAAAAAGCCTCCAAGATCGTGCGATTTTACGCCGCTAGAAATATGTCTCAGGCACATCGTCCATTTTAGGGTCACAATAATCGTTCACAAGAGCAGTTGATTCGATGAACTTGAAAGTGGCCTCCAGCATCGTGCGATTTAACGCCGCTAGACTATTTTCTGTAAGAAAGTGAAGTAGCTAATCTAGGCCGAAAAGCCCAAAACGATTGACCAACATTCCCCGTGTTATTACGGATACGGTCCAATATGACATCGAAAATGTCCTGAGTTGATGAGAATACACTTCCGATATTCCCGCTAGAGAATTAGTACGCTGGTAAAACTAAAACGCTACTACAAGTGCTCTTCAATGTTGACTCCGGGCTTAAGACAATGTTTTGTTACATAAAAATGGTGCACGAAAATTTCAAATAAATTCGAACAACCGATTTTTTACGATGTTTCTAATTTGGCATATAATTGATCTGAATGTGTTCCAATTACACTTGAATTTTCTTTGTTATTATAGAAACTGAAATCTGGACTCAAATTTCAAATTATCAACTTGAATAGGAGTACATCGCAACATGTACTTTCCGAAGTAATTGTTAAGGCTGTTGTGCATAACATTAAAAATCCTTGTTTAAGTAAATGAAAAAGGAAGGTTAAAGTTGCTGCTGCGTCAAGAGATACACGCCTTTATTCTGTCACTTTGGCAACTGTCATACCATTTCCGAGATTTTTCTTCAACGGGAATATGTAGTACGTCAAGCCTCGTGTGACAATAATGAAAAGAGAAAAACACGTTCGTAGTGTCTCCTCTTGTATAAAATTACAAGATAATTTTCATTGTCTGAAACAAAAACACATCAACAATTCAATAAATGAAAACTAAAGAACTGCCGTCCCAACAACTTGTAGCAGTGCTTTTATGTGTGTGTTGTTGTGTGTTCTTTCCTAAAATATATGTTGTTCATGTCCTTGTTATTGTTGTTGTAATGTCAACTGGCTTTGATAAATCTTTATAGAACAGAACAGTCGTATGAGTGACTTGTGTTTTCCAAAAGGAAATGCTGGAATATGTGTACAGTTGTGTTTACTTAAATAGCAGTGTAGTACAGAAAATATTTCAACGCATATAAAAATAAATGAACACAACAATTTAAATTCGAACCAATTAAAGTGGATCACAGGGGAGCTGTTGACTGAAATAGTTAACGCACATAGAGCGTATTACAGCGCCCTTTTTCATTGCTGTCCCTTCCTTTTTAGTTCCCGCGCAATGCACTGCCTAGAGGCCATCCTCTGAGGGCTGGACCTAATAAAAATATATTAAAATTACTAAAATGTAATTAATGTTGGACTTTTCCTCAGTTAATTCATTCAATATACAATTGATTGCGTATGCGCCTTTGCTGCATTTCATTGGGTCTTCAGTAGACTTAGGACCTAATTCCGAAATCACCAAACCTCCCAGCTTATGCATGGACTTCCAAACCCTATTTTGAGAATGGCCAAGGCAAAGCATAGACTTTGAAATTTGTAGGCAACAAAACTCGCTCGATATAAATCTATTTTATTTGTTGTGTTTTCTTAAAGTTTGAAAATCGTTGCTTTTGCTTAGTAATTCTCAAATAGTTCTTGGAAATTTATACTTAAATTGAGTGGTTTCGTTATTTTGGAATTAGGTTAAAGTCTAGCATATGGATATACTCGACCACACAATAAAGCAAACAATTGCATTGCGCTGGAACTTGGAAGGGGTAGTGTTAAGAGAACATATGAAGACGGATTAAAAGAGAAAATTTGTTATAGCCCGTGAATTTTTTGCTATAGATACCGAACAAGAAGGGTGGAGCTGTAATCGGCTCTTTAGATTATGACTATTCTAATCACTATCGGTAATGCTCAGGGAACAGTGCTATGCCTTCGTCATTGAGATAAAGCAACAAAAATTTACAAAAACTTGCATTAATGCAGATCAAGCAATTTGGACACTATCTTCATGATTGCGTAAGGAGTCGAACTCGGGAACTAAGACATAGTAGTCCTGTAATTTAACTTTGAGAAAAAGTAAGAACAACTTCTTTTTCCCTCTCTCTATATACATAAATGTGTTTACTAGTTTTAAAATTTTAAAAAAGTTATTCAGAGTGTGCTTAACTGCACAAAAGTAGCTTTTGAGCCATATATTTTCCAATATATAGGGGCAATGCTAAGGAACTTAAAACTGTACCACAAAAAAACTGTACACTAAAAATTTGGCGAATATTTATGTTTATATCGGGTGTTTTTTATAGAGTGATGCAACTTTGAGTTGGCATCACTGCTTTATTTTACCACCCATTTAACAGCTGATAATTGCTTTTTGTTTAGTTTGCTTTGCCATTTCATTGGGGGATCGACTTACACAAGAGCAACGCATGCAAATTGTGGAAATTTTTAATCAAAATAATCGTCCTTCAGAGCTGCTAATTAGAAGAACAATAGATCGTTTTCGGGCCACATTTACTGTTACTGGTAATGTGCATCCCGTGAGACGCCGAACAGTGCGCACTGAAGAATTTATAGCCGCTGTACAGGAAAGCATTGAAGATGATTCTAACCAATCAATTCGTCGCCGGTTGTGTCCTTCTACTTTATGGAAGATTTTACGCAAAGATGTTGGCTTAAAAACTTTCAAGATACAACTTGTGTAGGAATTAGAGGCAAACGACCATCGCATGCGCCGCCAATTTGGCGAATGGGCTGAAACACAAATTGATATTGATTTTGAATTTCCATTCAATATTTTATTTTCCGATGAAGTCCATTTTTGGTTGAATGGGTACGTAAATAAACAGAATTGTCGCAATTGGAGTGAGCGGAATCCACAAGCTTTTGTCGAAACACCATGACATCCACAGAAAATTACTGTTTGGTGCGCTTGATGGGCTGGCGGTGTCATTGGCCCATATGTCTTCAAAAACAATGATGGTCAGAATGTTACTGTTTGTGAAAATTAATGTTCCAGATTGCGCCTTGTACGCGCCAGCCGTGGCGGCCACATGGCCGAAATCATATTTAAGCATTAATGTCATAAAATTTTCTATCCAATAAAGACCTTTTCATTGATATCAAAAATGTATTACTATTTTTTATTACAATTTAAACTCGTATCACTCTATATAAAACATCCGATATAAGATTGTGTTTAAAACCGCTTTTTAGTCCCACATGTCTCATTAATATTAATGAATGGATAAGATGCTTCAAAAAGTACCACAAAAAAAATTATTAATAATAAATAAACTAAAACAGTGACTTATTCATATTTATATATAATTTTGCATATCTACACCAAAATCTATTTTAAGCCATAATTTTTTATTAATATTGCTAAACGATGAAATACTTAAAAATGTACCACAATACATGTGTGGCGCATTTACATATGAGATATAGAAATTAGTTATCCCCAGATCAATTTCCCCTACTACAAAACTCAACGCATATTAAACAACACACTTTTCCACTTTTAACCCACGACCTTATCTCATAACGTGCAAATTTTATTAGCCGCATAAATTTATTAAGAAAAAGCGAAAAAAAGAAGAAATCAGAACAAATAAAAGACAGAAAATTATAGAAAAGAAATACAAAATAGATTAATGCTCTTGATATCAAATAACACACGAATGCTGATAATTTCAAAAACCATAGAGAATGACAAACATACGCAACACAAAAAGATTGCGCCCACCATTCGTTAGATACAAATGCCCACATCACACTTCATAATACAGAAACCTAAAACGCAGAGACAGCAAAATAGACAAACAACTAGACCGAACGACACATTATTAAAGGCACAAAAGTTAAGTACTACAACAGTTCAGCCATAATTTAATGGCTGATAAAATTAAAAGAAAATAACTGCAGGAATATGAATATGAGAGACTGAAGAAGGCAAGAATAGTAGTGGCTAAAACCGCATAACTACACTTCATAAAATTCCAAATACAACGAATTTATTGTGATTAGTATGAAAAAAAATTATATTTGCCGTATCTTTATCACAGTCAGCCGAAAGTTTATTTGCAACCATACACTCAAATATTTATGTTAGTCTGGTGTTTTGGTGTTGCAGCTGCTGTTGCTGAATTATATTCGTTTTTAACTTCAATTTCTAGAAGATTTTAAAGGGCAATAAAATCAAGCCGAGGATGTAGAATGCGTTACAGTTGTAACGCCGTTTTAAGATTCATTGTTGGTAATTCATTTGAGCGGCAGTTAAACTTTCACCACTTTTGCCCAGTGATCTTTATAAAATAACCTGATTTCGGGAAATTTACTTTTTATTTAACGAGCAGGACCAACACTGAAAGGACGACCAATAGATATGCAGAGCACTGCACTGGAACTGAAAAAGGAGGGGATAATGTTAAGAGGTCAGATGAAGACTGAATAGAGGATAGAGAATTTCCACTTTTTTACTTCGTCATTGAGACAATCCTGTAATAATGAAGATGACTGAGTGCGGAGTCGAACTCGGGGCTTAAGGAATCGTATTCTTGCGTCCATAATGTAAACGAATCAACATTAACTCCTTTAAATTTTAATGACGTCCATTTTGGTGGCAGCATCGGACTTTATTTCTTTGGAAATCAGCACAGAGCTGATTTTAATGGTGGACACTATCTGAAAGTAAATCAGCTGCACATCAATGATATTTGGTTTCAAAAAGACGGCGTGACTTGCTTTACAGGCGCCCAAAAATCAACTTGTTACCAAATCAATTTGGTAATAACTTTATTTTCAGAAACGGGCCTATTCACTGGGCCCTTCATGCGTGTGATTAAACCCCTCTGGTTTACTTTTTAGGGGCGTTTATTCAGTCCTTGGATTATACAAATCAGTTACTCTTTAACGTAAGAAACTAGTATTGCGGCCAGAATTATTGGAATAATTAGTCGATAACTGGACTCAACTCGTAGCTGCCGTAGACAAATGCCGGAAATCATATTTCAAATATAAATGCCATGAAATTATCGTGCACCGAATTGTAATGAAATTAAACAAAAATTCTTTTCAACAATAGTTTTGCCTTGTATTATCATTTTAAGTGCTCATGCAGCGAAAAATACACCCGATAACTTATCTGCGATAAACATTTTTAGATATTCTTTTCAGACGTATTCTCTTTGTATTTTGTCTCCTTTGCATTCCCTTCCCGCCTGTAGGATATGAGGACTTGGAAGATTTTTTAAAATCAAAAAGTGCCACAAAACTTCCTCATTGCATGGTATAATTGGTCCGGGGCCCTGATACTCTGCAAATGTATTTGTTCACAACTTTGTTTTCAATCTATTTGTTTGTTTGAAATGTACTCCATATCATGACTTATACTTCGTAAGATCCGGTATACCGAATATAAAAATGTTATTTTCATATATATATTTTTTTGGACTTCCCGCTAGGAAAATTAAAAATGTGGTTGTACCACATTTGGAAAAAAAACACTTATTTCCGATAAGATCTCGGCATTTTGAGGTCCCAACAAGCTTCGCCGACTACTTCTGAGAGCCTGTCAGTATGTCTCTCTCTCTCTCTGTCTCTGTAATCACATGACCCGATTCGAACCGGTAGGCTTGACGATATTTCAAAAATACTTTTATGGATTTTTTCGAATAATTTTTAAACAGCTTTACCGATCGACTCCACCAGCTCTTGATATTTAAAAACTACGTCGATCATCGCAAAATAATGTTAAAATACAGTTGTAGAATAAAACGTAAGAAAATAAGAAAGGAAAAGTGATCAGTGAGTTCTTGTTATGACTTTGATATTTCGTTTCAAAGCTTCTCACTTAGTGAAGTGGAAGTATGAAATAAATGCCGTTAGTTATTCTAAGAAATGTTGGGTAAAGGATCCCTGATGATCTGCATTAGCCCCGGTGAAATGCGCAGGGGAACTAGCCAAAACCCCTCAATTGATCACTTTGAATGTTTTAGTAAGATTTTGGGAAAAAAGAACTAGCACATAATTAAAATTAAAGAGTTTAAAAAACTCCCAAAATATATACTTATTAAAGTAATTTAATTCGGTCGCGAATTATCGTGAAGAAAAGTATTCAAAAAGAGTGATTTTTTCAACTCCGAAATTGTCTGATCAGTTACTATTTTTGATTCTCTTATAATAAACGAAAACTACGTCAGTTATAGACTATCACGTGGGAATCGGTTGATTTGAAAATTAAACTAATCGTGTTTTACCTCGAGGAGCTCAAAAGCTTAGGGTAACACAAACACCAAGTTACTTTAGCTTTGCGCCTAAAATTAGCAGAAAGTTACAGGGATGTCCTTAAGGGCCTACCGTTTTCCATCTATATATTTTTTTCTTTAAATTCTTTCGCAATAAAATTAGTTACTATTTCAGCGAATTTTGAATGCTGTGAAGGCACATTTGAAATTTTTTTGCCACACTTTTTGCATGCCCGTCAATCTCAAACTTCATACGAATGGGGCTCTCAATATTTCTTCTTTTTTCTTACTTTGGTTATGTCCTGTTTATGTATTCATATTTCTGCTATCATGACCGGGCAAACAAAATAATAGAAAATTTCGCATGTACTTGCAAACGATTTGAATTATTGGCTGCTGACAGAGTTGAGTGCCAACTCAGGCAAAATGTACGTTCGTTAGTCGAAAATATTTTCTTTGTATCCAAGAGCACACACTGGCTGTCTTTTTGACAGTCAAGTTGAGTGGCTGACATTGAATTATCTTCTTTTGTTTGAAGAAACAAACGCACACAAACGAATTCTTTGGATTTGTGTAGTTTCATATATTGTTAGATTTAATGCTCGGTACCCTACAGTTCTGATAAACGGTATTATTTGTTTAGTGGAACATACATAATTACAAAATATATTGAAGGATTTTTTTGTCGCAAATCCAGATGCCTTCCGCTAGTAGGTAATGAAACCTATTTTTTATTAAATATTTAACAAAAAATTCTTCACGAAAATCTTTTGTATATCTTCAATGACGAGTTCATAAAAATTCTTAAATGCACGTTGATTTTTGGAGACCGTTCAGTTTGAGTCGAGTGATCGATTTCTTATGTATTCCTAAGAAACATTCGAAAAATGCTTTAAAAGGAAATTACAAAATGCTGTCTGGACATGGTGTTCCTCAGATGTACAAACTTGAGGAGCCTCTGCCTTGGCCCGCCTGCATTTGTACATTCCCAACTTTAAATTCTTATCTCTATTGTAGTCTTAATTTATTTGTGTCTAAACACTTTTTGTACAACTTAACGAACCCAACTAAGCAGTTAGTCATAATAAACTCGCCCAAAATCTTTTACGAACGGGTAGTTTTTTTGTATCGGGTTTTTCATAACAAAAAAAAATTTACTCGTTTTTATTGTTAATTGAAATTTTTTCTAATAAACTTAATGAATTGATCCATTCAATTTGTCTACTTTGAAAATGTCGTAATAATGGAGTTAAAAAAATTAAAAATCAATTTAAAAATATCTTAAAAAAGCACCCTATAATATTTAATTTTGTTCTTAGAAAAATCTTCGACTACGAATTTTTGCTTGTGCCACAAAACATTTCGTTTGGGAGTTGTTAAAGGCAAACATTCGCTAATTTGGTTGAATGAAAGGCGTGTAGGTTTTATTTGTGTCAAGTTTGTTAAATTTCATTGCGGCAAACATGTTGCTGAGATACTTTAACAATTATGCCAACACAAAGATTTGTTTCTGCTAGAAAATATTTCAGCAATTCATGGAAGTTGTGAGTGAGTGTGTGTGTGTGTGTGTGTTTGAAATGTACATAAAATTCTATTTTTGGGAGAGTTCATTTTTAAAATAATTGATGTGATGTGAATGAGTCTGTCTGGCTGTCTGTTTGTGTAGACAACAAATCTCTTCTATTCCAGTTGTTATTTGGGAATTGTATGTTGGTTGGAAAGAGGTATTTGAGTTTTCCTTCTTTTTCATTTCTTTAAAAAAAGTTACAATTTGCATAAAAAATATCAAATGGAAATTTTTTCAATGTTTGACTGTTTAAGTTCACTTCCAAAATTACTGTAGTGATTTTCGAAAATCCTTAAAATAATAAGATTTAGGAAGGGAGGGGTTTGTCTTATGCAGTTACTATTTTCTTTTATCGTCCCCATACGAATACTTAAAATTTTCAACCTTTTGGGAATTGGCGTTTATACCTCTTATTATTTGGAATTTCGTGCTGATTAATTTTTCCCAAAATGTTGCTAAAAATTCAAAGTGATCAATTGAATCAAAACGTAAGGAAATAAAATAGGAAAGGGTTCTTGTTATGAAATCAAAATTAAGAAGGTTTAGAATTTTAAATATTCAAAAATCGTATGGCAATTAATTTTACTCCATTTTGCTAAAATCGAGCTCCCAGAATATCTCGACATTAGGAGTTCTTAGGAAGCTTCCTGATTACTATTGAGAGGATGTCTGTAAGTATATGTGCGTGGGAGTGTGTAAGTTTGAGAGGCATTTATAAATCGAATAGCATAAAAGAGGATATAGAAAGTAAAAATATTTGAGACTTTGTTTCTGTGTACATATAAATTTCACTAGCTCAAAGTGATTTACAAAATCAGACCCTACATTCTTAAGTATGTGACTAATTAATTTAATTAGACACAAGCACTTAAGAAAATTTTTTACAAAAAAATTTGAAATTTTCTTAAGGTTGATTTTAAAGCACGATCAAAATATAATCGCCCGTATTATGAATGACGACGTCGATATCATATCAACACGACAGCATATATGCAGAATAGAGTTAACCAACGAAGGGAGTTAAAGGCAGCGTTATGTACGCTTAATTAAATTTTTGTTATTAAAATTATTGCCAAGACTTATTTCGGTTGTTTAAAAAATGTTTCCAAATAAATACTTGATATTAAATGCTGAGAAATTTTCCCCCAAAATTTAAATTTTCATTAATTCATTAGGTTTCTTGCAGCTTAAAATTAATTTGCGGCAACGTTTCACTTCAAACGGATGCGCCCAAACAATACAAGTACTCACATTTTCTTTTTTCAAAGAACTTCTTTATTTTGCCAACGAAATTTTATTCACATTCAGTTAACACGTGTCACTTATGACAACATTTGATCCCGTAACACATCAACCCACATGCGGCACATGATTCCGTGTTAATTTAAAGTTGGAAACATGAAAGATTTCTTTGGGATTTGCAGAGAATTGCAGTAAAAAGTGGGTTCGTTTGGAGCAGCACATGCAGGCTGGGCTTTTAAAAAAAAGAATCCTTTTCGCTTTCCAACTGACTTTTGGTGGCTTAAACTTTTGCAACTGTAGTTGTATTGAAAACTTTTACTACCCTCGTCGTGGTAGTTTTCTGCTGCTGCATTTTCAGCTTAAGCCCTACACAATTGCAAAAGTTGGCTAAACTTATTGTTGGCTTTGTTTGCTTCTACTTTTCCTGTTAACAACTTGTTATTGACGTTGTTGTTGTAGCAGTATGTTGGGGATACATTAAAATGGCGGCAACTTTCTAGAATAGTTGATCTTACGACTTGAGATTGAATTTGTTTTGTAACAAGCAAACAAACAAAAATCGATTATGCGCCAATAGTTGTCTTGAAATGAGCAGAACTTTTTCGAAAGGAGTACGCAAAAGGGATTGAAGGTATATAATATCATCGAGGGTTAATAGAAGAGTCTTTCATAGCCAACAAAAACCATTTACATTTCGGTTTTAATTACATATATCGTACGCTGAATTAGATTTAAGCTTCACTTTGTTGGCAATCACTGTATCTGCACTGTAGAGAGAATCATATAATTTCCGATAATAGAAATGCAGCGGCTTTCGAAAACAGCTATTCTGCTATGAATGACTTCGCTTATGTCTTAGAAAATGTATCAAGTCAGGCATTAATCGAAACATTTTTATAATTTCTACAGTTCTTTTGTTGTTTGTGTTTGCAAAACAAATAGAATATCTTCACAAAACACGGCAAATCATAAAATTGCGACATCCCTGGATGTTGTACTGCAATCAAAACATTCAAACCTGTTTTGAATGTTCGATTTTATTTTTGATGTTTTACTTCATCGTTATTTTGTAGTGAAGTTATTACTCTTTTTCTATGATCTTCTTTGATCGTAAGAAAACAGTTTTTGTTGGAATTGGCTTTGAAATGAGAGAGCAACTCTCATATTCTGTTTGAATTTACTGAGAATGCATATGCGCCATTTTTATTATGCTTTCGCAGGGCTTCAATTTATACTGATTCTGTATTTTAAAAGGTAATTGAAATTTTTCGAAAGCGAGAAGTTCTCTCTCTCTCTTGTCTGGCCTCATACCATGAAAGTTAATTTTCTATAGGGTGGTTTTTATAGAGTGGTTTTTATAGAGTGATACAGCTTTGAGTTGACCACCCATTTAACAGCTGATAGTTGCTTTTTGTTTAGTTTGCTTTGGCATTTCATTATGGATCGACTTACACCAGAGCAAAGCGTGCAAATTGTGGACATTTTTAATCAAAATAATGGTTCTGTTCGTCAAACTTATCGTGCACTTCGTCCATTCAAAATTTTACTTCCCGATGAAGACCATTTTTTGTTGAATGGGTACGTAAATAAACAAAATTCTCGCATTTGGAGTGAAGAGAATTCACAAGTCTTTGTCGAAACACCATGACATCCACAGCAAATTACTGTTTGGTGCGCTTTATGGGTTGGCGGAGTCGTTGGCTCATATGTCTTTAAAAACGATGATGGTCAGAATGTTACTGTTTGGAGAAAATTGGTGTTCCAGATTGCGCCTTCTATGTGCCAGCCGAGGCGGCCACATGGCCGAAATCATATTTAAAAATTAATTTCATAAAATTTTCTATCCAATAAAGACCGTTTCATTGATATCAAAAATATATTACTATGTTTTATTGTGATTTAAACTTGCATCACTCTTTATAAGAGATATTAATTTTCTAGGAAGAAAGTGTGACAATTTCTAAAAGGGAAGTTGCACAGTATGCCGTGAAGCACAAAGTTACAAAACGTGGAAACAGAGATAGAAAATGCGATTTTGATATTTTTGCGGACTATGAATATAAAATTTATTTTCTGCATTGCAATAGCGGCATTCTATTAACAGAAAAATCTGCATTTTTAATAATAGACAAAAAGATAATTCTGCTTTTTTCAAGTCAAGGGTTTTTTAATATGTTGTTGGAAATAACTTAAAATATTTAAAAAATTTTAAATCAAAGGAGCATTAATATTGAATCATATTGATTGCATTATATTGAAATAAAATTGAAGGTTAGTCAAGTGTTTTTTCAATCAGATAAATTTAAAACTATTTTCCAATCTATATTTTTAATGGGCTTTCTGGTCTTCAAAATGACCAAAAACCATTCATTATTAAAAGTTTATATAGAACAGAAGCTTATTACAGCCATTCCTATTCCATTATTATAAAACAAAACTACTGAAAGTTAATATATTCAGTTTCTATTTCTTAATTACACCACATTCATTGCATTAGAGCAATGATACCAACAAGTTGCGGAGCGTACCAGAAGGTACCAAAATAATTGTACAATAATCCTGCATTCCTGTGCTACACCATTTCCTATAATTTATACAATCGAATTGTGAGGTGTTGTAATCCCATGTCGCCTATTTATGGTATAAGTTATTTCCCTTAATATATTTTTTTCTTAAGTTAAGCAGACAACAACATAGAACTTTTTTATAATACCAGTAACAAGCGAATGTTTATTGTAACGCTTTCTCTCTCTCAAAAAAAAAAAAAAAAGAATCCCAAAAGATGAAGAATCAAACTTCATTATAAATGGCTGTTTAAGTCATTTACTTGAAAATTATTTGACTCATTTGCATTTTCTTTGTTTGCTCTCTTACTTTTGCTCAGTATTATTCCTCTTTTGTTTTTCTTCTTTTTTTTCATTTACAATTTTCCCCATTAATCTTGATTACTTGTGATGAAACGATGCTGGCTGAATGTGTACTGAATGATATTGCGACTCATTAATGCAAACTGTCAACAGATTCTTATCCAGCATAAGACGGCATATAATTTACCTTTTCTTCGCTCCATTCTCTTGTTCTTTAATGTAATTTTGTTCAAACATGCAGTTAACCACAATGAAATATTCAGCATGGAAAGAGATTCAACAACGTTCCGGAAAGTATTGCGCCCGTCAGGCATGTTTTCATATTTGCTCTTGTCTTATTTTTTATGAACGGAAAAAGTGAAATATTTTGTTTACATGCAAACTCATATATAAATTGAAATACGGAAATTTATTTACTTGTTTATTTATCGCCACATGGGTAAAATGATACGTTGTTTGAGTTTGCTGCGCTCCCTAGTGTGAATTGAAAAACCTGCTTAAAGCGATAAGGCTTGAGAACAGATATTTTTGGTTACAAAATAAATATATTTAAGGTTTTATATAGTGTACGATATAATTTAACACGTGCCACTGGGAAGTGTGAAAATAAAAATTAAGAATATTAAAAATATTAACACGAGTATTGATGATGAAAGTGTAGCGGCGTTCGAAAACAGTTGTTCTGCTCTGCTGTGTAAGTTAAATGTCTGTTGACGTTCCCTAGTGCTTTAGACTATTTATTACATCTTTTTAAATCAAAAACACTTTTCGAACAATTAGCCTATTAAAATTTAATTTAAAAACTAATTTTTCGAACTTACACTGTGCAATTTTGCATATATAATTACTCGATAACATTTCAATTGTAATTGATAAATTGGAAAAAAAAAATATTAACTGTAACATGCCTTTTTAGCAAAGTGATTTGAAATCACTGAAAAGGTGTTCAGCACTCAATCAATCTGTAAATTCTCGTGATTCGCAGCCTGTCAACAATCACTGGAATCTATTCAAGCATTATGCTTGGAATTTTCTAATAGAACATTTAAATAAATTATTTATTTGTTTTCCAGTAAAATCAATTCATTCAAAATTTAAAAATTAATGAAAACACTTAACTTTTTAGCGATTTTCATGGGATTAGATAGACTATCAAGAAAAGTTAGATAAGATGCTCATTATTTAAATGATTTACTTTTAAATCAATTGTTGCTAAAAACAATTGTTCTCCACATTTATTTTTTAATCTTGTGTATGGAGACGGATATAATAAATTATTCCAATTCGCTTATGGCTCATAAATCACTCACGTAAATAAGAAAGAAATAAAGTTGGCATGCACTCGTTTCTTTATCAATTTACGTTGAGTCTTATATATAAAAGAGTCCTCAGGCACGGAACAACACCTGAAAGTCAACACAAATCTCACATGCAGCATTTCAATTAAACAGACACAAAACAGCTGATTTATAACAGAACAGAACGTACAAACTAATTCTTCCTTTAGGCGTATAAGCAACAAAAAGAAATCCGCAGTTACTTGGTGATTCAGAACAATGAAAATCACTACGGAAAATTCGAAATTTTGCGATTTTAGGTAACCCAAATATCACCCGCATGATTTTATAATATTTAGTAATTTGAAATCACTACGACTTCAAAACATTCTTGTATACCCGTTTGTTATTTTAAAAAACATTAATTTAAGAGAGTTAAATATATATAGGGTGGTTTTCATAGAGTAATACAACTTTGAGTTGGCATCACTGCTTTATTTGACCACCCTTTTAACAGCCGATAGTTGCTTTTTGTTTAGTTGCTTTGACAACTCGTGCAAATTGTGGAAATTTTCAATCAAAATAATGGTTCTGTTCGTCAAACTCATCGTGCACTTCGTCCATTCAAAATTTTATTTTCCGATGAAGCCCATTTTTGGGTTAAATGGGTACGTAAATGAACAGAATTGTCGCATTTAGAGTGTTGAGAGTCCACAGGCTTTTGTCGAAACACCATCACATCCACAGAAAATTACTGCTTGGTGCGCTGTATGGGGTGATCCAGATTGCGCCTTGTACGCAATCATGATGTCATAAAATTTTCTATCCAATAAAGACCGTTTCATTGATATCAATAATATATTACTATGTTTTATTATTATTTAAACTTGTATCACTCTATAGAAAACACCCGATAATTTAAATATGACTTCTGGCATATGAGCTTTACGATGGGCTCGTAGGTAGTCTAATTTGGTAGTCTGATTCTCTCCAGCATACAGATGTGGCCGTATATATGCAACAACGAGGATAATATTGTCCTTCAAGCAGTCTATCGTTTCAGGGTTATTAGCATAGAATACCGATTTCATATAATTGCATAAAAAATATTCCATCGGCAATAAATCGTACCGTAAAGCTATAGGTTTGCCAAACCTTTTCTTCAATAAGCATCCTTTTCAAAGAAGGCCAGGCCAATTGAATCCACCCGTCTGTGAATCATGCCAAACAGTCAGCATTTCTAGATGTATCGGTGTCTCAATTGTCTGTATCATTATTCGTATTACACTTCTTCTATTATCACTCCAACTATGGCAGTTTTGTTTATCGACGTGTCCTTTCAAACAAAAGTCATCTTCATCCCCAAGCGAAATTCGCCAGATACACATTTCGAACGGAGCCATGATTCTCAAAAAACATTTTCGGCGCAATTTAGAAGCGTTGCTCAGGCGTCAGTCTATTCATGTTGGAATGTCAAACGAAACTTAACATAAATCACTTGACAGCTGACAAAATGGCCGCCAAGTTTCGCCAGCTTAAAGTTTTATGCCTCTATATATAAAACACCCTATTTTAAAAATGTTTCCATCATATACTCTTTCAAGGCTATTCGAAAACAAAAACATTTAAATCATTTATAATTAATTAATGTGCGATAAGATATTTCAAGCACTAAAAACTACTCCACCCACAGAACAAGCAGGAATAAAACAATTTTATTGAAAATAAAAACTTATTTAAAACAGGCTATTATTTGTTATATTTTTATAATAATTTTTAAATTATCAAGTCCGTTTTTATACAAAATTATAAAATTTTCATTTTATTTTCCACTTTAAAAGTAATAATTAAATGATGATCTTGAGAAAAATATTATCTCGTTTCTCAATAATTTAAGATATATGATTAATTTAAAAAAAAAAAAATAGTCGAAATTAAATAAATAAAAATGATTTTATTTGCGCAAACTGGAACTCATCTAAAATAACCGAGATATATAATTTTCACCAAAATATATTTATTATATTTTTGAAATGATATCTTCATAATTTTTTTGTACGATTTAAAACCAGAGCTTTAATATCTATTTCTATTACACATTCAAATTTAAAAGAAGCAAAATGTCAATATAAAAGAATAATATAATTAAAAATTCAACAACAACGGCGAAATTGCTAAAGAAAAAAAACAACAAAATAAATAAAAAATATTATGTGCGAATTTACATGTTGCTGATAAATCATTCATGTGAATGTGACAGAAATGAAGTTGGTATACACACATACACACACACACTTGCTCATTCATAGTCTGCTACTCATTTATAATGTGTGACATTTTCCCTTAGGCGTATGAGCAACATAAAAAATATGAATGATTATACACATTTTTGAGATATATTTGAATTTCATGATAATTTTACGAACTCACACACATGCACACTTACGTAGAACTGTATGCAAATAACACACCAACACGCTGTGCTGTTGCTCACTATACACACACACGCACATATCCACTTATTAATGAATGGGTAGTGTTATAACAGTTTTGTGTTTACAACTCATATGTATTGAATTGCATTTTTTGTTACTCTCACGAGTGAGTAGAGATATACGAAACTGACCATACTGGCAGTCCAGTGTGTTGCAGAGTAACAGGAAGTGCGTGTTTAAATGTATATAGGAAAATAGTATTAGAAATATGCTCGTATATGAACATTTAATATGTATTTTTCTTTAATAAAACAAAACACTATGTAGTAGGGCGTGTGTTCTTTAGCGAGTTGGTATTTTTCACTTGGGCATATTTTTCTTATAGAATTAATTATTTGTTAGTAGGGGCAGCAGTCTGCTTTCTGTTAAATGATGCTATCAATCGCTGTCGGCAGCATTAGCGCCGACTAATATATCTAATCATATACTAGAGCAGATCAGGAAAAGTCCGCACTGTATTCGTAACTAACGTTGATTTCTTTTCTAAAAAAGAATGCACAATTTTCTACACTTTCTAATACAAAATGGCAACACTCTGTGATATGAAAGTAAAGAATTTATTAGAAATTAATCCCAATTTTCTTAAGAAAAATTATTTTTGTTTTAAAACTTCCGCGAATCGCCAAATTTTAGAAAAGGAGTGGAAAAATGTTACATATTTTCCACAAAATAAAAACGACATAAGTGTAGATTAAAAACCGGGATTTGTAACTTCGTAGTCGTGATGTTAAGTACTTTAGCTAACAGTGCCTTTCCTCAAGCATGAGGATTTACATTTTTTAGAAAAAAAAATTATTTCATTGATTATACTCTGTAACCTACTAGCAGCGAATGATCGTGCTTCTATTGTGATTCCTTTGTCTGGGCAATTTTTAAATTGCTGCAGAAACTTATTGAAAATTTTTTGAAATAGTCGAAATTAAGAAAAATAACTCCACAATAATATTTCCAATGTGTATTATATCTTCAGATGTAGACAATTTTATATTTTTGTAAAAGTTTTGAGGTGAAAATTAATTTATAATGGTTTTTTTAATTATTTGTCTTCATTTTGAGCGCCCTAAAAGGTTTGTTATATATTTTCGCTCTTAATATAAAATTTCTCAACCTAAGAGAACTATAATCGAATAATCAAGCACTTCTTTTATAATCTGAATGTCAAATATTCAAAAGATTTTAGTAACCTTAAGTTAGCGGGTGTTTTTTTAAAGAGAATTATTTTGAAACACACTTCGATAAGGAGACCAGAAATATAAAAAAAATTCTATAATAATAAACAAAAACTAGAGGAATCATATTGACTGAACACTGTCAATGGGTTCTAGTTTTGATGACGATGTAACGTCTATCAAGATATTGATCGTAATATCGAACTTAGAAAGCTTCTTAAAAAGATCTTAGAGTTTACTTCTTGAAATTTTTTATAGTTGTCTTCCAAACTTTAAAGTTCTGCTCAAGGGCAAAGCCACGAACAGTGTGATTTCGGCTTAACTGTTATTTTTTTTTAAATACAAGTTGAAATACGTTTTTCCATTACTCTACTGTAAACATAGGTTCGGTTAAGAATATATATTTGACATTCTGATTCTTCTCTTTCTTATAATTGAAAGCGTATACATTTGAGGACTTCCGAAACATAACAGTTAAGGATCTACCGATCAGTTACTAAAAAAGCAGTACAAGTATGCACTTAGATTACCTCAGCCCATAGCAAATAAATCTTATTAAATATTTAACTGAAGTGCCTTACACCAACTGAAATGCAGAGAGGAACCAGCTAAAACCTTTCAAGGTCACTTAGATTTTTTTTAATAAAATTTTAAGAATCAGCACGAGCAAATTAATATGGAAAAGTTTAAAACGACAATTCCCAAAAAAAAAATTAATTTAAAAATTTAAAAAACAGAAAATTCTACTCAAAAATTATTGGCGAAATATTGAAGATAATTTTTTAAACTTTTTTTGAAATTTGTACACAATTTTTGCTACAACAAATAAGGCCGTTTCAAGTTAAAAAATAAAAATAAAGTAAAAAAAACCAGCAGCAGGTGATACATAACACCCTCTTTACAAAACGAATTTTTGTATTCACAAAAACACATTTAAAAAACTCCGCTTTCAAGATCCATTGAAAATTTTTGCAATATATTAAAGATAATTTTAAGTTTTTTTAATTTTATACACAACTTAAATTTTTAAGGCCGTTTCAGGTTAAATAAAACAAAAATAGAATAGAAAAGAAACCAGCAACAGGTTATAAAAAACGTACTCCTTGCAGAACAAATTTTTATAAAAAAAAAAAGAAAAATTTAAATTTCACTTTCAATATTCATTGAAAATTTTCTTTAATCTTCTTCCAGCTCAAAATTGATGCAAATGAAACTTTCCTATTTTAAAATTCAAAACTACAATACCAGCGAAAAGGCTTAAGAGTCTTAAGCCGCAAATACTCTGTGCTACACCGCAAGTGCTTTCTGCCGTGATGCAAACGGCATCAGAAATTAACAACAACACACATCGTGTTTTCCATTCGATTATGATAATCTTGCAGTCAAGTACAGGAATCTTAAACAACGAAGCTGTTACAGTTGCACTGAATGTGGTTTAAAAGTATGTACAACAACAGCAACAACACATTCGACTTATAGACATCACTAAAGGGCGTCCTTGACAAATATGAAAGAGGTGTTAACACTCGTGATACGATTTGAAAAGTTAGCTGTTCCATTTTGCACAATCTTTTTTAGAGAAGTCTTTTTTATTCTTTTAGGATTTGCGGTTCCACATTAATTTTTGTGACAATTTTTACACCATCACAATTGTACAGTCTGAGTAAATAATAATAAAAAAAGTATTGATTTACTTAATATATAAACACGATCGTGTTCGTGTAGCTTACAGTCGTTATTGTGTTTAAAGCTTTACTCAAATAAAGGCGAAAACAATCTTTGGAATCTTGTTCCATGACAAAAAAAATACTTTTACAGGTGGCCTCGTTTGTCATGTTTGTGTATTTCGTTATCTTTCATTGATTTCCAGTCACAACAATGCGATGTTATAAAATGTTTTTGGCTTAAGCAACCCGACAAGTGAAGATAAATCAAAATACTCGCATGAGTACTGTGTAGCGGCTTTCGAAAAGAGCTATTCTGCTGTGATGTGAATGCCGAACATATAAAACTGATGTGGACTTTCTCTTTATCATGAGTACAAAAGTACTGTTCACACAATTCCTGTATAAAAATTAAATTGAATAGAAAATCATTGTGAGTTCTGATAGTGGGAGTGTAACTGTTTCCCAAAACATAATGATTTTTCCTTGGAATATTAACTATCTCTTTCTGAATATGACATGTGAGGAAATTTGGGTTACCAATTTCAACTGATTTTAATTAGACTTGAAAAATAGTTTGAAATATTTACCTACAAACAGCAACATTGTAAATTAAAAGGAAAGAAATGCAAAATATTTATAAAATACAACTCGAAGATGTTAACTTTTTTCCAATTTCAAATTACCACATAAAATATTAGATTGAACTCATAATTTCATTTTGTTTAAGTACGAAATATAATCCCAATAAGGAAATAATATTAATAATCTTTTATCGATCTCTAGAAAGCACCAACAGCGCTTAAACTTCTTACCAGATAACTTCTAATTTCGTTTAACTTAATACACGAATTAGAGATAATTCGAAAGAATGTTAACAATTCTGTCCAACAAACAGTGATGCACTTCCTATTTTAAATGGAAAAAAATACTTGTAAATATATTCACAAACAAAAAGTATCATGAAAAATCGAGGTGTTAAATCACAAATTATTTAGAATGAGCGATTGATGTGAAATTCTTAAGAAGCGTAAAATTATCACGTGTCTGACCTAAAATTGCGAAAAAGGCATTTCTGGTGCTCAACTTAAATGGACGATAAGAGCAGCAGCCCAGGCATCTGCAACATGCCAAAAGTAACAAAAAAAAAATGGTTGCAACTTAAGGCAGCATACTGACACTAAATATCAGTTGCTGTTGGTAAATGGTTGCCCGCTGGGTAAAAGAATTACAAAAGCCGTAGCATGCAAGTACGACAAGAGTACTTGTACGCTGCTCCTCTATTTGACCATCAGCCATCAAAAAAGTAAAAAAAAAAAATTTAATGGGACGTAGTTATTTGACCTGGCACGTACTTGATTGTTGTAGTCTTGCAACCTGCAACAATAACGTTGCATTTCCAACGTACTGCAGTGTAGAGGTAGTGGCTTGTGGAAAAGTTAATCAACCAAATGTCTAGTAGTTAAGCTTCTATGCTGCTGTCAATGCTTCAACAACACACGCATTTTACATCAAATCTCATACACTGTGGCGAACACTATATTGACAGCAACGTGTTGTTAAAAAGTTTTGCTATTTTATTTTGTCTACAAAGTTGAAAAACAATAACAATAAAAGTCAAATGAACTTCATCAACAGAAGAAATATGCAAAATAATTAATTAAGTCTAGGAAAGAAAGAAAGAAAGAAAAATGAAAAGATTTCACCTCAAATGTTAATGAGTTTGGAACAATTCGGAGTTATAAAATATTCACAACAATCATGCATAAATCAATACAGAAAATACAAAAAAGAAACAGGACACATATTCGGCTTTGAAAAGATATTTAATTAGTTTGAAAAGCCAACCCATGAATAAAGATTTTATGTTACACAAGTGGGAAAATATGAGGGTTGGCTTTAAAGTCAATAGAATTCAAGTACACTGACGTTCACTTTTAATGAATTTAATAAAATGACTCAAGATCGCTTTTTTATTTTTAATATTTTCCTCGCAAAATATTTTACAATATAAAAAGAAATAAATACAACGATAAACATCCTGTTTAGAAATTTTACTTATAAACATAAATATATTTCCAATTATCATTTAATTTTACGCACTGGCAACACTTACGATATGCAGCCAGCAGTAACACACACATAAATAATAACAAAAACGTTGCCTCCTACCATTTTACCCCAGACGCAAACCACTCGGACATCATGTTATTTACAGTAGTTCTCATATAGTGAATATGTGATCACTCACGATCGTGTAAGCTTACGAAAGAGACGACATCGAAAGCTACTGAAACAATTCCACAGGCACAAGCAATTCTAACAGGCAAACATGAACATGTTAATTAGCGAACTCTTGCTAATAATGCAACTTGTCTATTTATTTTTTTTTATTTTAAATTAAATTGTCAATACCTTCCAATCGTGATATGATCACGTAAATATTTCTGTTAGTCACTCACGTTAGTATTGACTGAAGAAAGAAATTACTTGTCCAAACCTGCTTGATCGAAAGTAAAATAATTTCATTCACAATAGTTCCAATAGACGTAACAGTGTTACTGTAACACCAACACATTTAACAACGTCTCTCTTATAGTTGCACTCACCACAGAGATGGAAATTGCAATACGATTGTAATTTTTACATATTTTCCACATGTTACTATAAATACTTTTTTTTATTCATTTTAAGCGTTGGTGTCTACCCAAAATAACTATTCACTTTTGATAAAATATTATATCATGACTGGAAATCGGTGTTGTCATTCGAATAACAATTATTCAAGTATTCGAACAACTTTTTTACAGTTTTGTTCGAAAGAACACATTATCGCAAGTCCTCAAACAAACAAGAAGAATATTTTAGGCGTAACTTTGGCCATAGAACAGGCCAGGCCGACTTTGATCATTATATTTTTGGCGTTTGAAAATTATCTGGTCTTTTCTGATTATTGTCTATCATATTTTCATATATCGCTTAAGTGTCTCAGTTTTTTTATAAGAGATAACTGGACCCAAAATGATCATGTCTGTATATAAAGAAGTTTAGGCAGCCGCTTTCACTTCCCTGCATATTTAAAGGATTACAGCTAACAAGTTAACAAAAACAGTTTGTCTTCGCTGGTTTTGTTAACTTGTTAATAGATATTTTGTTAATAGATTATGACCACATAAACCTTTTTTACGTTTTACCATTATATACATTTCTGAAGTCCTAAAGTTCCATGCCTGACTTAAAAATCCACAGTGGTGTGCTCTCACTCAACACACACATACACTTTTTCCCACCAGTTTTGAGCCAAGATCTTGTAAAACCAAATAAAAATAACATCTACAGGCGGCCGACCAAACGATTAAAGCCAAGTTAGTATGAGATCTTAGCTCGAACGGTGTGCATACATCTCTAAACACGCGGAGTGATTGGAAAGAAATAAGAGAGAGAGTGAGAAAAAAAAAATAAACGTGAGAGTATTTCAATTCAATACAATTCATATTACAAAACCTGAAGAAACATCAAACGCGTTAATTTTAATAGATTTATATGTTTCGAATTTTTTCTTGGTCTAAAATATCAAAAAGAAACTAATTTTTTGTTTCGAATTTTGCAAGACAATAAAAATAGCTGGTTTTGCATTAAAATAAAAATCAATGAAACTACAAAACGAATACAAACAAGAAAAGTAGGAAAAGTGAGTCGAAGGAGAAGAAGAAACAAATCCAAAAAGTCTACAAAATTATAAATTTATAACACGATTTTGAGTGTTTTTTTTTCTATTTTTGTGATAATTTTGTTAGAATTGTTGTGCTGGGTTTTAATTAAACTGTTATTCCTCTTTCAAGAAAAGGATTGATTTCGATTATACTGGCTGGTGTTTTTATCATTTTACCCAGTGTATTACGTCAGTGTATTCATTTAAATATAAAAGTTTTTGTTTTTGAATTCAATGCAAATGAAAGTAAGCAAAAGAGATCAAAGTTTTTATTCTTCCAGAAATAAATGTGGCCAAGAGGAAAATAATATTTTAATTTGAGAAAAAAAAAGAAGAATGAAGTAGAAAAAATTGTTGGTGAACATAAAAAAAATCTCATTAATTTCTAACTTGTATTTATTGTGGCAGAGAAGTAACAACATCCAGTCAAAATACTGTGTTGTTTTGTTGTTGTTGTAAACTACCAAAACAAGTTTTCAAATATTCAAGGAATTTTCGCTTTAACCAGACAACATTGAAATCCAAGTAAGTTTGTGGAGATGAATTGTTTTTTTTTTCTTTCCTATTTTTTTTTTAACTTGTACATAAATAGAGGCATATGTATGAGTGTGCAGATACATGTAAAGATTATATACTGTTTGCAAAAATAATACATAAAAATTAAAAGAAAAATATATATTTTAATGATTTAGACTGGCAGCGGTTAGTAAGTCCTGCCATTCCTAGGGTTAATCTTCTATGCAAAATAATTTCCGCATAAACGGCAGAGATCTTCCTACCGGACGGCACTTGAAATTATTTAATTGTGACGCTTAATTGGTGACATCAGCAAGTCTTATGGCGTTTTCTTTTGTGGAAAACGTGTAACATTTTTTCACTTCTTTTGTAGAAAGCAACAATTTAGATGAGCTTTTAATTAGAAATAGTTTTTCGTAAAACATGTTGCATTAATTTCTAATAAATTCGCTATTTTCAAATCACACAATGCTGCCTTTTTTTTTTTTAAAAGTGTAAGTAATGTTGCATTATTTTTAAGAAAAGAACACAGCATTAATAATGGAAACGTTAGAGAAACAATGTAGAGCTTAAACATGATCGTTTTGATATATAAATTGTTTTATTGGCCCCTATTCGAATAATTTTTTTGAAATTAAATAAGTTGAGTTGTTTTTCATCAAAAACAATTTAAGACAGTTGGAATCTGCTTTACCACTGGTAGACAACAATCGCCGAGTTATTGCCGGTATATGCCAATCGAAAATTTTACCTCCAGATTAGACTACGTGCGAGCCAGCCTTGGGATTCATGTGCCAGAAGTCTTATATAAATTATAATGCCAGAAGATTATCTTCCACATGAAATCAATTAAATTTTCATTTACAAAAACTAATTCTTTTGCTACTCCATTTTTAGAGCTCTACAAAAGACACCCTTTAGAAAGTCCTACAGTTAGTTACCCACATTAAAACTGGATTTGCGTCTAATGAAAAATAATCAGTTTTTTTCTTTTTTTTCAAAATACCTAGAAGTTTTGATAATTGAAATGACAATTCAGAATCATAAATATTAACCGAAAAACATCTTGACCATAAAATTATAATCGCATGACTAAATTATATAAAAAGGTTTTTAATATAAAAAAGTAACTGTACTCACCAAGTATTTGAAGTTGAGCTGCAACAGTTAATACGTTATTAAAAATTTCATCTTCGTATAACGACTTAAAGAATCTGCAAATAGAAAATTAATAAAAAATGAAATTTTAGTTTTCCACTCCATTTCATAAGGATTATTTGAATGTACGGTCATAACTATTCCAAAGCAGAAGGGGAAGTCAGCATGAGTTTTTTATATATTCAACATACAGAGCAGAGCAGAATAGCTGTTTTCGAAAACCGCTACTCATGCGTATTTTGTTTATTACCACTTGTTAGGCGATTTAGTTGAGTGTGATAACAGTTTCTATTTTTCCCAATTTTATAATAATTTTCAATTTTTCATTAACTAAAGAATGGCCGCTATAAAAATGTGTTATCTTGAAAGGAAATTTTTAAAACTATTAACGTTACACTATCATCCCATATAGTCAATATTCAGGCTCTAGTTAGACTTAATCCAAATTTAAGTGAAAAACACTGCTGCAAAATTTACTTTTTGTTGCTCAAGTTTATTTGTGATTATGGGAATTTTATATGAACTAACAGGAACTGATCCGAGAGGAATCATGCAGAGATTTGATTTGAATCAAAAATGACTAAATTTTAGATACCAGGGAAACCGAGTCAAATTTAGATCGCGAAATTGTTTCCATTGAATTATAAAAAATAAAGAAATGATAATAAGAAAATTACTTAAAATTACTGATCCTTGTAGAGCAGAAAAAATAAATTTTAAATATCCCGCGATATTAAACTTTTACGACAGAGTTTTTTTTAAAGAGGACTTAAAATTCCTTCCCGTTATCATATCAAATCGTTATCAAAATCCGGGTGCACATTAAAAAAAAGCTTCTCAGCAGATTGAAATAAAACACTAATAAACCATTTAACTCCCTGAATTGTGTGGGTATTTGCCATTAAAAATTCAACACCACCCACCCTTTCGCGGTATAATGGGTTAAAGTTCACTGTCAATATTCGTATAATATTTCTTTTATAAGCGTTTTATTACATGAACAATTTACAGGAATGAACGGAGTATTTGTCACTGTATATATTCGTTGCAAATTTTTGTTTAAGGAAATATAGGGTGTTTTTAATAGAGTGATACAAGTTTAAATCACAATAAAACATAGTAATATATTTTTGATATCAACGAAACGGTCTTTATTGGATAGAAAATTTTATGACATTATTGTTTAAATATGATTTCAGCCATGTGCCCGCCACGGTTGGCACGTACAAGGCGAAATCTGGAACACCAATTTTCACAAACGGTAACATTCTGACCATCATCGTTTTTGAAGACATATGGGCCAATGACTCCGCCAGCCCATAAAGCGCACCAAACAATAATTTTCTGTTGATTCGACAAAAGCTTGTGAATTCTCCTCACTCCAAATGCGACAATTCTGTTTATTTACGTACCCATCCAACAAAAAATGGGCTTCATCGGAAAATAAAATTTTGAATGGACCAAGTCGATCCATAATGAAATGTCAAAGCAAACTAAACAAAAAGCAACTATCAGCTATTAAATGGGTGGTCAAATAAAGCAGTGATGTCAAGTCAAAGTTGTACCACTCTATAAAAAATACCCTATACCCTATATGACAACGACCGAAAGTCTTAATACGCAGCAAACTCTGCAAAAGATTTATGTCTATTAGAATCGCAGTGCGGTTGATATCCCATCACTTCACATTTACAATTCAAATCAAGTCATCTAAACTTGCGAAATTCAAAACAAATGAATCTAAGCAAATACCTGCAATTAAATATATATTTTTCAAATTTTTATTACATTTAACAGTTATTCAATATTAAATCTCCAAACAATCTGTTAATTAATTCTCACTCTGCTTGGGAATTTTTACATGTTCGAAAGAATCTCTTAACTAAAGAAACACTAAAAGTGCCAATAACAAACAGTTAAATATTCTGAATAAAAACAAAAAGAAAGAAACTATTTTAATTAATAGGCGAACATTCGAATAAAAGACAATCAGTCATAAAATGATTGTCTTAATGAAATATTTAGTTGCACGCCTGACAATAAGTGATGAGCAGAGAATGGAAAGAATTCGAGTCGAATAGTCAATAAGAATAACTGTCGTAGTCATGGTTCTTTTATTTTTCTAAACTAAAATAAAGACAAACGGATATAATTGGCTCAATAAGGTTTTCAGCAAGTCGAACATAATGATTAAGTAAAGAATTATTAATTAAGGTGATTATATACAAACGTGCATAATGTCAGGATGCAGGGAAAAGCTGTCAGATTCGTTTGTGTCACTTAAGTTTTTTTTCGTTAATAACTTTCAAATTTAATACAAATTTATTTTAGTTTTTAATATTGGCAAATTTCCTCTTTCGATGTATAAAAAATATGGAAACAGATTCAGCTCAAACGGGACATAAAGGACATAATCAAATAGAACAGAAGCCAAGGATTCCATTTGTATTCGATTCAGTTTCTCATTGATTTTGTATAATTTTATGTACAACATTTTTATAAACAAATAAAGTTGGTGTCACAGTCAATTAGAGGCACGATCACATCTGGCCAAATATTTTTCCAAAATAGTGTGGCCACTTTGTTATATAATTATTATATAATGAATTAAATTGATGTTGAATTTGTCTTGTACTTTGTAATATTTTTCACATATTTTTAATTTAAAACAGGTTGCCCATCAATTTTAATTCAAAATAGTTCTGCTTTCAAAATGAACTCATACTGACGTTTATTAAATTGTTAATTTTCCTCTTTTGAAACTTATCTTTAACTTGTGAATGTCCTAACTGGACATTGCAATTTTGGGACCCATGCAAGGAGGATGGGTCTGGCTTTTTGCCAGACCTGGTTAGCCTGACGAGTGTAGAGCTGGTTAGAATTTCGGCCTTTCTTAGGAGCACAGGATGTCTCGGTACGGCATTGTCTCGACAATGGCCCTAATAACCTAACCTAACTTATAATTTGTGATTAACAAATCAAAAGCCTTATGCACTCAGTCATGAATATCGTGTCGATTTTTTTTATCTTCATTATCCGCAGGATTGTGTTAATTGTTTTCAGATTGTCCTACCAATGAAAGCAAAGCACTGGTGACCGAACATTAAGGACATCGGCTAACAGCGTCATGCACTAAAAGAGCAGAATACAGCACCCTTCTTCAACGCTATTTGTAGCAAAAGCTTCACCGGCGAAGTAAAAAGTTAAAAAAACTAACCAAAAAATTGGTTCCATCCCAATGCACTGCATATGCAGGGGTCGTCCCCTGAGTGCTGGTCCTACTCATAAAAAAATACAATGGAAATTGACGATTTTATCTATAAACGCCCTAATAAATTGTCAAAATGCTTGACTTCAAGCGCAGCGTCAAGCATTAATTTTAAATTTTATTTCGAACTGTTACCACCGATTGCACCGGGACGATGGGAAACAAAATATCTGCAGTAAATCGTGCTAATTTTCATATCATGTCATGTGTGTCAGAAATTCAAGAAAAACCATTTACTTTATAATTTTCTTTCATAATTTGCAAATTATTGATTTCTTAGTTAATGTTCTGTCTGAGATCTCATTTAAAGTTGGCACGTGCTTAAAGTACAAAACCAACACATTCACCAACACGTGTGATGAAGCATCGTCACTAATACAATCATAATGCTTGATGTAATTTGGATGAATGTAATGCGGGCTCAAGTGCTTGACGACTTCAACTGGCTGTCGGTGATGTTTAGAAAGAACTAGTCATGATCACTACCTGAATTATATAAATTTTTCTCACTTAAAGCCCAGTGTTACCGTTGTTTTGTAATCGAATTTTTTTAAATTCTATTTTATATATTAAATTTTTTGTCTATTAACAAATTTGTTATTTGACTTATTGTCTTTGTTCTATTTTATAATTTTGATAAGATGAGAGATTTGAAACTTTCCAAATCTGCGGTTGAAGTCTACTGATGATTAACAAATGAAATAGACAAATAAATCTTTAACACAATAAATTAATTAAAAGTATTGGAAAAATACTAAGAAATTTAAATTGTAATTCTTGTAATTGTAAAATCTCAGTTATATGAAGTGTTCATTGGCAGTATGTGTCATCAACAAATTTATAAGCTCGCAATACTTAACATAAACTTTTTAAAAAACTTTTAACAGCAATTGAAATTTATTAAAATTCATCACGCACAACGAGTCTTTTCTTAACAACAACACTAAAAAAATTTAAACACATTCCGCTTAATAAGAATAAAAAACATATTGAATAGCGTCGAGACAAACTGCTTTAATAAATTTATACTTTAAATTCCACGATCTCTTAGGTGAACAAGTATCTCTTAGATGTCGCTTCATTTGATTTAAGTCTATTTCATGTAATTAAATATATAAATTAACATGATCTTTTTCACACATATAAAATAACAAGATGTTCCGTTTATTTTATTTATTTTTTTTTTTCTTTTCTTGGGTGTTATTTTATTTTTCTCGCTTCTGTTGAGTGAAATAAAAAATTTATTTGAATTGTGATCATGACTATTTATGGTTGTATTTAGAGGTTTTATTAGTTTTGATATGAGAGCTTAAATTGTAGAGGGAGAGAGAGACAGAGAGAGACTCAAATTTAAATCTGTTTAAAGGAAATGTTAGTTTGTCCCTCACACGTAATAACAATAAATTTGCATTTCCAGCCAATTTTAAAAGTCCCAAGAAGATTAAATATTTGTCAAGATGATTAATTACAACTATTGAAATATGATGTTGAATAAAATTTGCATTTTATGGAATAAAAAATTGATCTTGAACACGCCTTAATGATCGTGAGGAATTCTTCTTTTTTTTCAATAATAAAACAAACTGATACGCACTTGTTTCAAAATAAAGTGGGTATTAACTTGACTTTTTAATATTAAACTATATTTTTCAAAAATTCTTTGATCTGTTGTAAAATCTTATATTTTCCTCCTTATTCTAGCATGAATAGGCTGCCTGTAGGCTGGTTAACTTTATGAGGAATATAATTTTAACAATTTTTATCTATTGAAATATGTTTTATCTATTTGAAAAATTTAAAAATTAAAAAAACCTTAACATGTTCACACTAAACGTTTCCACTTTTAAGTCTCTAACATGTTACCATAAATAATTTATATTCTCAACTTGAGATAATCTGTTCAGATCTCGTTAACTCGTAACACAACCACAAATTCAAATTCCTCACAGCCAACAAAAAACACTGACTTCATGGATACAAACATGAATACAAAGTATTTACAATTTCAGCAAAAGCTTAGGTGTGTGTGTGTATCTGAATCTCTATTGCTGCAGTATTATATCATCGCGTTATGGCTGATCTAATCTGCCAAATACCAGCCATAAACAAACAACCAAATAGAAGAGAGGAAACAAAACAAAACAACAAATGAAATACATGATAAAACAAACACATGACTAAAAATATAAGTGGAAACAATAAAAATAGTTTTCTTATTGAATACGATTTGTATCTCAAAGTCGAACTTTTTTTTTTAATTTTAATTTGTTTTATTCATTCGGTTGGTGTTTCTTTTATAACTTTTGATTATAGAAAATCAAGTTTTGACAAGTAAATAATTGTGTGTGGTTGTTTAAAGCCAAATAATGTTGGCTGAATTTATGGTTTATCGAAAAACCAACAGCCAATGTTGGCGGTAGATATAGAATTGAATTTATTATTGAAATATCTTAAATAGTTTGTTGTATGGCACAGAATCAAACGAATATTGATTAATTGAGGAAATCAGTAGAGCAGCTTATTTTATAACAATTTATTTTAATTTATTAATCTCATTAATAACTTCGCAATTTTATAGGTGATTTCAATTAATTTTCAGCTGCAGGTTTAACTACAAAATGCAGTAAGGGTAGCTCCATACCAAATCGATTTGGATGAAATTTGGAGAGAGGCTCTCTTTCATTCGGTTTAGTACTTTTGCTAAAAGGGAAAAATATGTAAAAATATTTTTCGAAAATTCTGTCACATTTCAAACATGATTGCGCCGATTTCACTCCATCTATTTCTCGAATATCAGACAAATCATTTCATATGCAAAAAAGATTCTTATGGCATTTTCATTGAAATATTTGGGGCCACAAAATAAGAATGAATGATTTATTAACTTTTTTTTTAAGTCTTTTTTTTTTATTGAAAAACAATAAAATGTCAAGGACTGTGAAGAAACTGAGAAATCAGCTTGCAAACGTTCTCAGTGTGAAATGAGTCAAGTTCAATGCGATCAATTTCACTTGGCTTCTGTTTACATTTCAGAATTATTTATAAATAAAATAAAAAAGGAAAAGTGGTCAGTGAGTTCTTGTTAAGACTTTGATATTTGTTTTAGACTTGTCACTTATTAAAGTGGAAGTTTGAAATAAAAATCTTTAGTTGGGTAAAGGTTCCCTGATGATCTGCATTAGACCCAGTGTAATGCAGATCATCAGGGAACTAGCTAAACCCCCTCAATTTACGACATTTTTGGGAAAAAAGGTTTATTCATTAATTTATTTTGAATTCCCTTATTTTAATATTTCGACGTCTTTGTTTTTATGACTGTTTGGCTTTTGTGACCTTGAATACTGTTTCCATTTCCTCTATTTGTAAAGGCAACACACTAAAATAAGTCAACAGCAAATTATAAAGCCAACAACAAGTCTTGTCGTTTCAGGTGTGTTTTCTTTTTTTCTTTTTTCATCTTGTACGATTCTTCAGGTGACTTTGGCTTGAAGAGTACAAATCATAAGAAATTTAAGATACGGGCTTGTCAGTGTTTTTGGTTCTTTGCCAGGTGTTGGTGGATTGTCACAACCAAACGAATATAAATGTAAATGCAGATAGTCTTGCGGTGGGTGTTTTAAACTATTTTGGCTTTAAAGAATTTCACGACGTTAAACATCATGGAAGTGCGGCTAAAGCAACCTTCAGATAGTTTTTTTTTTTTTTTTTTTGAATTTCCAACCGAAATTAAATTTCATTGTCATGCGAATGAGTGTTTGAAACGTTTTAGATAAGAATTTATCTGAAGCTTATTTAAAAAAATAAATAAGGCTTTTAAGAGATTTTTAAATTCATCATTTAGCCGCAGGTTTAAAACGAATCTAAAACTGATCATTAATTAATTAAAACGCTTAAAACAAGCACCTGTCATGTAAATAGGTGCTGGTATTCTTATTCAGTTAAAAACAAAAACGACACTTAATAACAATTTTGAAATGAAATTATTTATATTTTAAAACTTTCAAGTTTATAAACAATTAACGCTTTTGATCTCAGCAGCCGATGGTTTTTGACAAAGCAAAGTGAATATTTAAACCCTTAATATTGTGTGTGAGCAATGAAAATGAATATATTGTCGTTCCACAAAATCCTTAACAAAAACTTTATTTTTCATCCGTTTTTCACCAAATTGCGCTTGAAATGTTGGTAACTAAATAAACTATTTGGTAAAAAAATAAAACATTCCAGATGTTTACTATAAGATAAAAAGAAACGAAATAAAAATAAAAAATTTTGAAACAAACGTAAAAAATAGGCAAATTTTTAACTTTGAGTTGCCATAACTCAACCATTTCTTGTCTCGTAGAAATGTAAAGCACATAAACGGAAAAGACATTCAATTAACTTTTCAGCGATATGCGATTTATCTCGATCAGACTTTTCGGTTGGGCTCCACAAGGGCTTGAGTGGGACAATACACCGAAAAACACAAAAGTGCCGTTATCTAAAAAGCGGTACTTAGGAAAGAATATTTACAACGTTTTTCGTGTTCAGGAGGTCGCAATTATCTTATCAAGGCATGTGGCGTTCTTGGTGTTTTTTGGCTGTAAACCAGTGTAATTAATTCTCGCATTCTATTTCGTTAAAAATATAGATATTGATTAAATGGATTACATTCTGTGTAGTTTCTTCAAAACTACACAAACAACGCTGATGAGATGATGTAGTTGATTCGAAAACATACTTATTAAAAAATATATATATTCTCAATATTCTACTCATAATAGAACAATTGGAATTTGGGACAAATTCTTGAAACAAAAGTCAGTTCGCAGACTTCAATTTAAGCCCGACTAATAAGTTTCAACAGCTTAATATTATTCATTATTTCAACAAACAAAATTTAATTAACGAATAATTGAAAAATAAATAACATTAATAATAATCAAATAATAATAATGATTATCCTTCAAGTAAAAATATATATAGACTGAGGCTCAGTGGCCTATGGAAGATATGGGATAAGTTCATTATTTCTTTTACTGTCTGTTCAAGAAATTGTCGAGCGCAAAATTTACAACCCACTGAAAAAAAAAATGGAAACCATTTTACTTCTTTACGTCCCGAGTATTTTCGAGTTCTCAGGAAGTGATTATTAAAAACATCCAGGCAATTAATTAAAAAGTTATTTTGCTTCCAAAAGTTGAAATCAATTTGTATGTCTCGCGAGTATTATTTATAAAAACTGTAATTGAATTAGATAATATTGATAAAAAATTTATTAAAAAAATAAATTTACAACTATTAATTACTAATCATTATTTGTATATGTGGGCCCTCTTTGGCAATGGACAGCAGTTCTTTTGATATATAGAACTTGGCAAATGGTTAGGGAATGCCTACTGCGTCCTCCATCCTACAGAGAGTTCTTTGTAAGCGACTTTCATATTTAATTTAAAAATATTATTATAAATTATATAAAAAATCAGATTTTATTCACATCTGGAATATGCCTTCGAAGTCACGGAAGAGGTGACAAAAACAGAACTTCTAACAATAACAATCCCTTCTGAAAAGCATTAGAAAAGATCCGGATTTGCACTTCTTGCAGATCATAAAATCAGGATCTTGTTGACTTCTTTGGAAAGTCTTTTTTACTGGTATATATAAATACTAACAAAATTTAAAAAACTCTGTTTGTTTTACATGAAAATTTTACAAACGAAATTTTCTTTAAAAAAAAAGTGGGCCTGGCAGTTAATCTGAGAAAATGCTTGGGCGAAATAAGGAAAAATTCTTGTCTTTACCGTATGGAGTGCATTTATGGCTCCATTCTTACTCGCGCACTAATTTCAAAATGCAATATTTTTCATTCTCTACTGAAACCAGTATCTCATTTACTATCGTTCATTATTATGGTGCATTTTACTAACAGTGAAACCCCAAGTGGGTAAATGACTGCTGTCGGTAATTTTCGAATATTTATATTTTGGGGTGCTGTTGGCTGAAGTTGTAAGACACAAAACTACGATGCCTCAGCACTCAGTCATGAATATGGAGTCGAATTTTTCTGATCTTCATTATCCGCAGGATTGTGTTAATTGTTTTCGGATTGTCCCAATGAAGAAAGCAAGGCACCGAACATTAAGGACATCGGCTAACACCGTCATGCACTAAAAGAGCAGAATACAGCACCCTCCTTCATCGCTATCTGTAACAAAAGCTTCCCCGGCGAAGTAAAATATAAAAAAGGCAACCACAAATTTGCAATCTTCTCTCCTCTTCACACTATCCCCTACTTTCTCAGTTCCAGCTCAATGCACTGAATATGTCGCGGTCGTCCCCTGCGTGGTGGTCCTATTCATAAAAAAAATATAATGGAAATTGACGATTTGATCTATAAACGCCTGAATAATAAATCAAAATGTTTGACTTCAAGCGTATTGTCAAGCATTCATTTTTGATTTCATTGGGAACTGTTACCATCGATTGCACCGGGACGATGGGAAACAAAATTTACAAAAAGTAAATCGTATTAATTTTCATATCATGTCATATGTGTCAGAAATTCAAGCAACACAAATTATTAATTTGTTAGTTAATGTTGCGTCTGAGATCTTAAAGCTTGCACGCGCTTGAAGTGCAAGACCAACACATTCATTCAAATAACTCTTCAAGCATTTCAAAAATCAAAATTTGTTGACTTGTGATGTAATTTGGATGAATGTAATGCGGGCTCAAGTGCTTGACGACTTCAACTGGTTGTCTGTGATGTTTAGAAAGAACTAGTCATGATCACTACCTGAATTATATAAATTTTTCTCACTTAAAGCCCAGTGTTACCGTTGTTTAACTTTGAACCTTTTCAAAACTGTGGTTGAAGTCTACTGATGATTTGGTAAAAGGCGCCAATGAAATAGATATAGACATTATTTCTTAACCACTCAACACATAAATTTCATATTAATTTTTGTTTATTTATTTTTTTTTTCTATTTATTAAGGGGGAAAAATCTCTAGAAACCCGAATTTTCTTTTCAAACAGAAAATGCGATCTGTTAAACATTTTCTAAATTTGTTTTGTTTGCATTCGCTACATTTTTTCGTTGTCTGCATTTATTTTTTTTTTATTAATCATCCTTAACATATTTAAAGAATTTCAATCACTTCGCCAAAATATTTGACAGGTCGAACGTTCTTAATTAGCTTAAGTTGATTGTGGCACTTCTTTCTTTTCACATAATTTCACACTCATGATCAATCGCCATTAAAACTAAAATTATGAGAGAAACACTAGGGAAAACAAAAGTCATTAAAAAGAATAAAACACTCAAAACAGCCAACTACGCACTAAACCAAATGAATATTTAAGGCAAATATGGCTAAAAATCATTTAACTGTTTTATAAACAGCAAACTTTTTCTTAAGCGTGTGTATGTTTTTACGCCATAATTTCTTTAAGCACCAAAACTATTCCCAAGTGTACGATTAGCTCGCACACACATTCATTATCATATTCAGCCAGTTAGTTGGGCACTTGTAAGCCACAACCGTTGAGCAGATACTGAAGTGTTTGAGTACAGCAGGCAGGGAGGGTATTCTAGAAGACGTCAATAGTAGGGAGGTAACCGAAAATATCAATATTATCGATATTTGCCGAACATTTTCTTCCGCACAAATTATTGAATTTTTAATGATAATTTTTTCCATGAAAGCTGAAAGAAAAAGTACAAAATCATATCTTTTCGTCATGGATTGACAGTCATGGCATTCTTTTCAAATTTTATTGATACAAATTTTTTATATTAACAATTACTTCCACTGTGATTTAGTACAATAAAAACAATATTACTCTACTTGAGATTTGTTAACTTCAACGTGATGCCCAATTCACTACGCGTATTGATATCGCCGGCAATTCTTATTAAGTACCAGTATCGTATTGTAACCTCTCTAATCAATAGTAGGGAAAGATATTTGAATAATTAAGTGTATAATTATTTTCTTTGTGCACGTGTATTTATAAAAGCTTGACTTTTATGAATATCAAATACCTCCACACTCGTTGTGTTACTAACACTTCTTGTGAGCACACATTTCCTAGATTGAGGTGTTTCTCGAGTAATACAATTGCGAAAGTTGCAAAAGTCGTTACATTTTGTTACGTTTATTATGCGCGTTATACACTTCAATAAATATGAGACTCTTTTATGGCTGCTCAGTTTACAGAAGTGAATTGAACACAAACTTTTTTCCAGTACTAAAAACAAAAGATAGTATTTAACACGTGACTTTAAATCTGTGGCATATTTAAAGTTTATGAATTGTTTCAATTCAACGTTTGATATTTAAACAAACAAATAAAAATTATAGCACCGCATTAACAACAATTTATATAAAGATTCCAAGCACGGCTTTAAATTCTAAAATCATATCGGCTCACAACCATAAAAAAAGGTTAAAGAAAGCAACAAAATTTTGTAGAATAATAAAGTATTTTTAATTAATCCCACTATTAAAATTAATCTCTAAAACATATTTCTATTAGTTTAATTAACAATTTATTCACCGTATAATTTATAAATTTGTTTGCCCTTTGAGGGGACACGGGGCGTAATTAATACCCATTTGAATGACTTCCATTTTATGACGCGTTAAAATGTTTGTGTGAAATAAGTTTTAGAAAAACAAGTAACCAAAATCGTCTATTTATCGTTTAAACCATTTCCATCTTTCACAGTTTGTTTTTTCTTTCTGGTTATTTTAAAAGGTTGCAACGTTTTCTTAAAATAAAAATATTTATGCGTATAACAAAATACTTTCTAATCTGCTGAGCTATTATTTTGTTAATTTGAGAACAAATTAACCGTGAATTTTGAAAATGTTTTGTTTTAATTAATTACAAGAAGAAAAAAAGTCTGCCGCACTTTTAAGTGTTGAACACCAAAACAAGCGACACACTTACGAATACAGTCGACTATTGATAATACGAAACTCGTTAATTTGGTTATATCGATAATTTGTAGCGTTTCTCAGATGTCTTGAAAAACATTCAATATATTCAAAATAAATACGGGTAATTTGATCCTTTAGGAATATTTAAATTATTAAAAATTATTAAAATTATATATTTAATTAATTAATATTATTCTTTGAAAATAAAACGGAATATTTTAAAATGTGTGCTCTTTTCTGAAACTAAGCGCTTTTTTTTTGTTGGTTTTAGTGCTTTTTGATATTTAAAAGTTGATGACGCTGGTTATGAGACTTGAGGAAAATTAACGCCATTTTAAATATTTATAATTTGTACTTTTTGGTTAAATCTAAGCGCTTTTTTGTTGGTTTTAGTGGTTTCAAAATTTAAAAAGTGGACAACACTGGTTGTTATACATAAGAAAAGATTTTTGCCAAATCAGTTATTCAAAATTTAATATTTTAGTGCTTTTTGAATTTTAAAAGTTGATGATGCTGGTTATCAGACTTAAAAGAAAATTAACGCCAGTTCAATTATCTGAAATTTGTGCTTTTTTCTGAAACTAAGTGCTTTTTAGTGGTTTTCAAAAGTTGACAATACTGGTTATAAAGCTTAAAGAGATATTGATAAAATTAATATTAATTAATAAAATTAATAATAACGCCAGCTTTTTTATTGGTTTTAGTGTTTTTTGACATTTAGAAGTTGACAATACTGGTTATCAGACTTAAGGGAATATTAACGACAATTTACTTATTTAAAATGTGTGCTTTTTTGTTACAACTGAGAGCTTTTTGTTGTTTTTAATGCTTTTTGAAATTTAAAAGTTGACAATACTGGTTATCAAACTTAAGGAAAAACTAATGCCGACTTAATTATTTAAAATGTGTGCTTTTTTTTACAAAACTAATCTCTTTTTGGTTGGTTTTAGTGCTTTTTGCAATTTTCAATGCTGATAACACTGGTTATCAGACTTAAGGAAATATTAGTGCCATTTTAATTATCTTAAGTTCTTGGAAGTCACTGCATTCCCAACATCAGTAATCATGTTATCACAGTTTGTTAGACCAAGTTCGCATAGGCAAAGAAAGGGGGCTAATTACAGGCTTTAATATTCTTATTTCGTGGCTTAAACATACTGTTTGTTATTAAGCGAAAGAAATTTTTCTTTCTTGTTCAAAAGTCCTTTGTGAATGGCTTTTATATGCGATAACAGTGATTATTTTCATTTGATATTTTTTTTTATTATAACGATTTTATTTTAAATTTTTTGTACGTCAGGAAAAAAGCTTTCCAACTTAAAAAATTATCCTACTTATGAATTTAAAAAACACTAAAATAGGTGGGAAAAGCGCTGGATTGAAAACTCTGTGTGCCACAACGCTGTAACTTAAATGAGAAAATAATAGAGTATTTGCCTTAATTTTTTCCTTGTTCGTGGAATTCAGTGCGAAACTGAAAATTTCAAATATTTAAGTTTTTCTCACATTTAGTCGATTCTGGTTAAATTTACTGGTTTTCTATCAGCTTCTTGATAATTTGAACTTCAATTGATACCCTCGACTAGTTGATATTTTTCCATTTCCTTGGACTTGCAAACTATCGAGAGTCGCTTGCAAATGCTATGAGTGATTATTTTCAACCGATTACAATTTAAAAAGATACACTTGTTTTTCTATTTAATTTACAATCAAATTTACAACATTGACAACTTGGCTGTAACGGGTGCAAGTCATTTCATTTCATTTATATTATTTAGTGCGTGACAAAAGCGCAGTTTTTAATTCTCAAACAAAAAAATATTTCATTTTAAATTATATAAAATAATTTCATAACAATTTTTTTAAATTAATTTATTAATAAACAGCGATATGAATTATTTTATACCCACACAATGACAGTAATTTTTCATTGCAAAATTTCAAAATTTCAGTTGATTTAGAAGTGATTATAAAGTGTTTTTTATAGTGTGATACAAGTTTAAATCACAATAAACATAGTAATATATCTTTGATATCAATGAAACGGTCTTCATTGGATAGAAAATTTTATAACATTAATGTTTAAATATGATTTCGGCCATGTGGCCGTCACGGCTGGCGCGTACAAGGCGCGTACTGTTTCACAAACAGTAACATTCTGACCATCATCGTTTTTGAAGACATATGGGCCAATGACCCCGCGGATATACTAGTGTTTCTGCGGATATACTGGTGTTCCGACAAAAGCTTGTAAATCCTCCTGACTCCAAATGCGACAATTCTGCTTATTGACGTACCCATTCAACCAGAAATGAGCTTCATCGGGAAATAAAATTTTGAATGAATGAGTTTGACGAACAGAACCATTATTTTTTTGATTAAAAATTTCCGCAATTTGCACGCGTTGTTTTGGTGTAAGTCGATCCATAATAAAATGTCAAGGGAAACTAAACAAAAAGCAACTATCAGCTGTTAAATGGGTGCTCAAATAAAGCAGTGATGTCAGCTCAAAGTTGTATCACTCTATAAAAAAACACCCTATATATGACCGCGTTTCATTTATATCAAATATATATTACTATGTTTTATTATGATTTAAATTTGTATCGCTCTTTAAAAAAAAACCCGATATTTCCATTTTATAAAACATTTACTAAAGCACAACTTGAGTGGATGGAACATTTAATTAATAATCATTAAAGGATAAATGGAGGAATGAACATCAATTTGATTTATCACACAGCAGAGCAGAACAGTGCTGTTTTCGAAAGCCGTTGCAATTTGTTTCTATTTGTTGAAAATTCTATTTAAGGAAGTTTCACTCGAAAACGGCTTTTTCAATTCCTTCAATTACTCCCAATAACTGTTTCCAAGTACAGCAATTTTCCACCATCCAAAACCTTTTAATTATTTTAAATACTTTAGCTTTCCTCCAGCGCATGATATATTTAACTTTAATCATGTCCGATTGCTAATTAACTTTGTATGTTAGTTGAAAGTCAGTTTAAAATAATTAAATGCAGATATTTATATTGTATAATTAAATACTCTTTTACAGGTTGCTGCCAACAAAATCAAAATATTTTATTTAAATTTTACACAAAGAAACCGCCCCCTTGTCTTTTAAATACAGGTAAAGCCGTTGGAATATTCAATGAATTCAGTTGAATAATTAAGATTTCATAATTTTCAATTTCATATCAAAACATAAACTATTTCACGCTAAACTTTGCATTCTACTTATTTTAACCAGGCCTGCTAATAATAAAAAAATATTTTTTTTAATCCGCTTGTTAAACATGTTGAATATTTTTTTGCTTGTATAGAAATTTAATCCACGTTTTTTTTCTAATTTCGTGTTTTTAATATATGAAATATGAGTGAAATTATGTTGTTATGCAAGCGAAAACAGTTTTACTTTTTTTCCAACTCGCATGTTTGATTTAAGTCTCCTTTTACGGATTTGGTTGACTAAAACTGTTGTATTTGTGTGAAATAACAAACATCAACATATTAAATCATTATGAATATTGGCCAGCAGAATGTCATGTTATGGCATCGTGTGTTCAAAAGGAAATATGTGCCACTGATACACTAGACTAGTTACGAGCCACATTTATGGCCAATTTGGCTCAAGTGTTGGTTATTTAACACACTGACATATATCATATTAAAATTAATATAATTATTGAATAGTATAATTGGTATTAATGTCCTATTTTGAATGATTTTTTTCATATATAAAATTATATTCCGCAAAGGACTGAAGTACAAGATTTATGTGTTTAGAATAGCCGAAAATATTCCAAAGAAAATTATCGAAATTTGGGACGATCATGATATAAGAGGCCATTAAAAAATCGCAGCAAATCTTTCGTCATATGATGCATGAATCAAACAGTATTTTATTAAGTTGAAGAAATTCAATAGACAGACTGTAGCACTTCTCCATTTTCGGAGTTGAAATAAAAACTGTGCTGGCATTTAATTTAATTAATATGCAAGAGAATGGTTGATTGTGCATTTTATTTTGAAGTAAATTTCTGTAGAATAGGAATCTCTAACGTCATAATCATCGGAACTTTAAATTAATTTATAATAAAAAACTTAACTAAATTGGTTATAAAAACTCATTTCAATGGTGTTTAATAATATGCAATTCTAACCTTAACTTAACGTGCGTTCAGTAGCGTGCGTCCCAAAGGACTTTCAATGAAAAACGGCACAGTTGTTTGACTTTAAATATGTAATTTAAAAAGTATGTTGTATATATCTTTCAAAATTGGATTTCGTACGCAAAATTGTTAAAATATTACAAAAAATACACTTCAATTTTCAAAGACGCTTTGTTGTAGCGTGCGTCACAACGAGGTGAAACCTTTTAATGAGAAATATGTTACTTTAAAAGTCTTGCATATTTCTTTTAAGAATGCGCAAATTTCAAAAATCACACTTAAACTTTCAAAGACACTTTGTTGTAGCATGCGTCACAACGAGATGAACCCTTTAAATGAGAAACGACAATTAACTTTGAATATGTTATTTTAAAAGTCTTGCATATTTCTTTTAAGAATGCACAAATTTCAAAAAACACACTTTCAAAGACATCTTGTTGTAGCGTGCGTCACAATACTACGTGATCTATAGCTGCGAATATGTGTCAAGTCTTCCGAAAGCTTTAATGCTTTCATATATAAATCAAAGATACATGTTTTGAAGGACCAAAAACTAGTTGATATTTGAAACCCACAACGCGTATGAATGAAGCCTTCGTCATGCAAGACTTGTCCATCTGTCAAAGGAGGTGGAATAAGAGGTATGCTCCTGATTAAAAAGTAGATAATGTTTGCACGATTTACGAGTAACATGAACCGGAAATGCGAGGAGTAAAAAGAATCCTAACAGTTTCGATTCGAGGACGAAATCCGCTGGGGATTGTCTTTATAAAAACAATTTTGAAAATCGTTTGCAGACAATAAAAATTTTTCAATAAGCGGTCATAACTACAACAACTATTAACTACTATGTATTCATATCGCCACTTAAAATCCAAAAGGTCACGACTGAAAATATTCTATATAGACTTTTTGATTTATTATAAATTGCATTTTTGCTAATTTAATCACAATCCATTAAAAAAACAATATTGAATTCAAAATGTTTTGTCTTTTACTGATTTTTGGATTTTAGATTGCGATGTGAATTTCAATAGGTTGATGATCGGTTGACGATTTCTCGCAAAAGTTTTCTCAAGCTTATCAAATTCTATGAACTTTCTGGTCCAGCAAAAACTTTATAAATTTTATTTGCGTCATGCTGCTCCGCTAAAAAAAATTATAAACACGAATCAATTCAATTTAAAATCTCTTAACCCAACTAATAAAAATATATTTTGAACACGGAAGTAGATAAGCTGATTAGCTTTAACAAAATTTATTTATTGTCATGCTTTTGACGTAGTTCGCCCGCGGCTGCATCTCCTGAACAACAAGTTTCATATTCAATTTTCCTATAAGAACGACAACTTTTTTTATATCAAATTGTATCACACAAATATTTCATTTAATAGCTTCGGCATTAAAACAGCATTTTACAGATTCCAATTGAACCCATCCCCTTTTTCCAGTTGATACAATAACACTTTGAAGTGTTTATGTCTGCTGGTATCTGTCAATGCATATTAATTTTTTAATTTTTTTTGTATTGGAATTAATCCTTTAATGTAACGCAATATAATTTAATTTAAAAGTGCATATTTACGAAAGTATTTGAGTACAGCAAAAACATTTTATGTGTTTATTATTATATTTTTTTTTTCCATGCGAAAAAGGTCAAGAGTGAAACGTGATTTGATGCTTTAAATAGTCGTAGACTCTTGACACTTCGAATATTGAAACATTTTATTGTTATTGTATTGCAAATAAGCAGAGCAAAGTGAATGCTTAACCCTCGTTTAGTTTAAATAAATGGGGCCAAAGTAGTAAAATTTAAAGAGGCCGTAAAATATTTTAACGGATCATTAAATAAATTGAAATTATTTTGTGTAACCTGTTTATTATGGCAACGGTAAGGATCAATTTTTATTATATCCAAAGTATCTTAATTGGCCATTGAATTTTATAAAGAACAAAATGTCCATGGAACAAGTAATCGGGCTTAAATATTTTAAATCAAGTAAAATACTACTGATGACAGCAAATGGTGTGTTACAAAAAGGTTTCTCCGACAAAATTTATATTTCAATTTGACTCAATGGTTTAATAAGGCAATTCTAGGTCAAACATACCAGCAGTTACGGTGAAATAAATTAATTTTTTTTTTTTGTTTAGGGTAAAATATAAAATTACTCCCCTGTTTTTAGAATTACCCTGATTTAGCCAACATGTATACGACACGAACGTGTTATTTTCGTAATAATTTTTTAAGTTTGAAGTGTTTTCATTTAAAAATTTTTTAAAATATTTTTACATTTTCATTACGTCGCTACCCAAATTAATTCTCATGCTGTAGCACTACTTAGACCAGCTTTAAGAATATTATGAAATGGCTTTTTAAAAATAGTTTGATAAGTTGCACAATAAAAACGAAAAATAATAATAAATAAATAAATAAACATAGACTGTTGCGCAAAGGGAAACGAAGAAATATATAGTGTTTGTTTTAAGGCAAACTTTCTTTTCCCACTTTTCTTATTAAAATTTAAAACAATTTGTAGTAAACACAACTACACAAAAATAACTTTCAAATCGCATATATTTCTTCAATATATAAAGACGATAAGATGCTCAAAAGTGTACCACAAATATGGTACCAAATTAATTCTCATGCTGTAACACTACTTAGACCAGCTTTAAGAATATTATAAAATGGCTTTTTAAAAATAGTGTAATACACTACACAGAAAAAACAAAAGCAAGTAATAATAATAATAATAATAATAGTAATAATAATAATAATAATAATAATAATAATAATAATAATAATAATAATAATAAATAAATAAACAAAGACCGCTGCGCAAAAGGAAACAGGAAAAAAGTAGAGAAGAATTTGGTGGTTGATTTGAAGCAAACTATTTTTTCACACTTGTATGTTAAAATTGAAAACAATTTGTAGTTAACTTATCTGCACAAAAATAACTTTCAAATTATATATGTTTCATCAATATTAAAGGACAATGAGATGCTTAAAATGGTACCACAAAATATGGTACCAAATTAATTCTCAAAAATAGTTTTATACGTTGCACAACAAAATCAAATAATAATAATTATAATAACAATAATTAATAATAATAATAATAATAATAATAATAATAATAATAATAATAATAATATATAAATAAACAAAGACTGTAACGCGAAAGGAAACATATAAATATTTTGTTGTTGATTTGAAGCAAACTTTCTTTTCACCCTTTTATATTAAAATTCAAAACATTTTTTAGTAAACACATCTACACAAAAATACCTCTATATATTTCATTAATATTTAAGAACGATGAGATGCTCAAAAGTGTACCACAAAATATGTGACTCTATTCTGAATATTACTGATAGAGTTCGTTTCACAAAGTGTGTGATAAAAATAAAACGGGATATTTTTTGCTCATTTAAATGAAAATAGCCCAGTGGTTGACAAGGGTTAAGAGTAATCAAAATCCATATGCAAAATAAATTAATTATATTTAAATCTGACCTTGTGTTGTACTCAATAAACAGAACAAAAAAGCCTTAACACAACAATTAAGACTGTTTGTTTAATAACATCAATATAATTTAATTATTTTTTTGTTCAGTGAAGGATGGTTTTGCTTTGAAAAATTAATAAACAAAAAATCTCTCAAACAGCAGACTGGACCACAAAATTGTTTTGTTTCATTTATAGTTCTTAAAGTTTTATTTAGAGTTAAATATTTGTGAGCCAAAAAAAAAGGAATCATAAAAAACACAAACAAATTGGTTTGTTTATTTATTAACAAACTATTTAACCGCTTATAATTTATATTTTAAATGAGTTATTTAAAAAGCAAATAAATTGTCCTTTGCCAGCTAATCCAGATGCGTTGCTTAATCAAAGTGAACGTTTAAAAAAAAAAAAAAAAAAATATATATATATATATATATATATATATAATACTATGAAAGTAGGAGACATGCTTGATCAAGCTTTTCATAATATTTTGGATGCTTAAGCAAAACAAGACAAGATAATTGAGGGCTCAAAAGCACCTGATATCTTAAAAGTGGCTTACGGTGATTGTAGTTTGAGTCAGGGAAGTGCTTAAATGTGGTAGAAGCCTTTTAAAGAAGGTCGAGAAGAAGTGAATGATACTGATGAATAACTGATGAAAATATTTCAAAAGTAAATTGTCGATTCACTATTAGATAAGTTGCCACGGATGTCGGCATGCCGTTTGGAATCTGTCACAAAATTTTTTTCTGGAACTTCGCGCCTGAATCGTATGCCAGTAGAATTCCTTTCAATTGTCACAAATTTAAAACGTACATTTTTAACCAAAAACATTATTCACCACACTTGGCATCTCCCAGTTTTTCTTATTCCCAAAATAAAAGAGACCCCTAAAAGAACTAAATTTTTTAAAGAGTAACCGGGAAGTACATATCAGAACTGACAAGCGCATTAAGTTGGACAAAATAGAAACTAATAAATATATAATTTTTGTTACATAAATTTTTTGAACAGAACTCGTATATTCACCAAGTAGATTTTCAGAACCATTTTCTATTGCTAAGCGCTGTTACATTTTCTTCTTAATTCTGTAACTATTTGTCGACGTTAATATCAAGCGCATGTCGAAATGTAGGACTCCTACGTTTTCGTTGCAAGCAACATTAACTGAATGTCATTTTCTCAGATCTTTCTCTAACACTTTAGAAAATGGGAAGAAGATGATTTGTAAAAACAAAAATTCAAATTGAAAATTTCGAAAGGGATACCTTTTTGGAAAAAAAAAATAATAACAATATAGTGTGTTTATTAATATTTATACAGGCTAATTGTTCTAACTTAGTTAAAATCTCAGAAAGAGATGATGATAAATATTCCTAGGCACTGCTCTGCTGTGTAAGTTGAATAAAACTGATGTTGACTTCCTTTGTGCCTAGGAATATTTATCATCATGTCTTTCTGAGATTTTAACTAAGTTAGAACAATTAGCCTATATAAATATTAATATAGCAAAATAAAAATGTTCAATAAAAATAAAATCACAATAATATAGTGTGTTTTTTAGAGTGATACAAATTTGAGTTGGCATCACTGCTTTATTTGACCACCCATTTAACAGCTGATAGTTGCTTTTTGTTTAGTTTGCTTTGACATTTCAATATGGATCGACTTACACTAGAGAAACGCGTGCAAATTGTGAAAATTTTTAATCAAAATAATGGTTGTGTTCGTCAAACTTATCGTGCACTTCGTCCATTCAAACTTTTATTTTCCGATGCAGCCCATTTTTGGTTAAATGGGTACGTAAATAAACAGAATTGTCGCATTTGGAGTGAGGAGAATCCACAAGCTTTTGTCGAAACACGATTTACATCCACAGAACATTACTGTTTGGTGCGCTTTATCAGCTGGCGGAGTCATTAGCCCGTATGTCTTCAAAAAGGATAATGGTCTGAATGTTACTGTTTGTGAAAATTGATGCTCCAGATTGCGCCTTATACGCGCCAGCCGTGGCGGGCACATGGCCGAAATCTTATTTCAATGTCATAAGATTTTCTATCCAATAAAGTCCATTTCATTGATATCAAAAATATATTATTATGTTTTATTATGCTTTAAACTTGTATCACTCTATAAAAAACACCCTATAATAATGATAATAATAGTGATAATAATATCACAAATTTTTTTTTATTTCCTTGGAATTGGCTAAATTTTAGCTGAAAAAAAAATATGTTAGTATTTTATTTTTGATATTGTCGTGGCACTGGCATTGACAAATAGTTAAGGAGAAGTATACCGCCAGCAGGCAAGTGTTAACAATTTAATTTTTTACAAGTCAATGCAAAAAATTTGTTTATGAACTCATCCTTTTTTGCGCAGCTAACGCGAGGGTATTCCTATTTTAATATAAAATTATATTAGGAACAGGGGCTACAATCACCACCAGCGATTGATAAGATGCTCAAAGTTCATTGTCTTTCATCGTTGAACAAATTAATATAATTTCTTTTAACTGCACAAGGTTTTTGAGAAAAGAACATGAAATTGTGCAAAACGTGCAGGTTGTTAGCAATGATTTCCACCTTGAAATGAAAGCCTTCATTGCGATTCTCTTTTAAATTTGATCACATGAAATTGTATTTGTAAGATTTACTTAAAAAAAAGTAACGATAATTAAATGCAAAAAATTTCTTTCAACTGCAAACCACCCAAAAAGCCACTTGAATAACAGTCACAACAGAAACAGAAGATAAAATAATGAAAATCGACAAAATAAAAATCGAGTAGAAGTATGACAGAGCGATTTACATAACTTGCGTTGGTTAATACTTCGTTAGTGTGTAACAACTGGCTGGTGTTGGTTTATCAACTGGTTTTTCAAGTTGACTTATTTGCGTTGCGTTCACAGCCGTTTACCGCATCAACGTTGTCATTATTAGCAAACGTTAAACATGTCGCGACATCGTTAAGATAACCATGAGCAACATCAACATCATCATCGTCATCATTATTGTCATATTTCTCTGGGTTTGAGTTTATGTTTTTATATAATTCTACAGCGTGCAAGTAAATAGCGGTGATGTAATGCCAGCAATTTTTCACGTTCGTTTTGCGTTGTGTCTGCGACGACAGTCATGCAACGCATAAACGAAAGCAAGCAAACAAAATAACACATTGGGGCACACAAGCTGTTGTTGTTGTTAAACAATTTAGTGAAGTTTGAAATTTCTTTATTGATTGATTTAGTTAAAGATTTACAATTAAAAAAAATTTTGGATCGCATTATGAATATCTTTTATTTTTTCTGTATTTTTAAATTTATGCTGAAGCGTATTATTTTAGGGTTGTCATTCAGAATGTTGTATGGGAAATTTATATTAAATTTCCCAGTTGAAACTTATTAATGAGGAGGGCTATTCTGTAAAGCGATGCGAAACAACTGCGCATTTGAATCGCACTGCAAGAGCAATTCCTTTCGCATCGTATTGCAGAATAACCCCCGGGCCTAATTTCAAATCTGCGAATTTAGAAATTATTATTATAATTTTTTCTTTTTTTTTGGAATTTCTCTTAAAACAATTTTTTTTATTTTATTAAGACTGGAAGACCTCTTCTTGTTTTAGTTTGCGCAACCATCCACAGTCATGTGATGTGATCATCATTTTAATATAGGGTGTTTTTCATAGAGTGACACAACTTTGAGTTGGCATCACTGCTTTATTTGACCAACCATTTAACAGCTGATAGTTGCTTTTTGTTTAGTTTGCTTTGCCATTTCATTGGGGGATCGACTTACACAAGAGCAACGCATGCAAATTGTAGAAATTTTTAATCAAAATAATGGTTCTGTTCGTCAAACTTATCGTGCACTTCGTCCATTCAAAATTTTATTTTTCGAATAAGCCCATTTTTAGTTGAATGGGTACAGAATTGTCGCATTTGGAGTGGGGAGAATTCTCAAGCTTTTGTCGAAACACCATGACATCCACAGAAAATTACTGTTTGGTGCGCTTTATGGGCTGGCGGAGTCATTGGCCCGTATGTCTTCAAAAAAACTGATGGTCAGAATGTTACTGTTTGTGAAAATTGGTGTTCCATATTGCGCCTTGTACGTCCCAGCCGTGGCGGCCACATGGCCGAAATCATATTTGAACGTTAATGTCATGAAATTTTCTATCCATAAAGGCCATTTCATTGATATCCAAAATATATTACTATGTATTATTATGATTTAAACTTGTATCACTCTATAAGAAACACCCTATATATTATTTCAGTTTGAAATTTATTTTAAATTAACAAAAGCCGCAGCATCATAATTAGCTGTCATGTACGATTTCAAACATCCTACAAATATTTTCAAGTGCTTCTTGGTTTCGATATAAGACACTTGACAGTACATTGACCTTCCACAACTTGTGAAGACATAATATTTTAATAGCAGTGAAGACGTCTAATTATAGAGCCCACTTTTTTTTATTGAAACTGTCAAGCAACACACAAAATGACATGTTAACAATGAAGACAAACCCCTTTAAGCCAAAAAAAAAAAAAACAGTTACACAAACACTGTACAACACAAGATACAAGAACAGCAAAAATTTTTCTATCTATCTATCGGATCGGGCGACTAAACTAGTCTTTTGCGATACTGCACATCAATGATGAAAGTTTAGTACGATTAAATACTTCAAAAAACTTTACAAATATATTTTTAATAAAATTATGATTTTGTTGCACAGTGTAATCTACAGCTTCTAATATATTTCTTAGCGGTCTTGAAATTACAAATACCAACATATTGAGGGCGTAATTTAAAAAAAATAATAATACAAAGAAAGAAGAGACAATTAGCAGTGTCGTTGGAGTTGTTAAATTAATTATCATTTTACAACAACATTTTTCAAAATCTTCAAACAACAAACACTGAACACAAGTTTCGTCTTCAAAAGCTTTGAAACGAGTTAAATTGGCGTATCGAAAAAAAAAACAAACATCAATTGCATCATTTTCCTAATTAAATGTAACATTAACATGATTATTAGCACAGACACAAGTGCAAACGCCAACACAAATACAAATGCAAACACAAATACAAGCAGAAACAAAAGAAACGAACAGCAACATTAACACTTGACATTAAAATAATTGAAAAGATTTTAAAAATAGGTTTCCTAACAACTCTGAATTTGCAATTAGTTTTATAATCTTTGAAGAGCCAACAGTTCCCACGCACAAAACAAAACATTTTTAGATTTAAAAAAAATCACAACAGAAAATGTAGCAAAAGTTTGCAAATTTATTAGCTTTTCCAGTGCGCCACAATAGTTGTATTCACTTCCCACTAGAAAAATTGATAATTAAAAAAAATTAGAAGCTATGGATTTTACTAAGTTTTGAAACAAACCAAGTCGTAATCAGATCTTTTCGTTTTGAGGTCCCAGGACCTCTTGAAATCGGTAGAAAATATGAACGCTCTTCCAAGTGTTTTTAAATAACTTTTAAACGCTTTTATCGATCGATTCCAAAAGCTAATTCTGACTAATACTCAGAGCCGTGACTATGTCTGTTTGTATGTGGGTGTGGTTGTGACCCGCTTATAGCTTTTGAACGGCTGAATCAAACCAAACTAGTAGCGTTCGGAAAATTGTTTTTGAACTGGTAGATTTCAAGATATTAAATCGGTAGATTTTAAGATATTAAAAAATAAAAATAAAAAATAAACTCTTTTCACATTGTTCTCTTAATAACTTTTAAGCGCTTTCATTCTAAAACGCTCGATTCTAAAAACTAATCAGTTCTTTGCAATTAAAAACCATGTCGATCACTGCAAACTGGATAGAAATCAGTTAATTCGCGCGTGAAGTATCATGAACGAAATGATTCGAAAAAGGGGATTTTTTTAATGAGTCCGAAATTAAAAATCTGATCACTTAGTGTTGTCTATTCTCTTATACTGAAGACTAAATTTTTTTCACATTTTTCATTTCATTTATTCTTTTATTCCATAATATTTACATTGATTCCGAAAAGCTCAAAAGCTTGTCTGCAATTTTCGCTCGTCACGTGGGAATCAGTTGATTTGAATATTGAAATAATGCTGTTTTAACTCGCAGAGCTTAAAAGCATAGAACAGCACAAAAGCCAGGAGCTTTACGATCTTCATGAATAGCTTTAATTTTTTTTAATTAAACTTGCGTGAATACTTATCTGGCTTTATTGAATAGAATTGTGAAACCATAATTATCGATATCAATAATTTTCATGCCGCTAAAAAACACTCTTGGGAGATTCACACTGTAGTCATAGAGTCATAAGTCATAAAACAATAGCACGAAATATATGACTAGTGTGAACAACCCGTTATAACTTAATATGCCATTTCCAACCATCGATCAGCTGATAAGATAACAACACATTTGATATGAGCTGAATACATTTTTTTTTTGCGGCGGCATACGGAAAAACGTTCAGTGGCTGCCAGCTACGTAAGTTAAAGGAGAAAAATTGTTCACTTGTATATATTTAGTTTTTGCGATTAGATATTTAAAAAATTTTTTTTAAGTTATAAAAATGTGATTTAAAATAACGGCGGCAAACATATACTATCGCCGTCTCGCCTAAAGATTTTCAGCCGTTCGACTCCGATCTCTAGAGCGATTTTATGACAAAACAAAAACATACCTAAAAGAGTGCTATTATTTTATGCAGCACAACAACAATTTTTTTAAACTAGTCTTAAGTATTATGGCTTTATTACGATATGATTAAATAGCTCGCAGTGTGAATACCCCATCTATAGGGTTTTTTTATATAATGATACAAGTTTAAATCATAATAGAACATAGTAATATATTTTTGATATCAATGAAACTGTCTTTATTGGATAGAAAATTTTATGAAATTAATGTTGAAATATGATTTCGGTCATGTGGCCGCCACGGCTGGCGCGTACAAGGCGCAATCTGGAACACCAATTTTCACAAACAATAACATTCTGACCGCCATCGTCACTTTTTAGAAAATAAATGAAAACATTTTACATGTTTTCTGGAAAAGAAAACGCTGTTAGAAATGTTGCACCCTTTTCTAGAAATGAAATCAACATAAGCTGATACTCCTCATATCGGTGTTCTTTGGAATTAGAGAATTTCAAATGACTTTACTAGTTACACGGTTAATTATACGACTACTTTTTCCAATATATCTCCCCGTAAGGCCTCAAATATATATTGGCTTGAAATCCTTTAAAATATGTTGGTTGCCAGCCTCATAAAAACAAATCCAGAGTTGAACAATTGCACGAGCGAAGAGACCAGTGAATAGGAACACTTCTGGAAATAAATTTGTCACTAAAAACCGATTTATTAAACACACTGTCTGGCGAGTTGCGTCGTCGTCAGTAGTGCTGAACCACTTAAATAGTCAAGATGAGTTCACACGTGCGATGAATTCATGCCAAACGCACGTCATATTATTATCATATTATTATTATTATTACTTTTATTACTTACTTTTATAATTTAATTTATTTAAAACATTCACAAAGTTAATGTGTAATTAACGAACACTAATTGATGAGAGTAAAATTTAATAAAAGCAACTGATTTAAAAGTACTGAACCGTTTTAATTGCCCTAAATGAGTTTCTATACGATTGACCTGCCCCTAATGCAAGCCCTTTTATTAAGTATTTGTTAACAATTTAATAATATTTTTCTTTTCTTAAAATGAGATGTCATGTTCGGCCAATTTGCCATTACATTTTAAAAGTGTTTGATGCTAATTTCAAGCGACACATACAAATGCGATCACGAAACTTGAAGTCGCCAAAAAAAACTTGTTACTTTGAGATACTGAAAATGTATTCAGCCACAAACCGTAACATCTTCGCTAAAACTTTTTCAAGGTTTCATGTGAACTATTCAACATTTTTTGTTTGTTTGCTTTTTGCAAAAATATTCGTATCAAACATCTTACATATAAATGTATGAATATTTTATAAACTAAAATATATAGGGTGTTTTTTATAGAGTGAAACAACTTTGAGTTGGCTTCACCGCTTTATTTGACCACCCATTTAACAGCTGATAGTTGCTTTTTGTTTAGTTTGCTTCGACATTTTATTACGGATCGACTTACACCAGAGCAACGCGTGCAAATTGTGGAAATTTTTAATCAAAATAATGGTTATATTCGTCAAACTTATCGTGCACTTCGTCCATTCAAAATTTTATTTTCCGATTAAGACCATTTTTGTTTGAATGGGTACGTAAATAAACAAAAATTCTTGCATTTGGAGTGAAGAGAATCCACAAGTCTTTGTCGAAACACCATGACATCCACAGCAAATTACTGTTTGGCGCGCTTTATGGGCTGGCGGAGTCATTGGTCCACATGTCTTCAAAAACGATGACGGTCAGAATGTTATTGTTTGTGAAAATTGGTGTACCAGATTGCGTCTTGTACGCGCCAGCCGTGGCGGCCACATGACCGAAATCATATTTCATAAAATTTTCTATCCAATAAAGACCGTTTCATTGATATCAAAAATATATTATTATGTTTTATTATGATTTAAACTTGAATCACTACTAACAATTTGGCTCTTTAATATGTAATTTCTTATAAGATAATTAACATTTTCAATTAGTTAATTGCTGCAACGCTTTCACACGGTGTAAAAATTATAAAACAAAAACAGTTTGTTGATTCCTTGAGTTTTGGGCCAAACGATTTTTTTTCTTTTGGCAGAAAACTGATTATTTATTTTGGCATTTTTAACTAAATATGTTTGAATATTTAAATAAATTTCATACTGTCTGTCAGCCTTAATTAAGTATGATCTCGCTTTCATTTGAATTTGTGGTTTTTTTTTTTAATATTCAACAGTTTTACACAAATTTCTCAACGTGAATTTCAAGTTCAGCTAATAACTGGCACTTTTGTTTAGCAGGTTTTTTTTTTGTATGTATGCGTGTAAAATTTTTTTTATTACTTTGCCAAAAGATATACACATTCATTTTGTGTTTATGACTAACATGAAGTTTCCATGGGTTGGATAAAGATGACATTTTTTATAACGACTGCAAAGATCTCTACAAAAAAAGTGGCGAAGAACCTGAATATTAAAATTAATTATAAATTTAACGCTTTGGAACAAAATTTCTTAAGCATTTATTTTTTTACAGACTTTAAGCTGAAGATATTAGATCAATATTAGTGATCTTGAGCGATACAAGATTGAACTAAAATCTGTCCTTAAATTTCTACCCTCCATATTCTTAAAAATTAAAATGAGTTTGGAAAATTACAAAAGTTTCATAAAAATGTTCTTAAAATGGATTTCAAATTCAGTATATTTCTTTATGAATTTGGTCACAAAGTTTTAAGATTCAGTTTGTGACACATTTTTTACTAAGAAAATACACTTATTTATAACCAGTTGTTAGGCCATTTCTGAAAAAACAAAAAACTGAAGAGTGATTACAGACTTGGATGTTATTCTTTGAACGCATATTTGTACTCATAATGAATTGAAAGAATTTTTAAAAGAAAATCGAAGCGACTTTATCAAAGTATGGAAAGAGTGGTCCAGAAACCTCACAAACATACTACTATAGTTCTTGTCACATAAATTTAATTATGGTTAAATTCAATTTATTTTAGAAAGTACCGAGCAACGATTCAAAAAATGTCCGCATGCATGAATCGGAAAGCAGTAAAAACGTTGCCGAAAGCTCCAAGTCGGCAACACTGCTCACTTTGTTTATTACATTTTTAACTTATATTTTTGCAATAACCAATTAATTTTATTTTAATGAGGATTTAGGGAATTGTGAATTTATTATAATTATTATTTAGTGAGTTGCAATTTCTGATGATAAAACTTAAACTTCTCGAATGAGTTTAAAATAAAACTCCTTAAAAGTGCTTTATTTTATGACCGCAAAATATAAGTAATTTTTTTTAAAGGGCCTCGTACAACCATTTATTTTTACTTTGAAAATTAACAAGTTTGATTTTTCAAGTCACAAAATAACTGTTATGAAACATTTTTCCAATTTCACTTATAACCGTTACGGTCCCTGGTTTGAACAAATTTCCAGTTACATTTTTTACTTAAATATTTCAATTGATATTTCAAGAAAACTGCAAAAAAAATTCGTCAAAATAAACATCAATTAGCACATATTGGATCGCATTAAGTATTTCCCAGCACTTTTAAAATTTTGTTTTTTTTCTTCATTCTCCGTTTACTTCCAAGTAACACGACGTTGTAATATTTGCTTTGGAAGAAAATCTTTTAGAAAAGTGCTAAATGAAATGTGTTCGCATAATCCGACTAAATGGGGAAATGGAAGGGTTTTCTTTTTGAGCAAATATTTTTTTTTAATTAGAAATGAAAATGGCAGTGAACCACTTTCAATTAAGTTTGTTTGCACTACGTTATCGCAACCCCTTTTACTTCAACAAGTTAAAGCACACTATAGAAACTCTTGAGAAACTCTTATTTTATTCTTAATTTTAGGTTCTTAAAGCTCTTTGGTCTCGTATATAAAATTATTTAAGAATGAGCGCCTTTGGACTACAACTGCTGAGAACTAAATTGACAACTGCAATCTTTCAAATTTTAATTGTTTCAATGTGCCTCTTGGAGATAAAGTTATGGCCCTGATTTTATAAATCACTTTCCGTTGGTGACTTTTTTTAACTTTTTGTTCAATTGTTTTTGTTTTTTACAACAAAAAAAACGCTTAAAAATCAAAATATTTCAAATTTCTGTGAAAAATAAAAACCGAAGGCGCAAAAGATGGGAAAGAGTTCAACTCCTAGAACTTTCCGCTACGAAAATTTAAGATTTTAAAATTTTCCTTTAATTTCGGTTATAGAAAAGAATAGTAGAGAGCTTTAAAAGCTAAACACGGAAGGTGAAGCATTTTCGCGGTGTTGTATTTACAAAAAATTATTGAAGTAGTAGTAACTCGATGTTTCTCCACAACAATTTTTGAGAATAAATTTTTTTAAGAAAAATATCAAATGGCTTTTCAATTCAAATCAAGATTAATACCCTATAGTTGGTTACATTTTTTTTATTCAGTAAGACATGAGAAATATTCCATCAATAAAGGGGAAATCGACAACAATTAACTGCCTGTCCCACTTTATCAGAAATATACTTCAATTTTATTTTTTTTTTAATTTTCATTTGTTTTTACATTAAATATGTTCATGCGACAGAGCTTACACGGCACAGTAGAACAACTGTTTTTGAAAGCTGCCACACTTTCATTATCAATACTCATGTGTATTTCCGCGTATCACCACTGATTACGAGATTAATTGAATGAAATAGCACACGAGAAGTGCATCAAACCGATGGTAATACACTTTAAATCCCTGTGTGGCCCTTTATGTTCTTCTGCTTCTCGTAATCTCATTTATGCGTTATACTGCAACATTTTTAAGAAAATAATAATGCTGCTTCTTCAAGTTCTACTAACCAATTAAATATTACAAAGAGACTTTCGAGTGCTTACACGTATAAATTTGTTTATAGTACCAGACAAAATATATATAAAAATATTCTGCTGCTGCTTTTAAAGTCATTTAAAAACATTTTTTTAACTCGTTTGTGCTAAGAATTAGATAGAAATATTTATACACTGCAAATCTGCATGAAAATACCTTTTAATTTTTATATATTTCATCAATGTTGATGAGCGGTAAAGTACTTAAAAGTGCCCTACAAAAAAGTGCGGCATATTTATATGTATACAACATAATTTTTGCAATCACTTTACAGCGTGGCACAAACACAATCTTTCTGTATCATATTGAGTGTTTCCTAAAACATCAACTAGCAACAGTTTGTGAACTCTATTACTAATTTTTTCCCAAGGCATTATATAAAGGATTAGGAACAATTTCAAATCATATAATAAGTCATGCAATCTGAAATTAATCGCTGCGAATCTTCAGCTTTTGATCAATGAGTGAAAGAATAAAGGGTGTTTTTTATAGAGTGATGCAAGTTTAAATCATAATAAAACATAGTAATATATTTTTGATATCAATGAAACTGTCTTTATTGGATAGAAAATTTCATGACATTAATGTTTAACGCCACGGCTGGAACATACAAAGCGCAATCTGGAGCACCAATTTTCACAAACAGTAACATTCTGACCATCATCGTTTTTGAAGACATACGGGCCAATGACTCCGCCAGCTGATAAAGCGCACCAAACAGTAATTTTCTGTGGAAAATTACTGTTTTCTGGATTCTCCTTACTCCAAATGCGACAATTCTGTTTATTTACGTACCCATCCAACAAAAAATGGGCTTCATCGGAAAATAAAATTTTGAATGGACCAAGTGCACGATAAATTTGACGAACAGAACCATTATTTTGATTAAAAATTTCCACATTTTGCACGCGTTGCTCTGGTGTAAGTCGATCCATAATAAAATGTCAAAGCAAACTAAGTAAAAAGCAACTATCAGCTGTTAAATGGGTGGTCAAATAAAGCAGTGATGCCAACTCAAAGTTGTATCACTTTATAAAAAACACCCTGCAAAAACTTTTCATCGTATATAATGAGACGTTCATGAATTCAGCTTTAATTCTTGTAACTGCCTGTAAGAGGGACAGTTGAACCCTTGAAGGAGTTCAACGTTGACTGTTAAATTTAAAATATTGTTACCAAATTATTGCGCAACTTTAACACCTTCTTCATTAGTTATTCCTTGAACTCTTTTCTTTTTTCTGCATTCATATCAATTCCACAAAAAAAAATATGTCTCTTTGCAATTTGTTTTGAAACCATTCTTGAATCTATTATGAAGGTTTCGAGTGGGTTGCATTTAATGCAAAACGTAAACTTCAGATAATAAAACTTGTATGTGTGGGTTTCAATTGCAATTAAAAGCGCTATAATTGAATGCTTATTTAAATAAAAACTAGAAAATATAAAAGACATAAACTTGTTGGTACAGCAACGATGAATGTAAAGAAAACTCTTCGTTAGTATTTTTTTTCTCTTACATCATGTTCGCAGTTGCTACAAATACTTCGTATGTTGCAGTTGCATTTAGCATGAGCACGTACACGCTGATTACAATCTTACATGATGATGCCTTAACAAAAATAAAGAAAAATAAAACCTTTTACTTCCAGTTGCATATTTATAAGAGAAAGAAAATAGAGACAGACCGAAGAAGTGGCATTTGGAATTCAAAGAAAAGCACTCTCAACTAAATTGTGTTTGAAACGAGCATTGCTTTTCACAATGGGTGCGGTTTTAGGTTATTTCCAAATATTTTTCTTTGCCAATTTGTTTAGTTTCTGTTTTGTTTTCCTACTTAATTTAACCTATTTTTTCCTAGAGAAAAAATAAAACAAAACAAAAAAGTATAAAGAACAAAGCGAAAAAAATAGATAAATAAAAATCACAGCAAAAACAACCCAAAACAAGTTCATGTTGCATTAACTTTTTTTTTCTTGTCTACATCCTTTTGTGTGGTTGCAGCAGCAAATGCTGTTTAAAGCCACTTCAATTGCAACAATAACAAATAAATGTGTTTCCCATTTGGCTGATTGTTGCCATCCGCACCAGAAATTAATACGTTTTTTTTTTTGTTTTGTTAATTTCGTGGCGTTAAAGTTGTATGTGAACGAAGATATAGAATTAATACTTAAAATTAAAGTTTAGAAAAATGTACTCTTTCATGTCTTAATTATTGGAAAGTAAAAAAAGAGAAAGGCTGGAGAAAACCCATTCGCAATAACGGTTCGCTTTAGCATTAGATTTTCTTTTTAAGTACAAACTGAAAGTTGCAGCTGGAATTTGGGCGAGTTTTTCTATTAAAGGATTGTTAATCAGTTGGAGATTTTTGCAATAGAAATGCAAATACTTTTATACAGTTACTACCACATTTGAAAGGCAATAGAAAATTTGTTGAAGTTAAAGGAATTCGAAGAGCGGTTCTTTACAAAGTCTTGTCAGTATCAAATTATTTACTAACTTCGTCACAAGATGCCGCATTCCGTGGCACAGTTTCGGAGCATGCAGAATTTGTTTTCATATCAATGCGATCAATGGGAATAGAAGCTTTGCCTCCGCACCATTCTTGCAATACAAAGTTACTACTTTTTCAATTTTCAATTTCCACTTTTAAAATGAAACGGCAAAGTGTTTAAACTCAAAGAAGTTCACGTAAACGACGAGGCAAACACGCTATTCCAACGGAGGATTATTTCGAATCATTCAACGCAACTCATTGAAATATTAAATTTAATTTCATAATCAAAAAGATGTCAGAAATATTTCAGGGAAAAAGGATAAAAAAAACATGATTTAATTAAAGCGTTTTCTTTTCTGGAAAGCATATGACATTTTTTTATTTGTTTTCTAAATAGTGGAAGTCTGGAGGAGTTTTAAGACAGGAGTTACTTTTCGTAAGTGATAATGGATTAATTTCGAATAAATTCCTTAATTTAAAGTATCTTAATATTGCCATTTTCTGCTAAAAAGTGTAAAAAATGTTGCACTCTTTTCCAGAAAAGAAACCAGCTTTAGACAGCAGCACAGAATGGAACAGTGCAGTTTCCGTAAACCGCTACACTTTAGCACCACTTATTGGGCTTATCAACTTTATAAAATTCATTAAAATATTAAATTCAAAACAAAATGACAAGACATGCTGCGGACTTTTTTTCTCTTGCCGCTAAATGAGTTTGTTAAATCACAATAAATTGTCAATATTATTATCAACTAGTAAAACGAAAAATTTCCCCCAATTAAGCGCACATTTAAAACAGTTAAATTACGACATATCAACTGATAAATTATTCTAAAACGAATTCAACAAAAATATTTAATCGCAATCAAGAATTTTAAGAATATGTAATTTCGTTTTAATTGGCAACTGGTTCTAAAATAACAGCCCCGTCAAAAGCTGTTGAAACTGTAATTCTTCTGAATTTTATTTTATTGAAACGTGTGTCAAAAACTCACACACATGCACACAAAATCGTACGGTTTAATTTAAATTTATTTTTTTACATTTTGTTTTTCTTATTTTAAATCGTTTATTTGATCTCTGTGTTAGAGACAAGTTAAGTTTAGACACACACACAAACACACAGAGTTAGCTTCAGCTTGTTGCATGTTGCATTTTCAATTGAAATGCGATACGGGTAACAGTGTTACATTTTATTTTATTTCTATTTTTTTATTGTTGTTGTTTTTGGCTACTGCTACCGCCACTCCATTTCAATCATGAGCATTCAGTTTAAATATAAAATTTTTATTCTACTCGTTTGTTAGTTTATTTTGATTTGTTGTTTGTTAAAAAAAAATAAATAAATAAAAATAAATCTTAAATTGAAACGGTTCTGTTTATAGTTTTCACCTGTGCGAATGGCAGGCTGTGATTTGTGTAACGAGCAGTTTTGAAAATAGAAAATAAAACTTAAATGCAAGAAGGTCAACCATTGACCGACTACAAAAGATTAAACTATAAAATATATTTAAAAAAACTTTCGATTTCATTATTATTTTTTTATTTTTTATTTGATACCCGTATTTATCATGTCATGCCAGTTCGTTGTATGTGCCATCTTCACTGTGAGGTGACGGACAAGAAATTGCTCTGATTCCAAACAAAGAAAACGATGAAAATTCAACAATTAAGACTAGTAAAATTTTTAGATTTGAATTTAGCGATTTAAAATGTATTTACACTGTGCGTATCTTCACAAAAATACCTTTCAAACCACATATAATTTATCAGTATCGATGCACGATAAGACACTGAAAATGTACCACAGGGAAGTTCAAGCTAAATTCACAAAAATATTTTTTGAGAACATTTTTGTTAATTTAATTTCTATTAATTCAATTATATTTTTTATAAAAATAAAAACCTTTTTTATAAATAAAAATTCAATACGCGCCAAGCATACAAATAACTTTAAACTTTTTGTAAATAAAATAACTTCTTAGTCAATCCAGACATGTCATCCAGATATGTCAGTTCTTAATATGTCGCACAGAAACTCTGAATGATAATTTGGAAGTAAAGAAAAAAGAATTTTGGTTTGTCTTGCACCAACACTCGGGGTATGACCCCTACATATGCGATGAATTATGTCAAGTGTAGGAAATGGGTTGTGGGAAGGGGAATTAGAGGGAGTAGTGCCTGTGGACGTTCAATTTAAACTTCCCCAAGTTCAACGTGGCAGAAAAGAGCTCTGTAGGAAGTTAGTAGAGCAAGTAGCTCCCAAGAACAATCGATTTTCGACCACAATTTCCCTAATACCACTTGAGGACAGACATTACGTTCTAGTATCGGCAGAACAGTGGAAAACACCCCACGTTGCATCGATGCAGCAGTGATTCAAGTGAGAGTTGACAACCCTACTGTAACCGAAGAGCTTCTCTTCCACTCTCTCGCGTACACGGTCGAGTAACTTAAAAATAGACTTTCAAGCACCGGCCCACACATCAGACTTTTAGTCTATTTTCGGTCGGATATGCATGGTTTATTTAATGAGGAGATCAGATGGGGTGAAGTATGTTACGAAAAATCCAGGCAGTAGAACGCTTCTGTTGCAACATGAAATATGAGCTCAGTAAATCAAACATCACACTGACTTTTCATGCCCAGAGTGTGAAGAGCTGCTAATGCATCAATACCGATACCAGTCATATCGGGACCATCCAGTAGCCCTCCAGGTTCCTCAATAATGACTTCGAGTTTTTTTAAAAAACCAATCCGGTGGCTCATTGTAAAATTATTAACATTAAAATTCGGAAGAAGATTCTGTCGAATCGAAACACTCGATAGTCCGTGTGTTGTTTCGGAAACTATTGATTGGCCAAAAGGAGAGTTCTCCCAAAAAATTAGCCAATTCTAAAAAGTTTTTTCAAAACTCGATTTTTTTTAGCAAAGAGGCACCCCTTACGATGTATTGAATTTTAGCTTTTCTTTTATAAATAAAAAAAATTTGCTTCTGTACTTTTAAACATGATTTATTTTGGAATCTTTTGGCCAAAAGGAGGGTGATACCAAATATTTAGCCGTTTCTAAGAAAAGTTTTAAAAATTCCATTTTTTACAGGGAGATACCCCTAATGATATTTTCAATTTCAGTTTTTTTTTTATAAATTAAAATATAATCTTTCCTAAATTATTTATTCTGGAATCTTTTAGCTAAAAGGAGGGTGCTATTAAAAATTTAGCCATATAAGAAAATTTGTAAAAATCCCCTTATGAAATTTTCAATTTCAACTATTTTTCATAAATTAAAATATAAGATTCTCTACTTTTAAAAATTGTTTATTGTGGCATTTTTTTTGATAAATGGAGGCTGCTTTTAAAAATTTTGTCATTTCCTTACGAAATTTTCAATTTCAACTTTTCTTTTACATATTAAAATACAAGCTTCTCTACTTTTGATGATATACATATTTCCGGAAGTCAGGGCATTCCCGTCTTCAGTACTGATGTGTATTTATGCGTATTATCCCTTATTATGCGACACAGCTTAATGTGACAATCTTTTTTGTATATTTCATGAGAAAATTGCATACGAGAACTGTATTAATATTAAGCTGAAGTGTTAATTTTACAAAGTTGTTATTAAATTTTATTTTTTTTTTTTTTAAATTTTTAAATCAACAATTATTGCTTAACATTTCCTTTCCGTTCTTTAAAAAACTGTAGCAATAAAAAAATATATATTGCAAACACGGATATACGACAATACTTATGAAAAATTTGCAAGCTGAATTTAACCATATTGTTGGCCAACTTAACAACTCCCGGAACATGATCTCCAATCACAAGCATAAAACAATAAATACAAGTGCCAGTAAATTAATCTATTTTTTACAACTCCAAATACTCGTACATAAATGAAAAAAAAAACAAACAAACAAAATCTCAAGATATTGGATAAATAAAATCTTGATTTTGTTTTTACATATTTTGTCTTTTTTTTACCATCAACAACCAGTTGTCGCTAAAGTGTTTCTTAAGCCGTGATGTGGTGTTTTGTATGCAGTTGGAAGTTGTTCAGTTGTTCAGTTTTTTTCTCTTTTATTTTCCCACGCCAGTATTTAGCAGAGTTTGTCATTATTTTTCTGGTGTAATTTTTTTGCGCTTTATTACTTGGGTTTTCCTTTTTTTTTTTTTGGTTTTTTTGTTTTTGGGTCTTGCGGGTAACAGTTGCACGTTAATGTTCGAAAAGAAAAATTATGCATAATGTAAGAAAAATAATACTCATATTAACAAGAATAAATAAAGAAACGGTTAAATGCAACAAACACGTTGGTTTGGAGACTTCTTGTACGGGTTGTTAAGAACGAATGAATTGCAAAAGTGTTGTGTGTTTGTGTGTGTCAACACGTTACTGAAACTGCGAAGGCGGTTTGGAAATTAATTTAATTTCTTTTACAACTAAGATTTAACTTAACGGGTTTGAAAATCGTTTTCCATAACTTTACGGAAGTGAAGCTTTTTAATAGCTTCCGTATGCATAATAATTAATAAAAATATTCATAAAGTTTTACTCCTCGCCCTTTTAAAATATTGCACACACACAGTCCATTATTTGTTGTCAATAGCCAATTTAAACTCGAAAACATCCAGAGTATTTGATTTGTTTTTAGTGATTCCTTTTAGTGACACATTATCAGCCTTTAAAAGTTTTTCCAACGCAAAATCTATATGTATTAAAGCCAAGATCCGGCGGATCCACGGTTATATATCGACATTATATTTGATAAATCTGGCAGCTCTAACACTGACATAATTTCTGGCATCACTAAATCATTTTAAAAAATTTTCATTAAAACCAACAAAACAACAAACTTCTTAGCATATTTTGGTGCCCAGCAGTACCAAAAATCCATTTGCAGGAAACAAGAAAATAAAAATTTAAATTTGATTTCTTTTAGTAACACAATATCAGATTTCCAAAGTTTTGCCGACGCAAAATCTATACGTATTAACTTCAAGATCCGGCAGATTCAGGGTTGTATATCGACAGTATACTTGACAAATCTGTCAGCTCTAAGACTAACATAATTTTTGCCATCACTAAAGCATGACAAGTCTGCCAAAATCTGTTTGGTACCCCACATCTACCGAAGAGAATAGCAAAGAGCCTGTCTAACTTCAATGTCAAACCTACGCTGGTGTAACAAATAGAATGGGACAGCAAGCGATTTCCAGTCCCTAAAAATTTTAATTAATAAGAGCCTACAAAAACTTCTTGGCATATTTTGGTGCCCAGCAGTAGCAAACATTCATTTGCAGGAAACAATAAAAAAAAAACATTAAAATGAGATCACAATTTTTACTGACTAATTCTTTGTTAAATGTCGTTTTCTTTTCTAAAAAACATGCAACATTTTTTCACTTCTTTTTTAAGAAGTGGTATTTTGGAGGAGTTGTAAAACTAAAGAAATATTTTGTAAGAGATGGTGGATCAATTTCCAATAAATTCTTGTTGCCGTTTTTTAATAACTAAAAAGTCTAAGAAATGTAGCATTATTTTTTAGAAAATAAAACAGTATTAGTTAATTCTGGGATCGGACTCGTACATTTGCTGAAATGCATAATTAAATTATTGTTACCGTTGTTTAATTTTATTTATTTGTTTTTTCCCGTAATTATTTACTATTTTAACCGCTTTTCGTTTTTGTATTCGCGGTAAAACTCATACACAAAAAATTCGTATTCAGTTTGTTTTCTTCTTAAATTTTTATTACGATGACAATTAATTTAGCGTTCCTTGTTGCTGCGGTTTGCTGTAACTACTGGGCAAAATGGTTTGTTTGGTTAATAAATAAATTCGTCATTTTACAACTTCATAAATATTCCGAAATAAGTGCGGAGTTCAAACGAATTATTCATAATTCGTTTAAACTCTATGGTTTGAGAGATATTATAAAGATAAAGCAACAATTGATATATAATTAAGAAAGCAGTGAACGGGGTCCTTCCAAACAACTCAGTGATACTGTTCAAACGAAGTATTTGCAAAAATTTTTCACTTAAAAGTCACTGCAGGCAGCCTTTTATTTCCATTCATGGAATTCAAAGTCGTATGTATTCTCGACTCAAAGTCGGTCTCGAAACTTGTTGGTTTGAAAACAAGTCGGTAATTTGAGGGTGCCGCCGGCTGAAGTAGCAAATAAAATTCCTTAAATCCGGAGCTGGACTCCGCTCTCAGTCATGAATATGGTGTTGAATTTTTCTTACCTGCGATATTGCAGGATTGTATTAATTGTTGTCGCCTTGTGTCAATGGCGAAGACATAGCACTGGTCGCCGAACATGGTCGACACCAATTCGCACCGTCACCCAGCGCCCTCCTTCGTCGGTGACTGTTTGCAATAAAAAAATCACCGGCGAGGCAAAAAGAGCTACGAAAAAAATTCTGTATCTTTTAATCAGTCTTCATCGTTCCTCTTAACATTATACCCTCTTTACTAGTTTCACCACAAAGGGGTCGTCCCCTAAGTTCTAGCCCAAAACAAAAACAAACAAAAAAGAATTAAATTAACATGCAGAGGACATATTTGTGCAAAAAAAAAAATCAACGACTATAAGAATTCAAGAACACAATATTTTTAATATTTCAGAATTAGTTAAAGTTATCGTGTTGCCAACTTCAGAGTTTGATAAACCACTATTATTTTCATTTTCAATTTGCTATAACTTTCGAGTCCTGTAATAGAATCTAGAACACTATGAGATATATAATTTGATTAGATATATATAGGATGTTTTTTATAGAGCGATACAACTTTGATTTGGTATCACTGCTTTATTTGACCACCCATTTAACATATAACATGATAGTTGCTTTTTATTAAGTTTGAACGCGTGCAAATTGTGGAAATTTTTAATCAAAATAATGGTTCTGTTCGTCAAATTTATCGTGAACTTGGTCCATTCAAAATTTTATTTCCCGATGAAGCCCATTTTTGGTTGAATGGGTACGTAAATAATGTGGCATTAATGTCATAATAAAAGACATTAATGTCATAAAATTTTCTATCCAATAAAGACCGTTTCATTGATATCAAATATATATTACTATGTTTTATTATGATTTAAACTTGTATCACTCTTTAAAAAACACCCTTTACTAATTGCTCAATTTATTAAATCACTTATTGTATGATAAATTCTGATCAATTGGGGCCTTAATTGCAACAACAACAAAATGCCCTAATTGCGCAATTAAGGGGTATGTCTGAAGACGGTATTACAAAGTTTGGACTTGTAATGGAAATCATATATTGAAATTATTTACTAGAATATAATGAAAAAGAATAATTCTAAAAATATTTGCTTCGTATTATTATTTTAAATTCTCAGGCAGCTAAAAGCAAATTCAGTGGAAGTTTATTCCCCCAGTTCCAGAGTACGCAATCGAAAACTTCAATAGCAGCAGCTTTCACAAGAAGCACACCAGCACTTTATACACGTTTTAAGTTCTTATCAGAGTGATTGAAAAGACGTTATTTAAAGTATTTCTGAGATTCGTGTACCTCAAACGAAAAACGTTATCTGAAAAACAACACAACAGCATGTTGTTGTTTGAATATATAAAAAATGTTTTACTTAAATTCCTTTTTTTTCCTTTTTTGTTAAAATATTAATGAACAGTTTTATCCAACAACATGTAGATTATTTGTGATGCCATGTTCTTTGGCTCGTATGGTCGTTAGTTTATTTGCACTAAAATGTTCGTAGAGAATCTGTTACTTGAAAACAACTTGTTACTTGGCTGAGTATCTCGATACGAAAAAGAATAAATTGCTTTTTGTTTTTCTCATTGTTTTACAAACTCTATTCCTTCTGTACGTTCTAACTCTTGATGCTTTGGGTAATTTTACTTGGATAAAGATTTCTCACAGACTACAGTTGCCATAAATGTATGTCCGACCGTCCGTCCGTCCGTCCGTCCGTCAGTACATGTGTGTGCCTGGCAGCCAGCATGCATTTGCAAATAATATTCAATGAATTGAAGATAAGTGAATGAATTAAGTTTTTAAGAAGCAAAAAGTAACAACAACAAAATATTACATTCGTAACAAACTACTTTGAATGTATTTAAATTTTATTTTTTTTTTTTCATTTATTTATTTTTTCATCTGCGAAAGCAATTAAACATAAAACTTGAAATTCTCATGAATTTTTAACGGATAAAAGCATTTTGTTCAATTTAATTAAAACATTTAAATAAATCTGTTTTAGTTTCAATCAATTTTTCTCATTTTATTTTCGTGGTCGTTGGTAAAATATGTTGCAGCGAAGTAGAACAATTTTAAGTGTGAGATTTTAATCCGCAAAACTGGTTTACTAACTTTTTTAGAAACTCAAAAAAAAAGAGATGTTTTCTTAGCTAATTTGGAGTCACTGAGCGGGAATATGGCATCTATTTATTTTTCTTAGGAACCGTTTTCGAGATAATTGCAAAACAAAATCGATTTTTTATAGTTCCAAAATAACGTGGGAACTCTTCTGTTCAACAATTCGTATTATACTTATGCCAACAGTAGTATACATTAGGAATTTCTTTTATTGCTCACATTTAATTAAAACTCAGTTTTATTTTATTTGTAAAAAATTTATAAAAAGAACGTAATAAACATGCAATAATATATTAATATATATTTCATTAGACATACCCGGGTATGCAGCCGTTAACATAGGGGATAGTAATAAAAATATCCTGAATTCCAGACGCCCAATTTTGCAAAAACCTGAGAATAATTGAAAAACACTACTCTCGTGTACATCACGAAATTTCAGGTTGAAATGAAAACTACTTTCTGAGATACAGCACTTTCAGAACGCAAAACATACCCGGGTATGTATCAATTGACATAAAGTTTAAATTTAGCAAATTCTGCACCGTTGCAAAGATAATTTTTTCTTCTCTCAGCCCATATTTATTATGAACTGATGGGATACAAATTCACTAGGATTTGATAAGTTCATTTTTTCACTTTTTTTTAAATCACAGTTCTTAAGATCGTTTCCTAAATAAAAATTTTTTCTAAACGTATTTAAAGTCAAACTGTTGTCATCGGACAAAAATATATTGAAAACATCTGAATTCACATTTTGATTTAAAAAAAAAATGAGGATAACCCTTCAGTGAAACAGTCGTTTTACTTATTCTAAGAAATGTTGGGTGGAGGTTCCCTGATGATCTGCCTTATCCCCAGTGAAATGCTAAAAAAAAATAGTTAAAGCCCCTCAATTGATCACTTTGAATTTTCAAATAAACCTTTGGGGGGAAAACTCCGTACGTTTCGAAATTGAAGAGTTAAAAACGACAACTCTTGAGGGCCACTTAATTTACAGGAGTGGTTCCGGCCCACTGTGCCCCTCGTTCATGCTATTCAAAGCCTGCGAATTTACTTCTATGGGCCTATTTTGAATCCTTGTTTTATAGCGACAATCCAGCAGCCAGATTTACTGGAAAATGTTGTCCATAACTGGATTGATTGAATGGATCATATACCCCTTATGCCGGAAATCATATTTGACAAATAGCTGTCATGAAATTATCCACCAGATTATAATTAAAACGGTTCACTCTGAAGGAAATCACTGTAGCTTCCCGCTAATTTTAACCGCAAAACTATCACAACCTGGTTTTCATTGTCTTCTATGCTTTTGAGCTCTTAGAACCAAAACTTTTAAATTAACCGATTCCCATGTAATAAGCCTTAATTGATGTAGGTTTCGATTACTATAAAACAACCAAAAACAATAACTCGTCAAAGTTAAAAAAAATTATCTTTTTGAATTTTTTCGTTCACGATATCTCACAACTGGATTAACTGATTTTGACCGGTTTACGATGTTTGACGTGGTTTTTAAATATCAAGAGGTATGATGAAAACGTTTAACAAATTCAGCTGAATTGCGGAAATTCACGTCATCCACTGGTCTCTAGAAAAAGTAATGACGGGAATTCCCGCTTATATGCAAACCAACTTTTGAATGAAAAAAATTAATTGATTCTTCGGCAGCCTCCACCCAAATTTAAGTGAAGCTCAATGTGTTAAAAGTTACTCTAAAAATAACCAGAGATCTTTTCTAATATTTTTTTTTTTTTTGAGATACCTTGAAAGCTACCGGTTCGAATCGGTTCAGTTTACAAGAATGCTCTTTAGAACGCTGTCAGTTTTTTGTGATTCCGTTCAGCCGGTCAAAATTTATAGGCGGATCACATACTTAAATACACACACAGATACACGCACATACACACACGCACTCACACGCATATAAAAACAAACTTGCAGATATGGTGATGGGCTTTCAGAATTAGTGAGGGAAACTCCATAGGACTTCCAAAACGTGGAGATCTGATGAGAACTAGTTTTTCTTTTTAACTGGGTAAAATGAACAACTTCCTGATTTTTTAAAGTTATCAAGTTTCTTAGTGGGAGCGAAGTTGAAAAGGCATTCCAATAATATTTGGTTTTTTTTTTTTATTAACACCAATGGCGTGTTCTTTTGTAGAAAACATGTAACATTTTTGTCACTTATTTTCTAAAAAGCGGCGGTTTGGAAAAGTTTTAAAATAGAAATTATTTTTCGTGAGGGATGTTGGAAGCGTTTCTAATAAATTCCTTAATTTTGAAATGGCAAAATGTTGCAATTTTCTGTTAAAAAGTGTGAAAAATGTTGCATTATTTTGTAGAAAAGACATCGACATTAAGTCGTCATACAGTTTACAAAACACCCGATATTTTATAGTATCGATAAAACTGTTTTATCGCTATATAATGGTTAAATTATTAAAGATAATTCTGATTTAAGAATTATATCGATTGAAGCAATTTTTTTAACTAAATGACAACAGGAGTTTTCCTTGAAAATCCCACTTTTTCAAATCACATCATGGCAGTTATTTTTTGGAAACACCTCAAAACAAAGTTGTTGCTTTTTTTAATTCCTCATGTTGAATATCATCATGAATGCTGTTGTCGTATTGCATGCACATGATTTTATTATGGTTCCCCATTTTTAAACACCATCTGTAATAAAAATCATGATCATATTTTTTCGTACTATACAGGCTAATATGTTTAATAAATATTTATTTAATATTATTAATCACGAAATATTCGTGCTGTTCACCTTGAAATATCCAAACAATCAAAACTAAACAGTTAATATTTACAGATAATAAATAAAATTTCCCTTCCCAAACAACCACAAATCGACCTCCGTTTCGAATACGAAAACTAATACAATTTTGCACTTAAATCGCAAATATTTTAAAGAAAACTGCAGTAACAAATAATTATGGTTGGCATTACAACTATTTGACCACATTTTCATATTTTTTTTTTCAATTTTTTTTTCAAACATTAAACCTCAAAACACAAAAGACGCCGCGCATTTTACAAGCTGTTTAATACAACTCCTTGCGGCAACGTGGCAAGTAAATTGTTAATACTCGTACTACAATTACATCGACATCGTCGACATCTACAAACAGCAACAATAAGTACTACTTAGTTCTAGCTACAGCTTACAGCAACTGTATTTGTTGTTGTTGTTGTTGTTTGTATTACTTTTATGCATTTAACGGTGAATAAAAATAAAAATAAAAATATATAGAATTTCTGTCTATATAAAATATCTTTGGATTTCGTATTCAAAATCATCCCAACACACAAACAGCTGCCACTAGCCACCAACCACATCTTTATAAACCTTAACAACATTATAATCATTGAAATGATAATCATAATGATGGTTGTCATCATTAACAAACATCATTATGGTGTTCGTATTGTAGGCAGTTGAGGTGTCGTAATGTTTTTAACGTTGCGCTTCAGGTGCCAAAATAAAGAAATAAAAAAAATTTTTAAATGACTGACTGTTTGCAAAAAATTTGTATTTATAAAAATCAAATCTTTGCTTTTCAACTTTTTTCTTTTTATATAGATTTTAAGCACTTGACTCAACATTGTAAAATTTTTTCAAGTGTAACGGGTTTAAAATCGTAAATATTTTTTTTAAAAAAAAATCTTTTTTTGTTTTCATTTCAATTTAAATAGCAAATATGTAAGAAAACTGACTGTCAAACATTAATAAATTTTTTTGTGTGGAGACTGAGGATTTTCTAAATGGAAAATATTTTCTAAATCTTAATCCGAGAATTGTCAGTTCATAAGATTGTAGCAAGTCCTTACAATTTCATTGCTTTACCCTCCCAGTCCCAGTACGTATTTTGGGCACAATGTAAATTACCGGGTCTCACCAGTAGTCACTGGTGAGTGAGACACCGGGTCTCACTTGTAGTGACTTGTTTAAAAATCTTATTTTTATCTTCTTAAGTATTTTATTCTAAATATTTTTTTTTTCTTTTTAAGAAGACAAGAAAGACTCCGGCAAAAATAGATAAAACATTTTACAATTCGCTAAACAGGTGTGGCTGTTGTATAAACGTGAGCTAGCGAAACATTAACAACATCAACAACAAAATGTAAACCATATCGAATTTTTTAGTTTTTATTATCTTTTTTACTTTGTTGTTGTTCTGCTATACAGACATACATATTTCAGTTAGAGTTCATTATATTGACAGTGTTGTCTGAATTTATATAAGACGGGCATATTAGACGCAAAAACCAACAAAATTTTCAGGTCTTTATAGTTTTAAACTTTAAAAATATCAGGTATTTTAAATTATTTGAATTGTTTGTAGCAAAATACTATAAATAATTGCAATATTTTATAATAAATACGACACTACAAGGATAATAAATTTGGTACAATTGTACTCTCTTCGTGGAAATTCTGCAATACTCCAATAAGATTTTGAATAAATCATTAATAATTTGCAGTCTTTGATAGCCGTGATTTAATTTGTCATTCTACATGAGATAAACAGCAGAATTAAACAACATTTCATAATAACAAATTCCATTTGTAAATATGCCTGTGCGAAAACATGTTGTCAGCACTGTAAATTGTACCGTGTTCCATTCCTGCAGTTGCTTGTGTACGTTAGATGTGGGGTTGCCAGATTTGCACTTGATATATTCTTGACACTAACAAAAAAGGTCTTGATTTTGCAAAAAAAAAATCATGACAACGTGTTTATATATCATTACAAATTTACATTCCATTCATTAATTACGCATATTGGGAGTACCTGATTTCCACAAAGCATCTCCTTTTTACACGGTTCGCTGTCGGTAATTTTCAGCGAGCAGTGCTACGCCTTCATCATGGAGACAAGCCGACACCAATTGTCACAATCCGGCATTAATGCAGATTATAAAAGTTTAACACCGTATTCATGACTGCGTGCGGAGTTTTCGGAGAATTCGGAATCTGAGGCATCGCATTCATGGACTCACTAATTCAGTCTACAGCACCTTCACCAAAATACCATCGGATAAACAAAGAAACAAAACGAATGAAAAAAGCAACAAAAACAAATCGAATATGTCATGTTTTTTATCGAAATAAATCGAAAATGTCTTTAATTAATCATAAAGTCTACTAAGAAAAGAGTAACGTTCAACACACAAAACCTGTAACTTCATTCGAAACATGTTTAATCATGCTTAATTTCAATCCCCACATTTAATGGTTTTCATAAATAACCATCTATTTTGTTTCACCTTCAGTGCATTATTTTTATATATTTTTATATAAAAATATAGCGAATTTCTCTAGTATTCAGGGCTTCAATTGTTGCCAAATTTCATGTATCAAATTTCATATTTATAAACGAAAATAAATCGAAAATGTCATGTTTTTAGCTGGTGCGTTGCACATCAAATTTCATGTCTTTAATTAATAATAAAGTCCACTAGGAAGAGGGTAACGTTCAATACACAAAACCTGTACCTTCATTTAAAACGTGTTTAAACACGCTTAATTTCATCCCCGTTTCGTAAAAAACAAAAACATTTTTTGTTTCACCTTCGGTACCTTATTTCTATAAATTTTCTCAAATAATAAAAATATAGCGAACTTCTCTAGTATTCAGGGCTGCAATTGTTGTCAAATTTTATGTATCAAACTTTATATTTAAACGAGCTTTATATTTATAAACGAAAATGTGTTATTATTAAATAAACTTTTTTCTAATCACATAAATTTATCTAATTTTTTTTACAGACTGACTCAGCAACTCAATACATCAGATAACGTGAGTTTCCATTTGCATTGTTTTCTAATTTCATATCAAAAATATTCCCAAGATTTATTTATGAATAATTATTATCATTTAGCTATTTAATAACGTGGTAAAATAACATTTGACCTGCTTCTTGGATATTGTTAACGTTCGGTGTTCTTTAAGCCATTAAAAACAAAACCAAAAAAAAAAACATCAAATGAAATTTAATGCGTTTGTATAATAGAAAATTAATGCAGTCGTAATTAAGTTATTTTTCTGCTTTAGATAAATTATTTGCTGCGCGTAGTTTAATTATAATTTGCTGCCACAAATTTACATTCAAATGACATATTAAAATCATTAAGTCGGCAAGTCAATTAAAAATGGAAACGGTGTTAATATTACGTTTTGCAGATGCGTGGCAAGGCGGGGGATTAGGAAAAGGATATTTTACAGTCTAAAATAATCTACGAAATAAATGAAAGCATTCTTTTTTTTTACCATTTTGTCAAAATTTCCCCCAAAATTGTCCTTTTACCGCGAAAGAAATGGCCTATCGCAACCTAAAATGTAAAAGACCGTAACTAACAAAATATTTTGCATCTTTCACCATCTTCTCGCTCAACTACTTTGTCCACCTTTTCATATTTTTAAAAGATTTTGAAGAGATTGAAGACTTTGAATTGTTGTTAAAGAAAATGTTTCGAGTTTAGGGAAGGCTGCAGTAAAATTGTAAGAAATTTTGTTGGGTTCTTTCAAGCGTTACCAGATGCATTAAATTGTATCTAATTTTTTCTTTCTTTTCTTGGTATTTCGTAGATAGAAATTATCCCATTTTCCCTTCCCAACGACGCGCACTTGGCCGTTTTTTTTGCTTGGTATTACGTCTAGATAATTGTTTTGTATTATTTAATTGCGTTGTATACTTTAAAGCAAACCAATAACATACTTTTTATGTTATCGCAGCCAAATCAATCAATATTGGCATTTTGCTGTTTATTTTTCCAAACAACTGCAATTTTTTTATATAGAAAATTTAAAAACGTTCTTGCACAAGATTCAAATTGTATGCACACACACACAAACACACCCACACCTACATGCTTTCGTAGTGTGAGCAAATTTCATATGCATAAATTAAATTTTTATATTATAACGACCATATAAATTTGAGTTTTTAGTCCATGTCAATAATGGCTTTTAGCTGGAGACAGCCAGTATTTATTACGCAGCTAAACTAACAGTTAAAATGGACAACATGGACAGTTTCATTAAAGTTATGAAATTCTTAGACAAAATATTAATTGCAAATAAATCGATATCAATATGAGAAACTAGAGCTCATTTGTGAAACACTAGTGGGCTGAAATTTCCATTTTGAAGCCGGGCATGTATTTAACAAATGCAGCTGATTTCTGGCAACCACTTATTTGGTAACTGCTTAAACGAGGGCTGTAAGTTAAACACTAGGATTTTTAGAATTTGGTTATTTTTGTAGATTAATTATCATTAAGATCATAAATTGTTCTTTTTTCGCAAACGAGTTTCATTCGAATGGATTTTTATTTTAAATTTTATTAAAAAGAATTATTATATTCAATTAGAAAATTTTGTCATGGAACCTTTTTGTTCTATAGGGTGTTTTTTATAGAGTGATATAATTTTGAGTTGGCATCACTGCTTTATTTGACCACCCATTTAACAAGCTTTTGTCGAAACACCATGACATCCACAGAAAATTACTGTTTTGGCGCTTTTTGGGCTGGCGAAGTCATTGGCCCGTATGTCTTCAACAACGATGATGGTCAGAATGTTACTGTTCGTGAAAATTGGTGTTCCAGATTGCGCTTTGTACGTTCCAGCCGTGACGTTAAACATTAATTTCATAAAATTTTCTATCCAATAAAGACCGTTTCATTGATATCAAAAATATATTACAATGAATTATTATGATTTAAACTTGTATCACTCTTTAAAAAATACTCTATATAAAAATGTATCACTATTTTAGATTTTTCACGATATCTCATCGATCGAGCTTGACTCGATTTCGACGGTGTTGGAGGTGGTTTTTAATTATAAAGATCTGATTAGTTTGTGGAATCGATCGATGAAGCCCGAGAAAAGTTATTCTTACTAAAAAAACCCTTTGAAAAATGCTTTTCTTTCTTTTTCAGATGTTTTGAAATTTGCCGATTTGAATCGGTTCGAGTTTACGGGAAATCTGAGTTCAGGGGTGTTCTTCAGAACGCCGCCAGTTTAATTTAGTTTGGTCATTCATAAGTTATAAGCAGGTGACATACTTACACACATACACACTCTCACACACACACTCATATACACAAACACACACATACATACAAACATGGTGATGGCCTCTTAGAATTAGCCAGGAAAGCTTCCTAAGACTTCAAAACGTGGAGATCTGTTGAGAGCTCAATTTTTTTCAAACTGGGGAAAAGCAACAACTCCTGAATTTTCAATTTTCCTAGCGGGAAAAAATTTTATTTTTAAGAAATTTAAAATGGCACACAATTGATTAACATTTTCAAATCTTTGAACTTAATTTCTTACATCAACTGTCGTTCGTTAAAACTCAGCGTTTTTATTAGAAAGGGCGGTTTGAATTCTCCGAGTCAACAATAAATAAGCTTTCGACAACAAGGAGCGGTAAGAATTATTTCTTCTAACGTCAGACAAACGAACGATTCACACCGATGACATTAATGCACGGCTACAGGAGAATATTCGGGCAGATAGAGAATCATCAAGCGATTAAAATTAAAAACGACAATTTCCAAGAATACTTCTTTAACTATAAAATTTGCGAAACTTGTCAACACTCTATGTAATTATTTTTACATTAAAATAATTGTCAGCTATCGCTGCGCTCGATGTTGTCATCTCAAGTCTGAAATTGTGGTAAAAAATATTTCCCAAAACTCTTGCTCAAATAAGCATTTTAAAAAAGTGATGAGTGACCCTCTTTCTGGTAACACGCCATTTCCATATATCCGCCGCGGGCACCGTTTCATTTTCGCGGTAATATTCGAATTATGGGTAGCGCAATACGTTGAATCGCGTGTGTCTATTAAAATAACGCTGTGATCAATATCAACATGAATTCAGTCGAAATTTTCATTACGGTGAGTTGCATCTCATCAAACTGCTGGACTGTGCCACATTATTACCAAAAATTAAAATCAAACGAGTATGAGTTGTTGTTCTAAATATCATATTTTTTCTTTTTGTAATTTTCCGCCTTTTATTATTTACCAACGCTGGCTGTCTGCATATAATTTATGCTCCCATTGTTGGGTGCAATTGCAATTTTATTTAAATTAATGCTGTCGAAACTGAAACATGTGCACAAAACAGGTGACTGTCTAAAAGCCAATTGTGTCCTTGAGTCAAGCTTAAATATAAATAATTTAAAAAAAAATGCCATAAATACAAATCATGTTGTTGTTGTGCCTGCAAAAGTTTTCATTATGAAAATGCATATTTTTGTGGTGAATTAAATCAAGTGCACATGCTGCAACATATTTCGATTGTTGCTGAAACGTTTGCAACCATATTAAAAACAATTAAATTTAAATTGTCATTTATACGGCCAATAATTATCAAGCGAAACAATTTCCCTGATTAGATGCTGTTTTCAAATATATTTATATTTCTGCATAACAATTTTGTTTAATAAGAATTTGAAAAAATAAAATAAAATCATACTGCAACAAATGTTGCAAACACAGTAGCGTTCAGAATAAATAGTTGCACTGTCATGTTGTTGTTTTTTTTTCTCTCATGCCAATAATTACTTGCACACATTCACAACTAATTGGAGCGTGAGCAGCGGAATTGTTTGGTATTAAAGAGACAAGTTGGCACAGCTAATTAAGACTTAATTGCATGGAAAAAGATGCAAAAGAAGAGAAAAAATATATTCAATATTTTCTTAATAGACGGCGTCATTAGGATTGTCGCCAACTGGAAAACACCAAGTCAACATAACCTCAACGTTTGGTCCCAGCAGTACTAACGTAGAGGAGTCTTTTGTCTCTATCTTATCTTATCTTATCAACTATCACTTGTGTCACGTACGATACGTCTAAAAGACTCCCGCAAAACTGTTCTAATCCTTTTTAAAATGATTATTCTACGATACACCCAAGAGAATCGCACAAAAGCCGATTCTGTTTCAAAATAAAATGCACTGAATTCATTCACTCGTCCCACAATCGCCAAAATAAATCCAAAAAGCATGCCCAACAACAATATTTAATTTCCTTCGATGGCCGTCGAACTGATAAAACGGCAATTTCCAACAACAACAAAAATAACAATAAAATTAGCAACACTTTTACGGCCATCGGATTCTGTAACAGACATAATTCACTTCGCCAACAACCGTCTCGTCATTCAATAATAATCGGCTGGGGTATTCCCAAGAATGTGATAAACTAAAAAGTACTTTTTTAAAAAATACTTAATCAAAAAACCTATTTCCATGAAGGACATTTTCCAAAAAGTACTTTTTTAAGAAGTACTTTTCCAAAAAGTCCCTTTTGCAAGGAGTACCTACACTTTTTCAAAAAGTACCTTTTCTAGAACTACTTTTCAAACAACTATCTTCCCCAAAAAGAACTATTTTAAAAAAAGAACCTTTTCAAAATGTGCCTTGGGCAAAAAGTACCTACAGCTTTTTCAAACAGTACCTGTTCTAAAGCAATTTTTCATATAACCAGCTTCCCCAAAAACGAGTTTTTTAATACAAGTATATTTTCAGAAAGTCCCTTTTTCAATAAAGTACCTTATCAAATATAATGTACCTTTTAAGTAATTTTTCTTAAAATGAATTCTTTGCTTAAAAGTACTCTTCATACATATATATATATATATATATATATATATATATATATACTTTTAAAAGCATACATATATATATATATATATATATACTTTTAAAAGTACTTTTTTCAGAAAAGTACTATTCTCAAAGCTTTCAAAAAGTACTTTTTAACTTCCCGCTAAGAAAATTTCCCGCGTTTTGAAAAAATCCAATTCTCGTCCATGTTTTGAGGTCCTGGGAAGCTTCCCTGACTAATTCTGAGAGGCCGTCACTATGTCTGTATGTATGTGTATGTGTATAATTATGTAACCTGCTTATAACTTTTGAACGATTGAACTGGATTAAACTGATGGCGCTCTGAAGAGCACCCTTAAGCTTAGATTTCCTGCGAATTTGAACCGATTCAAATCGGTAAATTTCAAAAGACCACAGAAAGAAACTTAAAGAAAAAGCATTTTTTAAAATGGCTTTTTAGAAGAACTTTCATCAACCCCTCCGACTCACTTGAGAATCGCTGAATAATTCATAATTTATAACAGTTTGAAAACCACTCAATTTATTAAACTCTTATTAGACGTTTAAACTCGAAGAGTTCAAAATCGTAGATCAGCACAACAGACCACATTTTCGTTTACGTTTACGGATAAAATTAGCTGGAAGTGGCAGGGAGGGCTTTCAGTTTTCCAAATTATTTTCATCATTCAGTAATTTTAAAAAAAAATGCGATTTCATTTCCATGTTATTTCTCCAGCGATACAACATTTTTGTTTTGATTTATTTGTTCAAAAGAAAAAAATTGCAAAGCAAAAATCTATTTCGAAAACGTGATATGGAATTCTAATGAACGATAGTATTTTTTGTAGATTCCTTACATGCATACAAATTTCATGCATCAATAGAAATTTATTTGCTAAAAAACATGAATTTTGATTTATGCGGGTTTGAGGTTACAGCGTTAGAAGGCAACTGAATTGCAGTTAATGTTTGAGACTTTTTCGGTGTTTTCAAATTAAAGTTTCATTTATTTTATCGTGTTTGTTTTTACTAAGTAAATTTAAGGTGCGGTCACACTTGTCAAATATTTAGCCAAAAAGCGTATTGTCACAGGATTCAATAGTATTGGAAACTATTCAAATCAATAAAAACTTGTTCGGACTAAAATTTTTGGTGAAATTATTTTAAGTGGTTCAATTTCAATTCAGAAAAATTTAATTTCTATCCAAAATGACTTGATCCATTTATAATGTAGCTTAAGTAGTGTTGCCTGATCCTCTTTTAGCATTAGAAGTTAATTTAGAATTATTTTGCTGATTCCATGTAAATAACTAAATAAAAATTAAGTTACGTAACACCGTCGAAACTGAAATTAGATGCGTTGACTCCTCTGCCGATGTAGACACACGGAAAAAGTATTTTTAGAAACCCGAATGCGAAAGAAGTAACACAGTAACTTCCTAGTTATTTTAACCGCAAAGTTATCGTAACCGGAGCCGAGTCACATACTTACACACACACACGCGCTGACATGCATGCATACAGAGCGTCGGGTTCGCATAATTAGTTAGGGAAGGACCTCAAAACGTCGAGATCTGATGAGAGCTCGAATTTTTTCAAAACGGCTTAAAACCATTAACTTCCCGATATTTTTAAATTTCAAAGTTTCGCAGCGGGAAGTCAAAAATTTTTTACAACTACGAAGTATAAAACAGCTTGAATTTTGAATTGCCACATCCGTAAGTGTACCGGTACTCTTTAAAGAGAAAGAGAGAGAGAGTTACTGCTGTATCGTTCTAACTTTGTTTGCCCGTCCATCTGCACTCCTACTAGCGATTACGTCATGTTGTGCTGGCATTACATTCCTGCAATTCAAAACCGGTCCTCAATTTACGCACTTCGCCGCAACTATGCCGATTAACCGCTGCCTTATCGCACAAAATCCTGTCTGAAAATTTGTTTTAAAAGCAGACAAACGGAAATATATTTCAGTCTACGATTCTTCTATTAATAAGAGATCTTTAGTCACGCCCCCATGGGTGTTTGTTTTATGAGTGGACTGACCCAGAAATATCTTTCACTTTTAACGCTGGTTCTAATTTTTTTTTTTTAATTAGAAAAGCACTCAGGCAATGCATTATGCTGGAACTATGACGAGAAGGGGCAAGTGTTGGTGGCATATATAGATAAAAAGAAGAAGAGATAGAGTGGAAGAGAGAGAGAGAGAGAGAGAGAATTCGTTGTAAAGAGTTCGCTTTTAACTTTGTCGGAAAAGGTTTGTTACCAGCGTTGTCAACTCAGTGCTTTTAAAATAGTCGACGGGAAAATTTTTTGAAGTTAGTACCCCGGTGCCTTCAACATTTAGTTTTGATGAGGATTTAATTATTAAAAATATATCCATGAATAAGTGCAGAGTCGAACACGGGCTGTTAGGCTGACATCAAAGACGACGTGATCAAGTTAAAGAAGTTGAAATTAAAAATCTTTTTATGTTGTACTAAAATTTTTATTTGGGTACAGCAGTAATTTTGAAGTGGAAATCGTACTTAAAAGAGTGCAGCTTCATACTTGCATCTATCTGTTCCCCAAGATAATTAATAACATTTTCATCACATTGAAAATATATAAAAAATTTTACAAAATTGTGGGAACCCATATTGCCTGAAGATCTTTTTTCAAACTTAATACAAACGTTGATCGTACACATATTTTTAATGAAAACCCCGGAAAAGTTACGAAATAAAATAAGATTAAAAAAATTGCTTATATTCCCGAAGTGAACAGTAACACCAAGAGTTACGCAGTCCCCTAAAAATAAATCAAAGTAACTCCCGAGTGGTCAGTCCACTACGGTCCAAATGTCCATTGGATTTAAAGCATTTGGAATGCATAATTCCACATATTTTTCCATCGTTTAAAGTTGCATTTGAAAAATCAATTTCAAGAGAAAATAATACTAAAAAAAAACTATTTTATAAATTATGTTCGAAATATTCCATTCAAATAAAATTTACAAGGCTTGTAAATTTATTCCTGGTAAAATGCTAAATTTTATAATTAAATTGCCAGACCACAAATAAATAATCTCCCGGCTTAAAATAAATTTCATTTCAAATACAGACAACAACAGCAGCAGTCGAACATGAACAGTTCTGCTTTCAAATCCAATTCCAAATGCTTTTAATCAAATTTAATTTTTAGCACACACTTACACACATCACACACACCCACACACACTCTCTCTTATATATGTTTGTAGGAAAGAGATGGAAAGCTTTTTGATTTTGTAGTAACAAAAACTAAATAGATATTTTGTCCTTTGGAGTACATATTTCTGAGGTCTGTCATGTAGTGGAACATGTGGTCGCACCATTTAAGCTCTATTCCGTTTATGATCTGAACATGTCCAAACAACATCACATATGTGAGTGTGTCAATGTGTAAGTGTGTGTACACGCTCGTATCCTTGACGCATTGTTTATGGTATAACGAGTCCTTTTGTCATCATTATCCCATTTTATTTCTAACTTTACAGCAAAAGCTTTTAGTCGGATTCAACTTTTTGCGTGTTGCCATGATCCACACAACCACAACGAAACATTTGATTTATTAAAGCATCGTTCTGGAGTCGGTAAAACTAAAGGAAAAATATTATGTTGTTCTCGAACTACAATTAGATTTTGTCCTGTTTTTGCTTGCGAATCCTTTCTTTCCCTTTTCTTTGATTTTGTGGATTAAAGAGGATTTTAGTGTTGTTGTTTTTGTGTTTTCTTCACACACACATACATACACACATGCATACACACACACGCTAGTGGGAACATGTGCTTAAGATTATTATTTATCCCCGGTTAATGGTGAAAGTGCGGTTGCTTATTTGTGGCTCAATTGTTGTTTTTCTTTATTGTAAATATTGAAAGGAATTTGTTGGCCTCCCGTTGGCAATTTATGCCGGTTTACATAGAAAATGCAATAATTTAAGCACACAAATCACAACATGTGGTCACTCTTGTCTCCATTTTAATTGTCCCTCTTGTCGCAATTGCTTTTATTGTCCCCGCCCTTCTCTTCATATTTTCTAGGTTTTCGGAAAATTTCAGAATTTTAATGGAAATGTCACACTTATGAGTTGTAACGTTTACATGTCACATGAAATGCTCATGAGATTTTTCTATATTTTCTTTATGAGCGCAGGCTTCGTTTCTATTTTACACTCAGGACACTTTCAATAATTGCAAAACTGATAAAATTATTTTAAAGAACGGATATAAAAGATTTACAATAAATTTGACAACCTGCTGAAGGAGCGTAAAACCAGTAGAACTGTAAAAAATATATACACGAATTGTAAAATTCTACGCTTATCACACAATTATAAGTTTCACAATTCTCGTTTTCTGTTATGCCAAATCAAGGAAAACAATTGGCTGGAAATTTATAAACCACTTCGTTCATTTTACGGTCAACAATTCGTCAAGTTATTAACCGTTTTGGCCTTATCGATTTAAAATCATCAACAAGTAAAATTGCTATATTCCGCTGTACCGAATTTTCTCTCGATTTTGCTAATTTTTTCAATTTAGATTCCTTCTCTCTATATAAATATTGTCAGTTGAAACTATAAGCAAGAATTGTATTTTTTGCGTAACAAAAAAATTATTTTTGAATGAAAAATAGAAGCGCAGATGCCGATATAAAATTGTATTATTTGAAAACACTGTTTGTGTGAATGAAAATAATATATTTTAAATGTAGTTAGTTCACTTACCACTAGATGCTGATCACATGACTGTTTAAATAAACATCTGAAAATGAGAGAACAATAATATTCATTAATGAAAGCTGACAAAAACAACTTTAATAATTTTTATTCTCTAGAGATGCTACCAAAATGTTAGTAAAATATCGAATAAAAATTAAACGATAAATAATTTTTAAAAACTAAAAAAACAGCTGCAACAAAATACTTCATCTTCCCCGCCATTCTAGTTCTGCAATGTAGGATTCATCCCCTAAATGCCAGCCCCAGACAAAAAATAATAGCAACTTTACAAAAACTAAAGAGTGAGTTTTTGCATGCGATATAATTTCTATAAACTTCTCTTAAGTAGCAGCAAGTTTTTTGAAATGCCATGTCACAAGCAAAAATTTCTTTTAAACGGACTTGCTTCGTCTCCTCTTCCTAAACAAATTGTGCGAAAAAATTTTAATTAAAAATATCATGAGATAAATATGAAAAGTGTCCCTAAATAAATTCTCCGGGGTATATCACATGGAATTTGTGAATACATTTCAGATTTGTTTGCTTTTGAATTTGATTTTAATAGAGATTTTAACATTCTCATATTAGAAAATACATTCTTCGTTACATCATCATCATCATCGTCTTTTACATGGAATTTTATATCCTTTTTGTGTAGGAAAATAAATTTCATATTTAAAATGTTAAAATTCAATTAAATTTTATATGATAATAGTCTTAATTTGTTACATTCCATGATAAATAATCCAAGGAACAAGAGCAAGTCAACATCGAATAATTTACCCAGTTTATACAGGGCGGTTTTCGGTAGTCGTTACACTCCCATCATCAGTACTCGTGTGTATTTTTGTTTTATTGTCAATTTTTAGGTAGAATTAGTTGACTGTGACAACAGAATTTATTGACATAAATTTCATCGGAAAATAAATAAATCTGTATTAAACTGAAGTTTACACAAATTAAATTTTAGTTTAATCTTTAAGTTTATGAATATTTATTCAATTTAAAATTTCTGAACTCCTGTTCCATTTTAATTAAGTCACTTGCTTACATTCAATCTTATATGAAGAGGATCGTAAATTGTTACTTTCAGAAAGCCATGATACTCCAAGAAAAAAAGAGGAAGTCAACATCGATTCTATTACCCACTTTATACGGCAGATCAAAACAGGGCGATTTTCGTAAGTTGTTACACTCCCATCGTCAGTACTCATATATATTTTTGTTTTTGTGTCGCCGTTTAATTGGAATTAGTTGATTGTGACAAGATATTTTATTTAGACAAATTCCATCAGGAAAGTCCATACGTGAAGTAAATCTGTACTAAACTGAAGTTGACACAAACTAAATTTTCTGAACTCCTGTTCCATTTTAATTAAGTCACTTGACATACAGGGCAGTTTTTAAAAGTAAAATTAATATCAATTTTCTCGTTCTATTCGAAGTGTTAATCGTACGAAACAGTGTTGTAAAATGTGTTACAATTGTGCTATTTGTGGCCCTTAAGAACATGGATTGTTCGAATGGACGGACCATTTAACTCGTAGCCACGGCGGACACATGCCGTTTTATCGGCTGTCAAGTTATTTATGTTTAGTTTGATTTTGGCATTTTCACTTGAATAAACTTGAATAGACTAACACCTAGACAACACTTCCCAATTGTGGGTATTAATTTTGAAAATCATGGCACTGATCGCAATACGTTTCGCGCGAATTTCGTTTAGCAAAGAAGAGCACTTTCGTGCTTTTCAATAAAAAATAAAAAAAATAAACTGCTGCTGGTCAGAACGTTATAGCCATGATGATTCAGCAGTTGGACAAAAATGACGTGCAGGAGCTGTCGTTCCAACAAGACGTGGCAAAATGTCACACAGATCGTTGCACGTACGCAACCGCATAGTTTCACGTTTCGGGCTCTTAAATTGGCCTTTAAGATTGTGCGATTTAAGGCCGCTAAACTGCATTCTGTGCGAATATTTGAAGTTGCCGATAAGCCCGAAGCTGTTGACCACTTTAAGGACAACATTTGCCGCGCTATTCCCGGACTTATACAAGGACCTCCAGATTATACTCCATCTGACGCAGCCATGGCGCTCATATACCAGAAGTCACATTTAAATCATAAATGCCAGCAGATTATCTTTCGAATGCAGCCAATTTTATGACAACGTCAGAAAAGGTCATCTTTTTTAAAACATTTCAAAATTGTATACCTCTAAAAAAAACAACCTCTATATCTGCATAGATCTTTCGTAAGCATTTCGTAATACGTTATTCTCTTCGAATCGCAAATTATTTTTTAATATCTTTTCAATTCGAATCGTAGTGCAAAGCAAACTCGCATAATGACGAAAGAATTAGAGCTGATCATTGCGTAAAAGTACACTTTTATTTATCTCTATAATACCGTTTAGCAACATATTTTTTTTTTAGTTTAAAAATACAACTTTTTAAGACTTTATTGTGGTTGAGTGTTTTTAATTCGAATCACAACAGAACAATACAACTTGAGACAAGAACGTATCCTTTTTAGGTAGTGTTACTGTTCAAAAGGACTGGTATTTCATTAGACATTTTCCTTAAAAACAGCAAGAAATTTAAAGTTATTTGCCACAAAATAAAACAACAAAATGTTTCATCTCTTTGCATATTTAAATCCTCATTAATATTTAATTTTTATTTTATAAAATAATGGCGCAGTTGTTAGTTGGAAAATACCAGCCACCATTCGTTCCATTGTGTCCTCTGCCTGCAATTATGGCTCTAATAAATATGCCGTCGTCAGCAGCAACAATTATAATAATCACAGGAATTGTAGTCTCTGTGCTGACTTTATTAGTGGATTTCTTTTGTTAACACGGCTAATTTAATGGCTTAACTGTTGTTGCTTTAAGCCTCCTGCTACTAATTATGGCCATTAACATATAAGAGGCATGAATACAAACAAAAAAACTTGTCATAAAAAATTTTATTTTAGATTAGTTTAAATTCAGTATATGAAAGTGCAGGTGGTCAGGGGTGTTGTAGTACATAAAAATTATAAAATAGAACTGGAGGCAGTGAATTAATTGTTGTAAATCCCGACAAGAATTATGAAAGCTGGAGGGAAGATCTCGAACGAGAGAAGTTAAAAAATCAAAAACCATTCAGGCAGGACATAACCTGCAGCCGTTTTATTTTTCATTCAAATTGACTTATTGTAGTTTCTTTTAAATGTTTTGCGGATTCAAAGTCAAGTTGGCTTCTCTTCACAAATATTTCTCACAAGTTTTCTATAAAAAAAACACCCATAATCAGGTGGCCCAAAATAACCGAAGGACTTGGAATTCCTTGTAACTTTTTTTATTATATTTTTCCCTTTCCATGTCAAGTTTTGCAAAGAAGACTTGAAGAAATTTAAAGTGTTCCGATTTATTCAACTTTCTCATTTTAACGGTCCATTGTTTAGACTCATCGTCGTTACTTTAATGTGTGGATCGGACTCTCAGAGTCAACAATAAAGCGTCAGTTTGAGTGTAATTGACCAAATTTGTTTTTTATTTATTAATTTTTTGTTAATTTAAATTCTATTTATTTGTTTTTTATTTATTAAACTTCTCTTTAACTTGTAGCAAGTTTTTTGAAATGCCATGCCACAAGCACAATTTTTTTTAACCGACTTGCTTCGACTCCTGACACACTGTTTTTACAAAGAAAAGTGTCCCTAAATAAATTCTCCGGGGTATATCACATGGAATTTGTGAATACATTTCAGATTTGTTTGCTTTTGAATTTGATTTTAATAGAGATTTTAACATTCTCATATTTGAAAATACATTCTTCGTTACATCATCATCATCGTCTTTTACATGGAATTGTATATCCTTTTTGTGTAGGAAAATAAATTTCATATTTAAAATGTTAAAATTCAATTAAATTTTATATGATAATCATCGTATAAACATTCCATGATAAATAATCCAAGAAACAAGAGGAAGTCAACCCACTTTATACGGCAGAATAGAAAATGACTGTTTTCGGTAGTCGTTACAATCCCATCATCATCTCTTTATTGTAAATTGTTAGCTGGAATTAGTTGACTGTGACACCAGATTTTACTTAGACAAATTTCATCAGGAAAGTCCATACGTGAAGTAAATCTGTACTGAACTGAAGTTGGCACAAACTGAATTTTCTGAACTCCTGTTCCATTTGAATTAAGTCACTTGATATACTTAAGAATATGAAGGGGAATAAGATTAATATTAATTTTCTCTTGCTTTTCTCTATCTTGTACCAGCATATTCATAAATATTTAACGTTTGAAACATTTTAATGCATTCGTCCTCCTATTATGTTAGTGCTCTCCAGACACTCATTCCGTTTGGTATAATTATTACATTTAGACAAACATCTTTTTATTATTATTCTCTAAATTAAATTGTTGAATTTAAAATATTTTCAATGTGCCACATACCAGACAAAAATTAACAAAAATATACTTTTTATGGGAGCAGCAATAAAATTTTAATGCGAAAAATATGTGTTTTTGCGGGTACAACTGAAAAAGGAAACAACAAACAACAAATCGGCATTTGAAAGACTATAAAAGTGTAACGCAGTAAAAATTATTTCTCAAAATATGACAATATAATTTTAACAACAACTAAACGTATCGGTACTTCGCCGATGTCGCCAGCAATCGCTCGATGCAAATAAGTGTTATTTATCGACCGAACAGACAGACAGTTTAAATAAATTTAGCAGTTCTTTTGTGGAAAAAAGTGCAACATTTTTTGCACTTTTCAACAGAAGTGAAAAATGTTACATGTTTTCAGAAAGGAAAATGCTTTAAGTCAACTACACAAGTAAAACAAAATTTTTTTTTAATATATAAAAAAGCTAATCGTGAAGAAAACAAACGAAAAATAGATTTATTCTGGTCAATCAAAGATACTGCGTTCAAGCTTAAAAAAAAAATAACTGACACCTGAACAACGCTTCCGAATTGTGGAAATTAATTTTGAAAATCATGGTCGAAATACGTTTCGCGTGAATTTCGTTTAGTGAAGAACAGCACTTTCGTTTAAATGGATATTTCAATCAAAAATAAACTGGTGCGGGTCACAACGTAACAGCCATGATTCAGCAGCTGGACAAACATGACGTGCAGGAGCGGTGGTTTCAACAAGAGGTGGCAAAATGTCACACAGACCGTTGCACGTATGCAACCGCATAGTTTCACGTTTTGGGCTCTTGAATTGGGATTTAAGATTATGCGATTTAAAGTCGCTTAACTGCATTCTGTGTAATATTGTGAAGTTGCCGATAAGACCGAAGCGATTGACTACTTGAAGACCACTTAAAGTCCATTTGAAGGATAACATTCTAAAAAATATTTCAAAAGCGTGCAGCTTTTCAAAGAAAAGTTTGAAAAGCGATGCAATTTCCGGTCCATTCCTTTACAATTTTCAGCTGCTCTTAATCTCAAAACTAGGCAGCACTAAATTTAGTGCAGTAAACACCAGGATATATTTCATGAGGAGCTACTGAAAGTCAATTCCATTAAGTTATTGAAACCATTGTCGGATTGAAAACACTATAACAGAAATAACTCTTTTTCAGTATTGGAAATAATATATGGTTTTTGCATTCAAATCCTCTGCCACCGAGCACACAAACTCCCAGAGACGCAAACACAAACACCAACACAACCATATACAGAAGTTCATCCAGCTTAACAATTATAAATTTAATGTCTGCAATTAAATATGCGCGTACGTACGTCTGCATCTGTCACTGTAATGAAATCGTAAAGGAAATTTTATTGTTGTTTTTTTCCTCTATCCAAAGCAGCAACATGAAGTAACGATGGCAGCCTCAGGGAACATGCCGAACAATTATTATACAAAAAGAGAAAAAATATATAAATAAAATAATAAAAATATGCAAATAACAAGTAAAGCAAAAGTAGCGCTGACAACAATAACAAACATCTTAATTAAGTTGTAAATTTTATTGGCACAAGCATGAAATCCAAAAACCGCTGTAAAACACATCCACACATACACATAAACTCGCTTTGGCAGCACTGTGCTCATGCACACGAAATCTCTCCGGCATACGTGGTGGGTGGGTGTATGCGGCTGTGTTCTTGAGCACCGAAGATACCAGAGGGAGTGTTTTTTTTTTGTGGGTGTGTGGGTGTGTGCGTGCATGCTTATGTTTTTGTGGTTTCATTACAAACAAACTTACAGCATTTAATTGAAGGTTGCTTTATATTCGCATGTTTGAATATCGTCTAGAACTCCTCTGAAGTAGCTGCTACAAAATTAACATGTTGTTAATACGCAACGAAGACGCAGTCGGTTTAAGAAGTGTTTTAAAAGGTCAGTGATTGTATGACAAAATATTATTGTGAACGAGATCATCGTTGCTTTAACTGAACATAAGAAAATCCGAATGCTCTTTGTGTTCATGACATCATGTATTAACCCTGGATGGTTACTGTTCGTCGCATCGACGATGTTCATTTACTTATTACATTTAAGACATTTTTTATATTTCAATTACTTGTCAATGTAGCCACTTGCACAATTATTAAGTTAAAGGTGCACAGGTGTTAAACCGTAGGCAACACCTTCCACTCATTCAGATACACATTCAAATTTATATTCGAACAGCCACTTATAATTGTAGACGCAATTATGCTTCATCGCTGTGCGGCTGCCATGAAAAGCACAAGACATCACAAGCACACGATATGTGACTCGAGTTTTACAGGAGAAAAAATTACAAAGAAAATTTGATAATCTGAAGATTTCATTGAAACAATATTGTTTTTAATATGAGATAATTAAGTCGGGCGTTCGTTCACTAAATTAAATTAGTTAACAAGCAGTTCAGCAAGTTTTAATTCATTATGAAATATTTAAAGAAAACCACCAAATACTAGCAAATAGTTTTTTTAAACTATTTACTGTTGAACGAAATTGAAATTCAGAATTATTTTCAATTCCGAAATATTCCAAAACACAAGAGAAAGTCAGCATGAGTTTTGTTGGGCAGGGTGGGCAAATTTGAGGTTAGAAAGTAAATTGGCTGTCAAATAATGAAATGTCCACAATTGAGCTGTCATCTTTTGACACTGGTTTAATACAGAGTTGGGAAATTTTAAGCATGCAATGCTACACTGTATAACAAAGAACTTCAATTGTGAAAATTTACTATCATGCAAATTGGCTGAACGAAAACAACGTATTTTGTTCATAAAATCATTTAATGAGGCTTCTTCATTCTTGCGATTTAACAGCGCGATCTCTGAAGTCATTTAACACAACGGGTTAATGTGACGAAACCACAAATAACGAACGTTTTGAAAGTTGAAATTTGACAATTTGAAATTTCTGCTTCTAAATCTGATGCAACTTTTTGTGAAAAGTGTGGACGTCTGGTGACGTCTTAGAAGTGGACATTTGCCCCACATCGTATTTTGTTTTTAATTATGATATTTCTACTCTAAATTGGCATGAATAAAACTGAAATTTTCTTTAAAAAATGGATTTTTAATTCAATTTATTGCCTAAACTCAAATTCGAAAATACTTTATCCTCCACTAACACAACAGAGCAGAACAAACGCTATTTTTGGCGGCCTTGAGAAAGCTTCTTATTTGTTCACACGATGAATTTTATGACATCTGATTTAATTCTCTTTTAAAAACTACAACAACAACAAAATACGAAAACAGATATCATGTCTGTTTTTCTACCCCTCCTCATTTCACTACTGATTTTGCTATGAAGCAAAAAATGGCGTTGAAAATTAAACATAATAAAAAAGACCCCAAGACCCCAAGAATATCTTTAATAAATGAAAAATACACTTTATTCTTGATTATGCTTAAGAGTCAATATTTTGTGCCGAAGTTATTGAGTGTCTCATTTCTAGAACAGGTGCTGCGGCGTATACGTTACACAGGCTTTTTATAATTGTTTTATCACGTACACGCACGGCAGTACACATTTTCATATGCAAATAAATACATATAGGGTGCTTTTTATAGAGTGATACAACTTTGAGTTGGCATCACTGCTTCATTTGACCACCCATTTAACAGCTGATAGTTCCCTTTCGTTTAGTTTGCTTTGACATTTCATTATGGATCGACTTATACCAGAGCAACGCTTGTAAATTTGTAATCAAAATAATGGTTCTGTTCCTCAAACTTGTCGTGCACTTCGTCCATTAAAAATTTTATTTTCCGATGAAGCCCATTTTTGGTTGAAAGGGTACGTAAAGAAACAGAATTGTCGCATTTGGCGCGAGGAGAATCCACAAGTTTCGCATTTGTCGAAACACCATCACATCCACAGAAAATTACTGTTTGGTGGGCTTTATGGGCTGCCGGAGTCATTGGCCCATATGTCTTCAAAAGCGATGATGGTCAGAATGTTGCTGTTTGTGAAAATTGGTGTTCCAGATTGCGCCTTGTAAGCGCCAGCCGTGGCGGCCACATGGCCGAAATCATATTTAAACATTAATGTCATAAAATTTTCTATCTAATAAAGACCGTTTCATTGATATCAAAAATATATTACTATGTTTTATTATGATTTAAACTTGTATCACTCTATAAAAAACACGCTTTATATCCTGGAGGTCTTTATTTAAGTGTGATTTGATTTTGTACATAATGGCATTCCAATGAAACAAAAGTTTCATTAAAATTATAGCCTTTTGACTGCCTTTTTAAAATTGTTTTTGTTTTAAATGTTATTTAGTGGAACGAACGGCAATTTTCAGCATCGGCGAACAGACAGTGAATGTTTTATTTAACTCCTCCTACTGTTCAAACCGAAAAATGTATAACCCGTAGAGCCGCAATTACTTTGTGTCAGTAGATTTAAAAGGATTTATGTTACACAAATATTTAGTTTTATATTTATTTAAATAGGATTTTAGTTTGCAAATCGTTTAGTTACATATTTCAAAAAAGTCTATGAAATATTAACAATTCAAAACAAACAAAATGCTTGTCAAAAAATCTACTAATCAAATGAGAACAACACAAATAAAATTATTCAACAACAAATAAATTAAAAACTGTAGAAATCTATTTGCAAGGGTCGACAGTTAAACATATTAAAAGTTCAGGGGAATTGAAAAAAGGTAAACAACGAACTTTGGATATAGATTTCATTACTAATTTCCATTGACTCCATAAGCTTTTTTTGGAAACAACCAATTGTTACTAAATTTAACACACACACACACACACAAAAGAAAAGGAAAAGCTGACATGTATTAACCTGCAGTCTTAATATGTTTTAATTATTACATTTCAATAAAATAATACCAGCCAATAATTGAATTTATGTTTGAATTATATTCTTTAGCACGCCACGAACTAATTCAAGTTCAGTTTCTACTCGTTAGAACACAATGAAAAAAAAAGAGAGAAAATCGAAACAGAAAACATTAAATTGATTTCGCTTGATGGATGGATAGATAATTAAATTTTTGAAATAATCGACCGACCTTGTCAGTCAATGTACAACAAAAGCATTAGAAAAATTTTAATTTAATTTTTTGTTGCTCATGGAACATGTTGGATTAAAAAACAGGTACGAGAGCAGTTCTTGTGGGCAGAGAAGTAAAATGTAACACAAGATATATAATTCCAATACAATTTTAAAAGTATTCAAAAACACAACAATTAGCCTCAAAATAATTTGAGATCGAAAGCAGCCTAAAGCAGTGGCACGGGGATCTCCCGTGAAAAGGGAACATAAACGTACTTTTATTTAAGAAAAATATATGCACATAAAAATATTTCCTTTTTTAACATTATTTTCCTTGTTTTCCTTTTTTATAAGATAATATTTCGAAAAAAAATCATGCTCTTTAAAACGGCAACTTTTCATAAGGTTACTTCTCCAAAACGGTACTTTTGAAAATCACCCTCTTTTTAATAGGGATTTTTTTTTTAAAGAGTGCTTCATAAAAGAGGCAATTTTTTATATATATTTTTGTAAAAATGTACTTTGCAAGATATTGTAAATTTTTCGCGAAAAGTCCTTTTACAGAAAACAGCCTTTTAAAACATGTACCTTTTGCAAATACAGTTGGCTAAAAAAAAGTACCTCTTGGTTTTGAAAAAATAGCACCTCTTCATTAACGTCACTGTATTCGTTAAATGCTTTTTTTGAACAAAATTATTTCAGAGCATAATTTTTTAATTACTTTTATTAATATATATTTTTTTAAATTGTTTTCTTTAATTTTAAAAGCTACTAAAATACACTTTAAAATATGAATTTTTATGTAATTTTTTACAAAAATTATTTTTATTTTAGAATGAATTTTGATCAAATTTGATATATTCAGCAGAGAAACTCTTTTAAACAGGACTTTGTTTTATAAATTTACCCTTTAAATGCTCTTTTACATATTCTAAAAAATGCACATTGAATGAGAATTTTTTTAAACATGCTCAAAAGAAACTTGTTGAATGTGGCACATTTTAAAATTAACTTTTTCCAAAAGATGAAGGAACTTTTAAAAAGTCATTTCGCAATATATTAAATGAGGTATTAATTTAGAAAAGCCATTTCTAATAACACATTTTTAAAGGGGACACCTTTTAACAAGTCTCTTTTTGGAAAAAGTACTTTTTAAAAAGGATGACCTTTTTAAGTACTTTTCGAAAGGGAGCTTTTTAAAGTGCATATTCAATAAAATGTTTTAAACAAATTGCTACTTTATTCAGGAAATTGCTATATTTAATAAGAAAATTTCTTAAAAAGGGTACATTTCTAAAATGGAATACATGGTACTTTGTGTACTACTTAAAAGGCTGCTTTTGAAGCGGGGTAATTTTTAAAAATATCGCCTTTTGAATAGAGTGCATTTTGAAAGTTTACTTCTGAAAAAGATTATTAACAACAACAACAAAATTATAAAACTGAAATTTTCTGAAGAGAACACTTTTTAAAATGGGTACTTTTTGATAAGGAACGTTTTGATGTGGATATTTTTTTTTTAAACGAATACATTTTAAAACGGCTACTATTTAGGCGGAGTAATTTCTAAAAATATCCCTTTTTGAAAAAGGTGCATTTTAAAAAGAGTACTTCTAAAAAGGATTATTTACAAAAAATTACTTTTCAAAATTGAAATTTTTTCAAAAGGATACTTTTTTAAATGGGTACTTTCTGATATAAGAACTTTTTGATAAGGGTACTTTTTGATAAGGGTACTTTTCAAAACGGATACATTTTAAAACGGCTACTATTTAGACGCAGTAATTTTTAAAAATATTATTTTTTGAATAAAGTGCATTTGAAAAAAAATACTTCTAAAAAGGGTTATTTTTAAAAAATATTTTTTGGAATTTATATTTTCTAAAAAGGATACTTTTCAAAATTGGTATTTTTTGATATAGGAGCTTTTTGAAATGGGTACTTTTTGATACAGGTACTTTTTGAAATCGATACTTTTCAAAGCGGATACATTTTAAAACGGCTACTCTTTAGGCGGGGTAATTTTTTGAAATATTACTTTTTGCATAAGGTGCATTGTAAAAAGAATATTTCCAAAAAAAATATTATTTTTAAAAAAGTACCTTTTAAAATGGACGTTTTCTAAAGAGGATACTTTTTATTAAAAACCGTAGTTTTCACGTTTTCTTGGAGGTATTACTATTTGGATAAGGTACTTTTTTTAAAAGGGTTCTTTTCAATAAGAGCTTTTTTTTAAAGAATACATTTTGAAAAGGGGAATTTTAAAAAATTACACTTTTCATAAACTGTACTTTTTGCAAGTATATATGAAGGAAATGTACGTCTTATAAAGGGTGCTCTTTAATGTAGGTACTTTTTAATAAAATGTACTTTTCAAATATACTACTTTTTGTGCGTTTTTTAAAGGATAATTTTTGAAAATGTTGCTTTTTGAACATGATTTATTTGTTATTACTTCAGCTGTTTTTTTTATTGATCTTTCAATGAGGAATATATTTGAACGAAGTGTTGTTTGAAGGAGAAACTTTGGAAGGAGGTACTTTTAACAAAAATTGGGTTTTATTTTACACGTATTAAAAACAGTACTTGTCTAAGTATTTATTTAAAAATATGTTGTTTTTATAGGTTAATAACATATACTTATTTTATATTTAATTTTTAAAAATTATATTTTTTGATTAAATTCTTGGAAAATCCTACTATTTAAAAAAACTTTTTTCAATTATTTTTCCAACGTTTTTTTTAATATGCGTTTGCCTGTGCTTTATTAAAACGATATCATTATTATATTCTACTTGTCGTTTTATTTTCACTTTGCCATCAATATGTGACACAATAGTCTCAGATTGAGACACCACTTTTAAATACAAGGCCTAATTCATAAAAAAAGATGTTGTATGATATGATTTGGCAGATTTTGTACAAAAATTATCAAATAACAATTTCACAAGCATAAAATATATTTTATGAATTAGACTTATAATCCATTAAGCGAAAAAAAAAACATTGTGGAACAACTTTTGCTTTTGGTTGTACAATAAAAATTAAAGGTTCTTAATAAATTAATGAATACGTATTAATTATGCTTAAGATTGTGATAGGAAATTAAAAATGTTTTAAAATATCTTCCTTTGGAATGCACATGTTTCAAACATTTTACATTCAACCAGTGCATTTTCCCATCAGCCGTATTTGACAGTCTTGGATTCTAAATTAAAATAACAGCATATTTGTGCTTGTCATTTTGTCATCAACTCCATTTCAAGTTTTAAATTTAACTACCATTTAATATTATCCCATTCATTTAAATTAAGTACATCTTCTATCTCATTTATCTCGATAAAAATCTCTGCGTATTATTTTTACAGAGACTTAATTAAAATTCTTCGGACAGAAGCAAATCAAATAAACGTTAGCAAAGAATTCGTTGCCCTTTTTTCTAATGAAGAGAAAATTTGTCTGGCGCCCATTTGTTAATCTCCTTTTGAACACTTCTGGAAAATGTATCAAGAAAAGGACGAAGGCGGGAGTCTTTTTATTTGGATTATGATTTTTGATTTTTCCATGATTGTTTGTTCGTTCCACTTTCAATTAAAATTAATGAAATTCCTATTGATGTCCAGACTGACAGTCTGACAATATGTTACCGGTCTGTTGTCTTAACAATTAATTAAAGTAACAAACTTCAGTTTATATGAAAGAAGGCGAAAAATTAAATGACTCTACAGTGAAAACTGTAAAGTAAGGAGAAAATACTTCAACAACATTAAAAGACATCTAACGTTAAATTTCCAAGCTAATGAAATGATTTCTTGTCAAACACTGTGGACTTTAAATATATTTTACTGGAATAACACCAATTAAGAGTATTACATACATGAAAGCGGCTACGCTGGCGTGTGAAGAGAATTCTACTATTGGTTATTGATTTGGTGGTGTCGTTCTAAAAATAATTCAGTAGCTGACTACGAGGCGACGATTGTAGCCAACGACTTTTGTAGTCGGTGTTCGTGTAGTCTGCTGTCGTTATTGTGTTTAATGCTTTAGTTTAATTTGGCTACAACCACAAAAACAGCAGGGACAACAACCAGTAGCCGTGTTGTTTGTAGTAGTGAAAGTAATCATTCGTATATACGCGTGTGTATTCTATTTTTGACAAGTTGTAGTCTGTAGCCTGCTGTCGTTATTGTGTTTAATGCCTCATATTCCAATGGCAGCATGTTGCCATTTTCTATTGAAAAGTGTAAAAAATTTTGCACATTTTTCTAGAAAAGAAATCGATATTAAAATATTTCAAAGCAACTGCTGAATGTTTACTGGGTGAACAAATTGCATGCAAATAACGTTTTACATATTTAACAATTTTTTACACAATTCGGCCTCAGTTACGAAGCGTTTAATCTCTTAAAAAAATTGCACTATTTCTGTTCACCGGGGTCTACATCCAACTAGAGAAACAGAATAATAAAATTTTTGTAGAGGAATACATTTTAAGGCTGTTTCATTTAAACAATAAGAGAACTACAAAACAAATCAGTGAAATTCAAGTTGAATTACTTTAAAATACTAAACAAAATATGTGTATGCAAATCAATCAAAGTTCACATCATGATAAAATTACTCAAAATATTTATTTTGAAATGAGCAAATAGAAAAGAAAGCCACAAGGATACATTTTGTAAAAATCCATTAACGACTAAATGCAAGCCTACAATTGAAATAATTCCATTTACCTGTTTGCGTTTCCTTGCAGGGAACGAATGATACAACAACAAAATATATTAAAGCTTGAAACCGAATGCTTGTTAACTCGTTTAACTGCAAATGATTGATTAAATACACAACGGGTTTGATTTAAAAATAATATTCAAGTCAATTAAATACATGGCCAAGAAGGTGACATAATGACAGAAGCAGAACAGTGCGCAAGAGGTGAGCCCAAGGACGTTAGCAAGGATAACAAGTGTCTCTTTGAAGGATGTCGAGTAGACGCATGTGTTAGTTATGGCAGTTACCAGGACAATTCCAATATAAAACAACTGCATTTCAGTAAATGATTTTGTTATTTCAAAGAAAATATGGCGTCTTTGCTGTGTAGAAATGAAATTTCAGTGGCATAATATCTCGAAAATAACAAGCTGGACAAACACTGTGCCCTCAAATCCTTTAGTCTTTTAAAGGAAATCATAGTCAAATTACAAATCAATACATACACACGACTGAATGAATATGTCTGTGTGTGTGTGTGTGTGTTGTACGACTGCCCAAATTTATTTGTGTAAATTTTTCAAAAGGATCACTGACATGAATACAAAAAAAACAGTCGGGTTTGAAAACAATAAAAAACGTGTTTTGAATATTTCAAATTCAGGTTATTTAATTTCAATAATTCTTTTGTTACTTATACCGGCAACGGCAACAACAAAATGTACAGGATATTGGAAAAGAAGGTTTTTATAAAAAAACACATATACGAGGTGTGCTCAAAGAATTAGGTTAATTTTCAAACTTCATCGTTTTTATGTTCGTGCACTCACCTCCAACTTTTGGGTAACATTTTCAGCTACTCCGCGTGGTAAGATTGTTTGTGTGATAGTGTTTTGCATGTTTGGCGATTTTTTGCGGTGGGTAAAAATCGATAAAAGAATTTGCGTAAAATTAATACTTATTAATTGCAAATAAGTACTTGAAATATTGTCAGTTGAATACGGTAATTGTACGGTGAATAAGAAAAATGTTTACAAATGTGCATCAAATAAGGCCGAGCACAAGGGAAGGCGCTGGTCCTGTACGCTCTCCCGCATCATCAACTGATGAAATTGGTGAGAAAGTAAAATAAAATCTTTAGGGAGAATCGTTGAATAGCTATTGAAAAAGTTGGTGAATATTTCGGCATAAATTTTTTCAAAAATAATAAAAACAAAGTGCGTTCCAAAATCGCTACATTTTGACCGAAAAAACTCGTCAATTTTAGTCAAAAACAGCACCGTAAACATGTCTCAGCCACCGCATTCAAGGGAGTTGGCAGACTGCGATTTATTCAAGATCCTAAGATTGAAGAGATCCAGGAGAGGACGGCGTTTTACCAAGATTGAAGTGATAAAACTCAAATGGCTGAGAGGCCTCAAGGACATTCCAAAAAGTGGATATCAGAACTGCTTCGAAGATTAGAAAAAGCGCTGGCACGAGTATACTCGTGTTATATTTGAAGGGGGACTGCTTCCGGACAAACTAGAAATCGATTTGTGAGTAAATATTTTTGGAGACAAATAAAAGCAAACCTCGTTTTTCAGCAGACCTCGTATGTACATATGAACGTAGGTGTATGTGTGTTTGATTAGCTTTTTGGTTTAGTATCACGATTATTTAAATATAAATTAGAAAATCCCTGTTTGGCATCATTTTCTAACCTTTTTCCCCCCTACTTTAGACTGCTTTAAAAGACACAATCCGGCTTAAGCCGTTTAATAAAATGCAACCCATCCTTTCAAACAAAGTTCCCGAAGCTTTTTGATTACCTAGACCTTTTGCATTCATATAAAGTTTATTTGTAATTTGTTTTCAATATAATTCAAAAAGCTAAATTCCCTTTCCTTATTTCCCTTATTTGCTATGCAAACGTTTATGTTGTCATTGGCCAGGTTTTTATTGATTAAAGTTATGCAGCCTGTTTGTGTTTCAGTGTGAATATTTATTGCGCAATCCACGAGTACGTTTGGCTTCATGCTTCAACATTTAATGCGGTACATTTCTCTTGTAGTTTTCACATTTAAAAGCTTATTGCGGTTTAAGTATGTCCATATGCCTGTATTTTATGCACAAGTGTAAGGACATACTTAAACCTCTACAAATAAATTATGTGTTTGATTAATTAACTGCAAAAATATATCAATCAAATTGTATTAAATGCTTTAAGTTTTATTTTATTAATTAATAATTTTTGTTTTTAACTAACTGTTGGAAAGCATTTATAATAAATTTGTGCTTTTTGTAAAAAATAATATTTCTAACAAGCACTTTTTTTCAAACGTACCTCTTCCAAAAAGTACCTCTTCCAAGAGTAGATTTTCAAAAAGTACCTCTTCCAAAAAGAAATTTTTCCAAAAAGTGCCCCTTCCAAAGAGTACCTCAGGCAGAAAATATCTCTTTGAAAAAGTACTTTTTCCAAAAAGTATCTTGTCGAAAAAGTAGTTTTTCTAAATAGTACTTTTTCATACAGTACCTTATACAAAAACTACTTTTTACGTATATGCAGCACTTTGTCCAAACAGTACCACTTCCAAAAGTAGTTTTTCCAAAAAGTACCTACCAAAAAGTGCTTTTTTTAAAGTACCTTTTCCAAAGTCCTTTTTTAAAAAGTAACTCTTTCAAAAGTAGTTTTTCCAAAAATTACCTCTTCCAAAGACTACCTCTTTGAAAAGTACCTCTTTGAAAAAGTACTTTTTCCAAAAAGTATCTTGTCCAAAAATTTGTTTTTCTAAATAGTACTTTTCCATGCAGTACTTTATACAAAAAGTACTTTCTCCATATATGCAGCACTGTTTCCAAAAAGTACCTTTTCCAAAAGTAGTTTTTTCAAAAGTACCTCTTCCAAAAAGTACTTTCTCCAAAAAATGCCTCTTCCAAAAAGTATCTCATTCGAAAAGTACCTCTTTAAGAAAGTACTTTTGCCAAAAAGTATCTTGCCCAAACAGTAGTTTTTCTAAATAGTGCTACTCCACATAGTACTTTATACAAAAAGTACTTCTTCCACATATGTAGTACATATATTATCCAAAAGGTACTTTTTTCGAAAAGTAAGAGTACTACCAGGTGATTATTTCTAAAAGTATTTATTCCGAAGAGTACTCATTCAAAATGTACCAGGAAAGACTTTTTAAATAAGGAAATTTTCTTAAAAATACTTTTTCCAAATAACCTCCTTTAAGAAAGCACCTTTTACAATAAAGAACTATTTTCAAAGTTCACACATCAAAATACACACAATAATGGCGTCGCCCGAAATCGGCCATACTCATATTCTGTAACAATTTGGCCATTAAGTTACATGCTTTTTTCTTTACTGAGTTTTTTATTTTTATTTCATACTTATTAAAATACAAAAAAATAAAAATTTCATTTGTGTTAGATAGTACAGGGGGTATTCTGTAAATATTTGTCGACGTCAAAGTCAAGAAAGGGATATTTGAGCATCCTTTATCATCAGCATTGACTATTTTCGAACCCCTTTTGCCACTCTTTTAGGCCTTAAGGCAAATTGTTATTTCGATTGAATATGCAAACGTCTCTGTTTTGATATTGTCTTGACAAATTGTTACAGAATAAGGGTGAATATTCGTTATTTTTTAACTAATAATTTTTATATGGCCACACTATCACACAAACAATAAAAAAAATAATCAATTCTAGCAGCTAATTTTTTCATTGTTATCGTACTTCACATGAGCAGGACATAGCGACCCTTTTATTACATCATCGAACGCCATCTAACGCCTTGTAGATCTTTACATACAACTTGGTTGTGTTGTGCGAAATTAGTCCAATTATTACTCCGGATCTTTATTAAGGCCAAAGGAAATTTTTCCAAAGTTCCAAATAAAATCATTTAAAAATTTATCTGTTTAAAAATTTAAATTTAAATTTCAATTCCTTTAAAGTCCTGGTGTATTTGCCTACTTATTTTATTCATTCACTCACTTATTTGCAGTCACACATTTGACATGCAACAGTCATCACTTATCAAATCGCGTGCATCATTTGTTATTCATCATTTTCATTATCAATATCGTTGTTGTCGTTGCTGTTTGTCGTCCTCATCATTCTCGCTGCAGTCGTGAATAAGAACTGAGTGTGCAGATTTGTTGATGCATGCAACAACTATTCACAACGTGCAACGGCATTCTCTTCTCAAAGTGCCCAAGTGCCCCTTCACAAACTAATTTCATTCCCGAGTTCTGTCTGTCACACCGCATTAATATGATCTGGTAACTATCGGCGCATCCGTCTATTTATCTGGCTGGCAGTGCGCGACGTTCATCTGTCACTTTGGCCTGTACAGTCAGTCGTTTACGTTTCTTTCGTTTGAGGTTTTTTTTTGCATGTTGAAGACACATTTAAATTAGTTTCTTTTTCTTCTTGTTTAAAAGTTTAAGTGTAATTTTTCTATAATCTTGAGCGCTGGAGTTTTATAAATATGTTTTTGTTATTGTTGTTGCTGTTTATTGATGTTCCCAAGTTATTTGGCATACTAGTGCTTCCTCAAATCGAGTCATTGATGTCTTGTTGTGGCAACAAAATAGCAACAGTAATTTGACACCGTGACGCCACACAATCATCATAACGACTCGGAAAAAGTTATCAAAAGCAAAATAAAATAAAATGAAAGAAAAAAACAGCCACAAATGCTTCAGTCTACTCACTCGTATGGCTGGTTGTAACCTGCGAGTAAGCGAACGAACGACGTTAACAGAGAGCACGTGATATGATCACGTTTATATTTGAAATGCCTCGTTTTACTTTATTTTTCTTTTTCATGTATAAATTTTATTGTATATTTTTTCCACATACTTTTATTATTATTTTTTTATTTTTTTATTTTAGTTTAATCTTTAATGTTACAAATCACTCATATGAGCAGAGTTACAGTTAAACCTTGTCTATATCTCTACTCTGATAGCGCAATTTATAATAATAAAAACAAACAATCAAACAAAAACAAAATGAGAATAATGGGGAATTGAGGCTGTTGGTTAAACTCTTAAAACAATTTAATATGTCCGAGTTGCATTCAAACAGCTGGATGCTCATTAGAGCAGAAAAATGATGTTGAAATAATTTTCATTCGTTAAGTTGCAAAAATAAAGGAAAGAGGAAATTACACTATTTTGGTTGGCAACAAAATATATGTGTGTGTATGTGTGTGTGTAACAATATATTGTAAATATGTAATTTCCTTATTGCGGAAGAGCAGGAAATTTGGATATTTATTTTTATAGATTATCTTTTATGGAAAATTAAAGAAAAAGTTTTTAGTAGACATCGGGTGTTTTTTATAGAGTGATACAACTTTGAGTTGGCATCACTGCTTTATTTGACCACCCATTTAACAGCTGATAGTTGCTTTTTGTTTAGTTTGCTTCGACATTTCATTATGGATCGATTGAATATGCAAACGTCTCTGTTTTGATATTGTCTTGACAAATTGTTACAGAATAAGGGTGAATATTCGTTATTTTTTAACTAATAATTTTTATATGGCCACACTATCACACAAACAATAAAAAAATAATCAATTCTAGCAGCTAATTTTTTCATTGTTATCGTACTTCACATGAGCAGGACATAGCGACCCTTTTATTACATCATCGAACGCCATCTAACGCCTTGTAGATCTTTACATACAACTTGGTTGTGTTGTGCGAAATTAGTCCAATTATTACTCCGGATCTTTATTAAGGCCAAAGGAAATTTTTCCAAAGTTCCAAATAAAATCATTTAAAAATTTATCTGTTGCAAAAATAAAGGAAAGAGGAAATTACACTATTTTGGTTGGCAACAAAATATATGTGTGTGTATGTGTGTGTGTAACAATATATTGTAAATATGTAATTTCCTTATTGCGGAAGAGCAGGAAATTTGGATATTTATTTTTATAGATTATCTTTTATGGAAAATTAAAGAAAAAGTTTTTAGTAGACATCGGGTGTTTTTTATAGAGTGATACAACTTTGAGTTGGCATCACTGCTTTATTTGACCACCCATTTAACAGCTGATAGTTGCTTTTTGTTTAGTTTGCTTCGACATTTCATTATGGATCGACTTATACATACCAGAGCAACGCGTGAAAATTGTGGAAATTTTTAATTAAAATAATGGTTATTATCTTATAATAACTTATCGTGCACTTTGTCCATGCAAAATTTTATTTTCCGATGAAATCCATTTTTGGTTGAATGGGTACGTAAAGAAACAGAATTGTCGCATTCGGAGTGAGGAGAATCCACAAGCTTTTGGTGCGCTTTATGGGCTGTTGGAGTCATTGGCCCATATGTCTTCAACAACGATGATGGTCAGAATGTTGCTGTGTGTGAAAATTGGTGTTCCAGATTGCGCCTTGTACGCGCCAGCCGTGGCCGAAATCATATTTAAACATTAATGTCATAAAATTTTCTATCCAATAAAGACCGTTTCATTGATGTCAAAAATATATTACTATGTTTTATTATGCTTTAAACTTGTATCACTCTATAAAAAAACACCCGATATAAAAAGTAATGGTTTTGAATTTAGGAAATTCGGTAAAAATCAAAAAATTTTTTAAGTATTTCCTTTTTTGCTATTTAGAAATTGTCGTTTTTTATGAAAGATAAAAAATGTTGACCAAAAATTTCATAAACTTTAAAGGAACAAAAAGTGTTGCGATAATTATTTCACACAAGGTTCAAAACTTTGATTTAAAATTTTTGATTTGCTGGTCAACATTTGTCTCATATATTTTAAAATTTTTACTGGACTTTTGAAACTTTTGAGACCTCATTTACAAGGTCTGTTCATAATAAAGGTGAATCAATATAATTTTTTTAAATAAATATAATATATTATATTATTAAAACAAATTTAATTTTATATTTTAATTGTTGGAGAAATATTTTAAATTCGGAAAGACATGATAAATATTCCAAAACGCAAGGCAAAGTTAACTTCAGGCACCAGATTATCGCATGCGATATTTTTTTTAATTACCGCATGAGATATTTTTACATACAATTTAAATTTCGAATTTCCACTGATATCGAGTGCCCCGAATTGCCCCCAGTTTTATATATCAAATTTACACAGCAGAACGGAAGAGCTGTTTTCGAAAGCCGCTAAACTTTCACTATCTAGTTGTTCATCAAATTCTATTTTTTGGACGGCTTCAATGTAGTCCTCGCCCCCTCCCCACCTCTCAGACACAACACTTATGTTCTTGAGCACTCACATCCATTCAATGCACGGAATTTCTTATGTTTAAGCCATTTTAGCACTCAGAGAATTACCCCAACATATTTTGTGACAGAACTAAAAAGTATGGGATAGTGTTAAGAGGACAACGGATGAAGACATATCAAAAGATTAGGAATTTTTTTGTAGCAGTTTTTACTTCGCTTGCGAATTTTTTGCAAAATGTACCGACGGAGGGGTCAACTGTATTCTGCTCTTTTACTACATGACGCTGTTAATCGCTGTTGGTAATATTCAGCGCCCAGTGCTCTGCCTTCGTCATTGAGACAAGCCAACAACAATTGACACAATCCTCTACTAACGGAAGTCCGAAGAACTCCACACGATATTCATAACTGAGGGCGGCGTCGAACTCGGGATCGTAGTCTTAATATCGGTTGTTCAGCCAACAGAATTACTGACAGTTTCTACTTAAAGGGTTACGAATCAATTTTTCTGTGTTACGAAATGGAAATTTGTCAAAGACAAAAAATATTTTCATATCAACAAAATGAAATATATAAAGCATTAAATACAATAACGACAGCAGACTACAAACTGCAACTTGTCAAAAATGAATGATTATTTTTACTACTACAGGCATTGAACACAATAACGACAGCAGGCTACGAGCTACAACTTGTCAATAATAGAATGATTATTTTTACTAACATAGACAAGACAGCGGGTTGTTGTCCATGCTGTTTTTGCGGTTGTAGCCAAATTAAACTAATTTCTATTTTGGTGAGCGACAATTAGTAGATGCAATGTTGCCAGTATAATAAAAATAAATTCAATTATTGTAAACTTAAAAATATATTATTTTATTTTACGAAAAGAAACAACAAAGTATATTTTCAAGCTACTGAAATGATTTCATGTCCATATATTTTTGACTTTAAATACATTTTATTGGAATAAAACTATTTAATAGTATTAAATATATTAAAGCAAGTACACTGGCGTATGAAGAGAATTCTACTACAAACAACAACTCATGGTTATTGATTTGGAGGTGTCGTTCTAAAAATAATTGAGTAGCTGACTACGGGCGACAATTGTAGCCAACGGCTTTTGTAGTCGGTGTTCTTGTAGCCTGCTGTCGTTATTGTGTTTAATGCTTATGTCTTTGATAATTTTTGTATCATATTTCATACGCATCAATGAACACTTTATGTTTCATTAACGATATATATTTTTTTTTTCTTCTTACAGATTTCTCTAAAACTTGTGCAAAACAGTTGGGTAAGTTTAGCCAATATTTTTGTGGGGCATTTCAAGCCTTCAGTGAGGACTTGTAGGGTTAAAATAAATGTAGTAATATCTTAAGCAAAACTAAAATGGTTACATGATTTATGCCGATTTCAATAGCAGCCTTTAGAAATGTCGTTGTTTTCAAAAATGCTTATGCGACTTCAGAAACAAATACTTTGAAATTTTTTTATTTCAAACAACCAGGAGTATGTGGATGTGTATAAAATAAATACATACAAATAAATCTCTATATAAATTATTAAAAAGTTCATTGTTGTGTGACCCAACGCGACATTAACAGGCAGCAGCGGTAGCAACGTAATACAAACAATGTGGTCAAAATAAGTGGTCTATCGTTTGTTTTGTTGAAAATGCATTTATTTTCTGTGGTTTCTATTTTTGTCTTCTCTTTTATCTTCTTTTTTAACAATTCACCAGGGAATAGTTGTTTGTCTTGTGAACTTTCCTTCGCTTCAAATCATCGCAGCCACTTGAACGGAGATAAAAGCATTTAAATTTTTCGGAAGTGTTGAATTATGTCGCAACACAAATTTTCTTAGGCTTTCTTTCTATTGTTTTGTTGTATCTAATTTTTCTCTTTTTGTAAACACCAACAACTTCAAAGGTAACGAAGGCAAGAAGCAACACGCTCGACCGCCGTTTGGTGCTAATTTTAATGAGCCACCAAATTGTTTTCGTTTTGCTTTTCTTTTTCTAGGCGACTGCTGGTCACTTTTCTAAATAAATACGAGTCTTATAAAAACACCTCAATTTTTCTTTTGTTTTATGTTAAATGCAATAAATGAAAGAGAAAACTTTAAAATTGTACGCTACAGTAGGTGGTGATAAAACTGTTGGTTATTATAAAACTTTTTTTATTTAATATAAATATTTCTTTTCATTAACCTTTTATTTATATCAACGACTATTTTCATTGGCTTCAATTTAATTTTCAAAAATGTTCTTAATCGGTTTGATATCGAGCTGTTTCTATTCAAAAACAACTACTTCGCAATTCGTGAATTTAATTAGAAAATCATTAACTAAAAATCAAATTCTAATATAACAATTATGCACAAGCGTTTGTGTATAATATAATACAAATAATAAAAATATTTTCTCAAATAGTTTCAAATTGTATGACGATGGCCGATGGGAAACAACAGCACATCAGACCCCAGCATCACCTTTTGTTTTAATATTATGTTCAAAAATGCATTTTTAATTAACTCAATTTGATTTTAATTGAGCAATTAAATCTAGTGTTCACACATATTCCATTTAGCTGACTCAATTATCATTTGACAGCTGATAAAAACATTGTTTTTATATGTTTCGTGAATATTTATATAAATTTTGCTTTAAAAGAAATTTTATATCTTATTTTGTTTATTTATTTATTGGAATTCAGTCTAGTCTGTTGGAAAATTCAGTTTGTGTTGTTTGTATGTTTGTATATTTTTTTAATTACTCAATTTATTAATTGACTTGTTGTATGATAAATTGTGGTCGATTAAGGCCTTAATTGCGAAGAATGCCCTAATTGCGCTATTAAGGGGTACGTCTGAACACGGTATGACCTAAAAACGTATTTATATAAAATTTGGATCACTTACCATTCGATGCTGATCACATGGAATTGCAAATAAATATCTGAAAATAAAACAATAATCAAATAATTTTCATTAATGAAAGTTATATGAATTCAAATATTCATATAATTGTATCCTAATAAAATTTATTCGAATATTCGTCCAAGATTTTCTTTCCCCGTTTTAGTTGCAACGAACAAAACTTTTCTATTTAAAATAAGAAACAAGTCGAACAGTTTTTGATGGATATTCGTGAATTCGAATAAACTTTTTGCCAATAGTTTTTATAAAAATTTTATGTTCTAGACTACAAATATAAATTAATTTTCTAGTCGTTGAGAAAAGGATGGACACGTTAACTATGTAAATAAAACTTGTGTGAACGAACGCTTATAAAAAAAGCTACAAAATTTTACAACTTTAATGTTTTCACTATGAGTTTTTGCATGACATTAATTAATTTTTTTTTCAATTAGCGCAGGTTTTTTTAAACGCCATGCCAGCCGACTTGCTTCCGCTCCTGCTTCATTACCAATTAAACAAATTGTGTGCAACAACATTTAATTGAAAAAAGTCCATGTAGCATAAATATGCTGATACATGGTTTTTACAAAGAAAACTATACCTAAACAAATATTCCTCGTCATATTAAATGGAATTTACAAAAACATTTTAGATTTCAACATTCTCATATTAGAAAAAATATTCTTTGTTACATCATCATCATCGTCATCATCATGTACATACAGCATTTTACCCTTTTTGTTAAGGAAAATAAATTTAATATTTAAAATTATTAAATTCAGTTAAATTTGATATGACTGAAAAGGGCTTGATAAAGAGCAAGTCAACAACAGAACAGAATGTGACTGTTTTCTGCAGTCGCTACACTTTTTTGTTTTACTGTCGCCTTTTAGCTGGAATTTGTGGATAGTGACAACAGATTTTAATTAGACAAATTTCATCAGGAAATTTTTTACGTACGTAATTCTTTACTAAACTAAAGTTGACACACATTAAATTTTCTGAACTCCTGTTTGATTTTAATTCAGTCACTCGCTTATATCAAATAGTTTAACACTATTTACACTATGAGTTTTTGCATGATATTTAATTTTTGCCAAGATATTTTATAAGTTGCGGCAAGTTTTTTTAAATGACATGCCATAAACAAAATTTGTTTAGACCGGCTTGCTTCGGCTCCTGTTCCATGAGCAAATAAACAAATTGTGCGCAAAAAAATTGCATTAAAAAAATTATGGAATAAATATGATGGATGACACACTGTTTTTACAAAGAAAAGTGTCCCTAAATAAATTCTCCGGGGTATATCACATGGAATTTGTGAATACATTTGAGATTTGTTTGCTTTTGAATTTGATTTTAATAGAGATTTTAACATTCTCATATTAGAAAAAACATTCTTCGTTACATCATCATCATCATCGTCTTTTACATGGAATTTTATATCCTTTTTGTGTAGGAAAATTAATTTAATATTTAAAATGTTTAAATTCATTTAATTTTATATGATAATAATCGTAACTTGTCACATTCCATGATAAATAATCCAAGAAACAAGAGGAAGTCAACCTCTTTTTATACGGCAGTATAGAAAATGGCTTTTTTCGGAAGTCGTTACACTCCCATCATCAGTACTCATGTGTGCTTCTCATCATTGTCAATTGTTAGCTGGATTCAGTTGACTGTGACAACAGATTTTATTTAGACAAATTTCATCAGGAAATTCTTTACGTGATGTAAATCTGCACAAACTGAAGTTGACAGGAAATTAATTTTCTGAACTCTTGTTCCATTTTAATTATGTCACTTATTTATATTCAATTTTATATGATGATGATTGTAAAGCCAAGAAACAAGAGATAATTAACATCGATTCTATTACCCACCTTATACGGTACAGCAGAACAAGGCGATTTTCAGAAGACTTTACACTCCCATCATCGGTACTCATATTTATTTTTGTTTTATTGTCACCTTTTAGCTGGAATTAGTTGATTGTGACAAGAGATTTTATTTAGACAAATTTCATCAGGAAATTCCTTACGTGAAGTAAATCTGTACTAAACTGAAGTTGACACGCATTCAATTTTCTGAACTCCTGTTCAATTTTAATTAAGTCACTTAATATACTTAAGGATATATATAATTTTAAAAAAATCGGTAGTAAAATTATTTCTTTTATAAGACTAAAATTTTAAAAATATGACTGAATGATCGAATTTCGTTAGTACTTTTCTTGCAGTTGTTTTACCAGTCACGGGGGCATTTCGTACCACTTTCATCTTCACGGTTACCTTCAGAACAATTGGCACAACTTTGCCACAGGCAGGTTTAAAATATACGACAGTTCAAATTTATAACTGACAAATTTATAATTTATTGTAGCAAACCAACGCAGTCAGTTAATACCGACCCTTTGCTTGACCAGCAGTTTTCACTTTTAACTCTGTTACTTGCTGTTTTGCTTCATAAATATTTTTTAAATGTTTCAGTTTGTTTTACAACTTCAAAATCTCCAAAATTGAAAGTGCAAAATTTTATTAAACTTTTCCGTTTTTTCTTGTTCATTATTTGTTTTTAATGTCACAATTAATTTACTTCCGCTGTTGAGATTTTAAAGTTAATTTTCGTTAAAAGTAGAAATAATTATATGGAATAATAAAAAATAAAATTAAAACCATGGGCTTCTATTGACGTCATTAATGTTTTTGTTTGAAATTTGGAATACCAGCAGAGAAATTCTTGGGTATGCAGATGAGCATAACGAACACCAGAGTGGGACGTCGTAAAATAGTACGCACTTTGTGTCAGATGATATTTTTATTAATATCAAAATTAACTCAACGATTTCAATGGAAAAGAACTGCACGATTTTTTTTTATTTTTTAAGTTAAATAAAATGTTTTTACATAAAATCTAGCGTTTCGTTTGCTGCAGGAAAATTATCTGACATCGATAACTATGATTTGACAGCTGCGAATGTCAAGCCACGATTTGACGCTAAAACACACGTTTTAAATTTTTCCTGAAGATCTGATGAGTTCTCATCAGATCTTCAATTCTGGGAGCCTGTCCCTATGTATGTGGGTGTGTGCGTGTGTGTAAGTACGCGACCCGCTGGTAACTTTCAAAAGGCTGAATCAAACCAAACTGGTACTGTTCTAAAAAGCGTTCTTGAATTCATATTTGCTACAAATTTAAACCGATTTTAACCGGTTTTAAGATATTAAAAATAAAATTGAAAAAATAGCCTTTTCCAAAGCGTTTTTTTTATAATTTTCAAACGGCTTCATTCACATTTCATTGACATGTGAGACCACGCTGATCACTGTAAACCGGTTAATCCGTTTGTAAATTATCGTGAATGAAAATGTTCAAAAAGTGGATTTTTTTTGGAAAACTCCGAAATTATATATCTGATCAGTTAATATTCTCGATTGTTTTATAATAATCGAGAAGTACATCAATAACCAACCGGTTGATATGAAAATTTAAATAGATTTGCGGTTCAAATTAGCCGTGAAGTTTTAATCCGTTTGTAAAATATCGTGAATGAAAATATTCAAAAAAGTGGGTTTTCTGGAAAACTCCAAAATTATATATCTGATCAGTTAATATTCTCGATTGTTTTACATCGTAAAAATATTCGCATAACTTTTTTTAGTTTTTATTAAAACCCCTAAAAAAATTAAATTACTTTGGCCTTAATTATAAAATAAATTGCTCAATTAACAGGTTCAACTTCGAGTTGAACAAATAGTCCGTGTATTTAATATTATAGAATTTTTACGCAACATGTTAATTGAAAAATATTGCACAACTATTTCTTTCCGTGTAGTTTAAAAGCCATTAATGTACGTATTTATTAACATTTATTTTGCTTTTGGCCTCTCCGTGCATTGTTTCAAGTATTTCTGTGTGTGTGTGTGTGTGTGTGTGTGTGTTTATTACCCGCAATTTCATTGTTCTCGATCCAACATTGAGAACAATGAATGTATTTTATTAAAAACAAAAACAGCAACAAAAACAAAAAATACAAGACTTTTTGTGAGAAAATATGTGTAATAAAACAAAAAATTGCTGTTTATGGTTTTCTGGATGAAGTTGAGTTTCGAACAAGTTGGAAATATTTTTTAGTTTTTTTTTTCTTTCAAGAAATAGCAAAACTATAAAGTTTACCAACTTCTTCTCTATTCCATTTGGCCGCAAAAATTGTTTCCACTTTTTATTTATATTATTATTTTCTACTTTTTTTCTAATTTATTTTTTATACGTTCTACAGGTTTATGTGTGTATGGCTTCAATTTGACCCAATTTTAATGGTTTCGCAAATAGAATTCCAAAACGTTTATTTTTTTTTCTTCGCTCTGAAGGTTGCATAAAAAGAAAGTTTTCGTTGCGGTTAAATTTTGAGTAAATGTTTTTTGAATAAGTTTTATAAATTATAACTGCTAACACAGTGGACTGGGTAACATGGTTGTTTGCGAAATGGATAACATCAAGACGATCATTTACTTGGCCTGAAAATTTGTAGCTGCATTTTTTGGAATGGGTTAGTGGTAAAAGCATATTTTGGCGTTCTTCTTTTAACTGCATGATAGCACACACATAGACATACTTATTTTCTTAGCAGCTTTCCCCAGCCTCATAAAATTAATCTCCTTGTTTCATTTACTTTAAAATTCTCGTATTTTAATTTTTAGGAAAAATTCCAAAGACAATTGTATTTTTAATTTGGCAATTTGAAAAACTTAGTCGAAGACTCCATATTCTATCCTGGCTAATCATTTTAAAAATACAGTAGAATCTCACATATTAGACCGCTCTCAATTTAGAATTCTTCAGAAATCAGAATATCTCTGAATTAAGAACTAAAAGTTCTAACTTTAATAATTTTAAATAACTTTTATTTTTTAGGGAATAAATAACAATAAAATAATAAGATTTAACTTTTATTTTCTGCAGAAAAAATAAACATCTAGAAATATTTTTTTCCTGAAGAATAAATAAAAGCCAAGAAATAACCGAAAAAAATTATTTAAAGATTTCATTTAAAATTGAAAGTCAAGAAATAACTTTTATTTTCTGGGGAATAAATAGAAATCAAGAAATAAATTTTACTTTCTGACCGAAAATCAAAAAATAACTCTTACTATTTGACGAACGAATAAAAGTCAAAATATAACTTTTATTTTGTGAAGAAAGAATAAGAATCTAGAAATAATTTTTTTTTTTGAAGAAGTAAAAATTTACAAAAAAAAATAACTTTTATTTTCTGGGGAATAAATAAAAATCAAGAAATAAATTTTACTTTCTGATCGAAAATCAAAAATTAACTCTTTTTATTTTAAGAATGAATAAAAAGCAAGAAATAACTTTTATTTTTTTGCGAGTAAATTAGAATTAAACAATAACTCTTGTTAGTAGTTATCTGAGGAATAAATAAAAGTCAAGACATGAAAAATTTCTTTTGAGAAATAAATAAAAATAAAAAATTAACTCTTATTGTTTGAAATGAATAAAAGTCAAGAAATAACTTATTTTCTGATCGAAAAACAAAAGTCGAGAAATAACTTTTGATTTCGGAAGATTAAATAAATATAAGGAATTACATTTTACTTTCTGATTGAAAAATAAAAACAAAACAAAAATAACTCTTATTATTTGTTGAACGAATAAAAGTCAAGAAATAACTTTTATTTCTTGGGAATAAATAAGAATCAAATAATAACTCTTGTTATCGGAGGAATAAATAAAAGTCAAAGATAAATTTTATTTTCTGACAAAAGAAAAATATATATAAATAGATTTTGCTTAAAATTAAATGTCAAGATATGACTTTTATTTCCTGAAGAAGAAATAAAACTCTAGAAATAAAAAAACTTTTATTTTCTGATCGAAAAACAAGAATCGAGAAACAATAAAAATCAAACATAAATTTTACTTTGTGATCGAAAAATAAAAATCAAAAAATAACTCTTATCTGAGTAATAAATAAAAGTCAAGAAATAACTTTTATTTTCTGATGATAAATAAGAATCAAAAAATAACTCTTATTATTTGAGGAATCGATAAAAGTCATAAAATAACTTTTATTTTCTGGGGAGTACATAAAAGTTAAGAAATAACTGTTATTTTCTGATCGAAAAATATATTGATAAATAGCTTTTATTTGAAATTAAAATTTAAGAAATAACTTTTATTTTTTAGTGAAGATATGACTTTTATTTTCTGGGAAAAAATAAAAAAGCAAACAATAACTTTTATTTTCTGATCAATAAATAAATATCAAGAAAATATTTTCTTCTGAGAAATAACTAAAAATCCAGAAATAACTATTATCTTCTGAAGAATAAATTAGCATCAGAAAACAATCGGCAATATTGAGTTTTAGAGTAAAATTCAAACAAGTTAAAGTTGTTACAACTTAAAGTAACGTGCGTAACAAAAGGATTACCACGACATGTCGCTTTTAGCTGGATTTTTTTAATTTAAATTTGGAAAATAATTGTTTCTTTCAGTCCCTGATTTTAATATTTTTTTGAATGGAGAAAATCTTGAATAATTTATAAGGAAGAGTTTAGGGATTCATTTTTTTCATTTTCTAAGATTTATTATCCCTCTTCTTTTCTTTAGCTTTAGCATTAATTTTTATTCGTCTATTATTTTTTTTTTAACATATTGGAAATCCCCAGTTGCCGCAATAGAAAAAGTTTGTTCGTGTCTCTCCAAACACGAAATGAAATTGCTTTCGTGGAAGATATTTAAAAACAGATTTGAAGTGAATCCAAATACAAACTCACACTGGCAATGAAATAAACATTTTCAGCAGTTGCAGTGTGTACCCATGAGCTTTAAATGATTTGTTTTAAATAATTTTGACTTTCCAACTAAGTTTTTATGCATGAAAATAATGTGGATAGTAATCATAATAATAATGATGATAATAACGATAGTGATAATAATAACAATAATAATGATGAAGAGGAAGATAATAAAAGCGAAACCAATAAACGCTTTCAACTTTTCTGAGCTCAATTCACAGCGGGAATCAAATTTTAGTTGAAACTTACATTTTTCATTCTCTTGTATGTTAAATTCAGATTCGTTTTTTTATTTTTTCTTTTTTTTTTTTCTTTTTTATCCTGCATAACCAGACTTTTGAGTTGTTTTCACACAATTCGTATTTGCATTCAAACAACATCGATGAAACAAAAAAAAAACACACGATAACAATTACTTGTGTAGTGGTAAGTGGAGGCTGAAATATCCCATATCTGGACATTGTTTTGGGCCACTAAAAATATAAAAATGAAAAGCATTTTTCCATATTTTTTAGCTTCTATAATTTGAGGGCAAGCAATTGGGTCTTGCAGCTCAAGAAAATGTTTGTTGATAATATTTGCAACACCAAGAACGAGTAGTTTGAAGTACAATTTCCATACACACTCACACACACACGTCACCAGCTGTAAGCAGCAGTGATGCCACCTCTTGATATGTAAAATTTTTTAAATTCCCAAAAAGTGTTAATATTCTTATATGGATTCCGATTCCGTTCGGCTTTCAGTTTCTCAGAAAAGATAAGAGATAGAAATTCTTTGGAATAAAATGTTTTTTAATGTACATTTTGGGGAATTGTCGTTTTAAACTCTTCAATTTTAATTATGTGCTGTCTCTTTTTTCCCAAAATTGTACTAAAAAATTCAAAGTGATCAACTCCGGGGTTTGGCTTCTCATTTATTAATGTGGAGGTTTGAAATAAATATTTTTAGTTATTCTAAGAAACGTTGGCTGGGGGTTCCCTGATGGTCTGCATTGGCTTCAGTGCAATGCGCATAGAAACTAGCGAAAACCCCTCAATTGAACACTTTGAATTTTTTAGTAAAATTTTGGGAAAAAAGAAAGAGCACATAAATAAAATTCAAAAATGTTATTAAGTTCTTATAATTCCCTGCCGAATTTTTTTTTTTGCTTTTCGTTTTCTAAAAACTGAAACACGTCATCAATTTCATTTCCGATGGGACTAGAACTCTATGGCACTACTGATCAGATGATTCCTCAATTTCAATTCATCAGTATTTATTATGGGCCCTTAAAAAATAGTCCTACTCAAATAAAATGTGCATGTGCACTTTCTGTTATGTCTTTGAGCTCTTTCTGGGTTCGATATTTACCTCCCCAATCATTGCAAAAGCCTGTCCTTTTATGGTTCTCTTCAATCTTGAGAACAGGAAAGAAGTCAGAGGAAGCCAAATCTGATCAATACGTTGCCTGAGGCATGATTGCGCTCTGTAGTTTACAACGTCACGTGATAGTTTTTCTAGTAAAAATTTAACACTTTGAAAACGAGCTTTGTTGTCAAGCGCTTCATGACCAAAAGATCCAATAAAAGGCTGCATGTTATAAATCCACTGATTCTCCAAGAGTGACAACAATTTTCATCACTGTCTCAACACAGTCACTTCGAGATTCTTACGCATGATATCTGATTGAACAACAACTTTAGTTTGGAAAAGATTTATAACACGATTTGTACTCATAAATTTGTTAAGCATTTTGACCAGCGGCCCAGCATATAAACAAAAAGCTAAAATATCATTCAAATATGGGATATCAGTAAACAAGATTCGGATGAACACACTTTCTGTTTTGGCTATTAAAAGAAAAAAAGAGGCTTAACGCAAACTATCAGGATCAATAAACAAACAATTTTATTTGTTCATTTTAATATGGCCTTTTTTATGCAGTTTCGTTTGCTCTCCCAATAGGATTATACTCGTGCTGTGAAGGCAACGTTAAACAAAGACGTTAAACAAACAAAAACAAATAAAGTCCATCGCATGCACGTAAATGGTTATTTCAACGACTGCGTTGACAAAATGTACGAATAAATCACTTCAAAGTGGTGGCGCCAAAAAAAGCTCATCGCATCCCATTTCGAATAAACAGTCAACAACAACAAAAATAAAAAAATTAAAATTAAAATTAAAATATTATTGTTAATTCCCAAAGCACCAGTGGCGTATTCATACAACAATAATGAAAAAACGTCCAAAGCTTTGGACGGGCGTATGTGTACTTCGGAAATTCAATGCAAATTAAAAATAAATTGAACATTTTCATACAAAATCAACAGCGACAAATGGAATATTTTATTAACATTCTGAGAGATTTAATCAATACAAATTTCCAGGTTTCATTTCAATTCGAACGAATCAAAAAGCAAATTTGAATTCCCTTTTTAAGCCATTCCAGCTGCCCACATTTTCACACAGACAAGACAAGGGAGCCGCTACTTATTCCCCAATTAGCGAATGGGGAAATCAAATTCAACTGGCATCAAATGTTTGTCGTTCTTTTTGAATTGCTATTTTACCAATAAGAGTTGACTCCCCTAATATCAAAGCATTAAATCAAGATAACAAAATAATTGGGAAGTCCACATGTTGAGCTATTTAATCGTATTGTCATAATGTCTTAAAAAGTTAGAAGATTTTGAAAAAAATCCTGTTGTACTTCATACAAAATTAAAATCCTAAATACCTGCAGATATAGGGTATTTTTTATAGAGTGATATAACTTTGAGTTGGCATCACTGCTTTATTTGACCACCCATTTAACAGCTGACAGTTGCTTTTTGTTTAGTTTGCTTTGACATTTCATTGGGGGATCGACTTACACCAGAGCAAAGCGTGCAAATTGTGAAAATTTTTAATCAAAATAATGGTTCTGTTCGTCAAACTTATCGTGCACTTCCTCCATTTAATGGCGTACATAATCGTCCTTCAGAGCTGCCAATTCGAAGAACAATAGATCGTTTTCGGACCACATTTACGGTTACGGATAATGTGAGACTCCGAACAGTCCGCACTAAAGAATCTATAGCCGCTGTACAGGAAAGCATTGAAGATGATCCTAATCAATCAATTCGTCGCCGTTCTCAGCAACTGTGGTTGTGCCCTTCCACTTTATGGAAGATCTTGGCTTAAAAGCTTTCAAGATTCAACTTTTGCAGGAGTTAAAGCCAAACGACCATCGTATGCGAATGGGCTGAAGCACAAATTGATATTGATTTTGAATTTCCATTCAAAATTTTATTTTCAGATGAAGCCCATTTTTGGTTGAGTGGGTACGTAAATAAACAGACTTGTCGCATTTGGAGTAGGAAGAATCCACAAGCTTTTGTCGAAACACCATTACATCGACAGAAAACTACTGTTTGGTGCGCTTTATGGGCTGTCGGGGTCATTGGCCCATATGTCTTCAAAAACGATGATGGTCAGAATGTTACTGTTCGTGAAATTTGGTGTTCCAGATTGTGCCTTGTACGCTCCAGCCGTGGCGGGCACATGGCCGAAATCTTATTTCAATATTAATGTCGTAAAATTTTCTATCCAATAAAGACCGTGGTGTTACTTGAGTCGAATGACGATAGCACATGTTAGCTGCCATTTTTTATACAGGGTGTTTTTTTCATAGGGGTATAAAACTTTTTAATGGAATAAAATGAAGATGAGTTTTTCAAATTGACATAAAATTTGCTCAATTCGAAGGATAATCTTCTGGCAGATGACCGCCACAGCTGGCACGGACGTAGTTTAATCCAGAAGTCCAATTTTCGATTACTCTTTCCAACATAAGCGGCCGTCTATGGGGAATTATGCGGCGAATTCGGTCTTGCAAATAGTCAATCGGCCAAGACTAGCGACTTCTTATATCCCCAGAGAAAATTTTGTAGCGGCGTTAAATCGCACGGTTTTAGAGGCCAATTTAAGGGCCCGAAAAGTGAAAATATGCAGTTGGCTTCAAGAAAGCACGAGCTGTGTGACCTGCAGCCCCGTCTTGTTAAAATAAAAGCTCCTGCACATCATGTTTGCTCAATACAGCACGATACCGAGTGCCATCATGAGACAGGCAGTAAATTTTGTATAAAAATAAAAAAAAAAACGATTGACTCTCAAGTACATCCCGGTAAGTTCCCGCTAATCGTAACCTGGTTTTGTGCTATTCTTTGAGATCTTTCCATTATTATTCCATCCATCACCGCTTATGTGATAAGCGGTGAAGGATGTAGTTTTCGATTAATATAATAGAATCGAGAACACTAACAGTTCAGATATATAATTTCGGAGTTCTTCAAATAAAAAAATAAATTTCGAATTTGTTCGTTAACGATATCTCACGAACGTATTAACCGTTCAGAACGCTGCCATGCAAAATTTATAAGGAGGTCATGTACTTACACACCCACACACACACACACACGCACACACAGCCACATACAGACATAGTGACGGGCTCTCAGTCAGGGAAGCTTCTTTGAACCTCAAAAACGTGAAGATCTGATGAAAACTGAATTTTTTCAAAGTTGGAGTGAAATCAATAACTTTCCGATTTTTTTAAATTTTTAATTTTCCTACTGGGAATTTAACAGTGCTCGAAAGAACTCCATATATTGACAGTGGCATACGCTGATGTCTGAGTCATAAAAGGGCTTACCAGTAGTACCGGCTTTTCAAAGAAGATCCAGAAAATGTGAATGACCACACTCGTACTGGATGCTCCAGCAAAAAAACGAAAATATTGTGAAATTATTAATAAGCAAAATTATTATGGAGAATAATGGAATCACTATTAGAAAAGTTGTTGAGGTTGTCGGCTTATCGGATAACTCATGCCATGACATTTTTAAGGAAATTTTGGGAGTGAAGATTGTGGCAGTGAAGTTTCTTTCAAAACTGTTGAATTTGGACCAAAATTTAAAAAAAACGAACTCTGCAAGAATTGTTGAATGAAGTCAACCTTACTGACCGGCGTGTTTATCCTGTTACAAAGATTTAAGAGAACCTTTCAAATGCGTTCTTTTGTGAAAATAAAAATCAAATTGCTGAGAGAGCTCAAGGTCATGCCAAAACTTGGAGTGCCTTGAGTATTGGAAAAAGCGACGGCACAACTCTACTCGTGACTACTATAAAAAAGGGCCCAAGCCGAAGCTGATGAATACATAAAAATTAGTTGATACAAAACAGACCTCGTACTTTACACTCGCCTGCTTATTTGTTATGTTACATAGAACCTTTAAAATAATTTGATACAAATTCTACATGATCAATATTTTTAGTATCTGAACACGCTGATGTGGTATCTTTTGGCATGTTACGAATTGCTGCAGCCTACTTACGAGTATGGGATGGGGCAGATGTCTGTACGTTCTTGCACTTTATCACCCATTTACTATCAATAATTTATGGTTACATTGAAATATAAACATTCGAAGAAGAAGCAGGAAGAGTGGAGAAAGAAAAAGGGTATTCAATTGCCAACATGTTGCAACGTGTCATTTATGTAATAAATACGTTTATTATATCTCTCGTTGTTTGTGTTATTCTTTATCTTATTTGCTTTATGGTTACGGATACAAGAGCATCAAATCCAAATTGATTGGATTATTTTGCATGTAAAAGGACAAACATGATATTTCTTCAAATACAAGGACTATAAGTTTTTCTTTTTTTTTTTTTTTGTTATAAAGACTTTATTTTTACGAGTCAGCGATGTGACTAATAAAATTTCAACTAACGTTTATATTTCCATTATAAATCTTTCAGTACATATTAACATTTGTAGGAAATTGTTTGTTTAGTTTTCCGTTTGATATGCTAAACGCAAAGCGCGACATGAACACCGTTCAACAAAAAAAAAAAAAAAAAGGTTCAGTTAATATCAAAGTCAAAACAAGAAACCAATTTTATTTACAGGCTTTTTTCCAATACTTCTGCTATTACCAACAACAATTCTATAGATGGGAGAGAACCTGTCACAAGACACGTCACATGATTGTTTCTCAAGGACTACCTTGAGTTCCTGATCTTTAAATAAAAGGAACCGGCAACTTTTCCAAGACGTTTAAATTATAAGAGATGATTTAGGAATTTTCGGAGACTGCAGGTCGAAAATTGGCCTAAAAGAAAACTGGAAACCCTGGAGAACAGAAGACGACATGTTGTGGGATTACAGACTTTGATTTATTTGGAAAATTCAATTAATTTTTCATTATTTTTTTTTTTCTTTACTTTTGACAACGGCGATCACCAAAAAATAATTTAGAAAACCTCCAAAAACTAACTGCAAAGTACGAGTATTTCGAGTCGACAGATCAAAAATCAACGCTGCAATAATTTCAGAACTCTGAAATCATTTCAATAGTTTGTGTTGAACAGCTTCTTCTTGCTTAGTTTCATTCAAAAGTCATATTGACTACTACTTTCATAATAATACCGAACATGGAAACTAAATATCGGGTGTTTTTTATAGAGTGATACGAGTTTAAACCACAATAAAATATAGTAATATATTTTTGATTTCAATGAAACGGTCTTTATTGGATAGAAATTTTTATGACATTAATCTTTAAATATGGTGTCGGCCATGAGGCCGTCACGGCTGGCGCGTACAAGGCGCAATCTGGAACACACATTTTCACAAACTTTTCGCAGCATTTGCGGCCGTATCTCGCCGATAACTCTTCGAATGTTGAGTTCCAGGTGTTCAATTGTTTGTGGCTTATCGACGTACACAAGTGATTCTAAATAACCCCAAAGAAAATAATCCAATGGGGTTAAGTCACACGATCTTGGGGGCCAATTAATGGGGCCATTTCGTGAAATTATTTTTTCGTCAAAAGTTTCCTTGAGTAAATCAATTGTAACGCGCGTTGGAACCACATATCAGCAAGATTAATGCCAGCTAATTGAGGAACGAAAACACTTCGAATCATGTTCCTATGCCGTTCACCGTTGACAGAAACATTCTGACCATCATCGTTTTTGAAGCCACAGGGCAGAATGATTCCCCCAGCCCATAAAGCGTACCAAACAGCAAATTTCTGTGGACGCAATGGTTATTCGACAAAAGCTTGTGAACTCTCCTCTCTCCGAATGCAAGGATTCTGCCTATTTACGTACCCAATCACCCAGAAATGGGCTTCTTTCGAAAATAAAATTTTGAATGAATGAGTTTGATGATCAGAACCATTATTTTGATTAAAAATTTCCACAATTTGCACGCGTTGCTCTGGTGTAAGTCGATCCACAATGAAATGTCAAAGCAAACTTAACAAAAAGCAACTATCAGCTGTTAAATGGGTGGTCGAATAAAGCAGTGATGCCAACTCAAAGTTGTAGCACTCTATAAAAAAAACACCCCATATTAACTGACTATTTGACGATGCCGAAAGAATTCTTTCCTTCAAACTCTTCCAACCCTTCAAACAAGCACATTTCCAACAAAATTATATAAATTGTTTTTATTTCAAATGTTATTGTACGCAAGAATGAACTCTTTCGATATCGTGAAAGCGATTAGAAATTAAGTTTCAATACGTTAACAAAATTTTTGGCAAAGACACCATTCGATAATTTATTTTTTTTTTTTTTTTTACAAAAAAGTGAAAATCAATTTTTTTGCAAATAAAATAATTAATTTTTATTTGTTTGCGTGATAAAAATATATTCTTATTCGCTTTTAATTTAATATTTCCATTAAAGTTGTTTGCAACACACATACTAAAACAACAACAACTTGTATATGAACAACAATGGCAACATAAATGAGGCAGGCGTACGTGCTTAAGTTGAAGCCAAACTAATTTTTACCGGCTCAAATATAATAGAGGGACAACATAAAATAATTAAAAAGATAAGAAGAGACTTTTTAAGCTCATTATAAAAATAAAAAATATGGAAAACGGTGGACCCTAAAGACTACCCCTGTCACTTTCCGCTAATTTTATACGCAACGCTATCAAAAGGTGGTTTGTTGTACCTCTCTTGAGGTCTTCGAGCTCAAAAGTTTTGGAGTTTAATAGATTGTGAATTGTTCAATCGACTCTCACGTGAGTAGCAGGGATGGATGAGTTTCTCAAGTTCTATAAGAGAATTGAGAATAGTAATTGACCAGATAAATAATTTCAGATTTTGAATAAAGAAATCACCGATTTTCAATATTAATTTAATTTTCAAAATGCGATAACTTTTGAATTAATGAACCAATTTTTCACGTGATTAGTGTGGATTGATGTAGTTTTTCGAGTCCTATCGAAACCACTGGCTTCAGAGTTTTTTTTTTTAATATCACTTCTTATCGAACTTTAATCGATCACGATATCTCACGAACGGATTAATCGATTTTAACCCGATTCGCAATGGCCGACTTGTTTTCCTAAATTCGTTTAAAAATTATTTTAAAAATATATTTTTTAAGAATATTTTTTTTTCATTTCTAGATATCAAATCGGTTTGAATTCACAGGAAATCTAATAACGTTTTCTTTTCTGAAAAACATGTAACATTTTTTTACTTCTTTTCTAAAAAGAGGCAATTTTCTTAATTAATGCTGGATTAAATTCTAAAAACCTTTATTTCCAAATCATAGATGTTGCCCAATTTCAATTAAAAAGTGTAAAAAATGTTGCACTTTTTTCTAGAAAAGAAATCAGCATAAGTTCAAAAGAACCATTTAGAACGCATTTAGTCTAAGTTTAGCCGTTACAAAGTTACAAGCGGGTGCCAATACTTACACACACACATACACACGATCGTGTTATTTACGCTGGAAAAACTGACACGAAATTAGAAATGATATGAGAAAAGGTTTATGACAATTGTTTCTTTACTTTCAACTGACGGATGAAATTTTAAAGGAAAAGCTGATGTTAGAATAAATTGTTACTTATGATAACTTGCAAGAGATATGGAATGATCATGTGCGATCATTCACGGCTTTATTTGATTTCATTTAAGAAAATGCCCGTTACTGTTATTAAGACGGCTTAAATTTGTTTTTCCTTTTTATTAATTGCAGCCAATTGTAGGACCGAAGGCACATACTGCCCATGATCGTGCAATAAAATTGCGTTGGTATATTATAAATCTTTGGGGTCAACAATTTTTTTCAGTGTTTAATGTACATTTTTTAAACAATATTTTTTTTAAGTCACATAATCAATAAATATTCTCTCGTTGTCGTAGTTAAGCAAAAGTTTAATGGCCAACCAAATACTGAACGAGCCAATAAGCCAAAATACCACCACTCCTTGTTCTCCCTTTTTGCACAAACAAATTGATTGTCTCGTATGTGTGTGTTCTATCGTCTGTCCATCTCTCATATGTTTCTCATACTTTTCAGTTTATTCTGCTTCATTTTCATTTTTATTTCTATTTTTATTTTTTATTCGTGTTTGCCGGAATTGCATTGCGAGTATATGAATTGTAATTGAAGGTGTGTCACACAGTTATTGTTATTGTTCAACTGCTTGCAAGTGTAAGAATAATACACACCCACACACAAACCCAAATAAATTCAACTTGAAATTTTCTTGCCAACATGTGAACGGAGCCACAACAATAACGAAAGAGAGTAAAAAAACCCTTAATGAAGGGAATTATTTTGAAATAGAATTTTCTTCAAAACGCCTTAAGAATTTATTTCAGATAAAGAAAAACATGGAATAAAGAGATAAAGAAGTATGAAACGAAGTGGGTGGGTAAATTACAAGTTTAAACTTAAATTTTGTTATACAAAATATATTTATCTGAAAAGAAAATAAACTTTTTAAATTGTTTTGATAACACAACAGGCCAACAGAAATATTATTGGCATTTTTCTGAAGAATTAGTGTTGTCATATTTAAAGGTTAAGCACGTTATCAAAATAATTGGGATATTCACAACGTATGCTATTTAGTCATATTGTCATAAAGTCATAATATCTTAGACCAGTTAAAAAAAAGTTGTTGTTGAGCTGCATACAAAAAAAAATCATAAAAGATAGCACTGTTTCAGGTACGCTTTTGTTTTGTCATAAAATAGCTCCAGAGGTCTGAGTCGAACTGTTGCCCCCGTTACTTTAATATACTTCACGACTAAAAAATTATTTAAATTATTAAATCACATTTCCATGACATTAAAAAAGCAAAAAGAGAACTAAATCGCAAAAACTGAATAAATATCGGGTGTTTTTTATAGAGTGGTACAAGTTTGAATCACAACAAAACATAGTAATATATTTTTGATATCAATGAAACGATCTTTATTGGATAGAAAATTTTATGACATTAATGTTTAAATATGATTTCGACCATGTGGCCGCCACGGCCAGTGCGTACAAGGCGCAATCTGGAACACCAATTTTCACAAACAGTAAAATTCTGACCATCATCGTTTTTGAAGACATATGGGCCAATGACTCCGACAGCCCAGAAAGCGCACCAAAAGCTTGTGGATTCTCCTCACTCCAAATGCGACAATTCTGTTTATTTACGTCCTCATTCAACCAAAAATGGGCTTCATCGGAAAGTAAAATTTTGAATGGACGAAGTGCACGATGAGTTTGACGAACAGAACCATTATTTTGATTAAAAATGTTCACAATTTGCACGCGTTGCTCTGGTATAAGTCATGAAATGTCAAAGCAAACTAAACAAAAAGCAACTATCAGCAGTTAAAAGGGTGGTCAAATAAAGCAGTGATGCCAACTCAAAGTTGTATCACTCTATAAAAAACACCCGATATATACAAGTGAAAAATTCTCTCGTTTAACTTACGTAGCTGGCAACCACTGAACGTTGTTCCGTATGCCGCCGCCGCCGCAAAAAAATGTATTCAGCTCATATCCAATGTGTTGTTATCTTATCAGCTGATCGGTGTTGGAAATAGCATACTAAGTTATGACCAGTTGTTCACACTAGCCATATATTCTGTGCTATTATTTTATAAGTTATGACGAGTTTTTCACACTAGTCATATATTCCGTGCTATTATTTTATAACTTATGACTTTATGACTACAGTGTGAATCGCCCAAATATATTTCTTGCAGGCAAAAGTGAACCCCCTCCTGCCCAAAAAGAAACTGTTACAAGAAAGCAGCAGGTTATACTCCACTAGTTTGTGAACTTATTGTTCACAAGTGCTGGATTTTTAGTGACACTAAAAAAAAATTTTTATTAAAAAGTCCTTAAATATTTATTTTAATATTCAAATTATTTATTTACCAGTAATTTATTTGTTTATTTACAGAAATTATGAGATGATTTAACCGGCCGAATAAAAGCCTCCATGAAAAGTATCACTTAATCGTGACAGCAGTACGAACTTCTTCATTTCAATTAATTTGTTTTGTTGTATAACTGAATTGTTTTACATAAAACAAGATCATGCATGAGAGACGTGTTAAGAAGTATTTTCAATATTTTCCCCAAGTCTTTAGTTCAGCATTAAGTTTTCATTTTTATTATTTTTAGAGTAAAAGGTGGCCATTATGTGGCCACACACGGTCGTCTAACACCTGACCCACCTTATGTGCATTCGAATCGTGGCTATTCTACCGATGGCGAAGAGTCACATCGTGCTCCTTCTGAACGTACCATGTCTGAGTATACGATAGCACACGAACGTGTCTCACCTCAGGGTCATTATCATTCGTCACGAAAAACGCGCATCATTAATGGCCATTCGAATGGCCATTACAATCAATCTGTGGTCGATAGCGGTGGCCCGCGCTCACTTAACGGCCCGCCACCAACACGCCTGCCTCCTAGGGCGCCATCTGCCTTAAGTTATGATCACGGTGGCGATGCGGGTAGTGATATTTATGTGACAAGTGCTGCTTATAAAGCTCCATCAGAAATAAGGTTTTATTTTAATTTTTTTACTCAATTTTTTTACTCAATTTTTTACTCAATTTTTTTCTGAAAACATTTTAAATTTACAAACCCTCTTTTGTTTGCTTTTAAAGCCGCTATAGCCACCGTCCGCCATCACGAGCACCGCGAAGTGTTTACTCGGTGGCGAGTACAGCCAAGACTGGTCGTAGTGCTCGCAGTACTACAAAACGTGGAGCTAAAATCGAAACAATGTCAGCACCGAATCCTTTCTGTCCGAATGTCAAAGGTGTTTGTTGTTTAATGTTGTTGCTAAATTTGGGCATCATTCTGGTGACACTCGGCTTCGTCATTGTGGTGCAATTATATGAGCCGCTTTATGTTTGGTAAGTCAATTATAATTTTGGTTTAAAATAATTAATTTTGAACTCGAGACTTTTCACCGAATCAGGGATTTATTTATGACTTTGTTTTCGTATGAGTGTGTGTGTTATCGCTCAGGCTTCAACCTGTTGTATTTGCCGCCTCTCCCGCGTGTATCGATATTAAACTCACGTTAACACACGATTAAATTTGTGTGTTTCCGTTTAATTACTTTCTTCGTTTGCAATTTGTCTGAACATTTTGTTCCATTTTATTGCAAAAAAAATTTTTTTTATTGAATCCTGGTGATACAAAGTGGAACAATAAAAATATCCTTGGAAATGGCCCTGCGGTAGATCGTAGAACGTCAATTTTAGAATTTCGATTTCATCCTCAAAATCGAAAGTTATCGATAAAGTGCGATTTCGTTAAAAAAAATTTTAAGAAACGAGCCCAGATTATCCAATTTTGGTTATTTGTGATATTTTCTTTTCTAAGAAAAAATGCAACATTTCTTACACTTTTTAATAGAAACTGACAACATTAAGTCACTTGAAAAAAGGGAATTTATTAGAAATTAGTCCAACATTCTTTATAAAATATTACTTGTGTTTTAATACTCTTCCAAACTGCCACTTTTTAGAGAAGAAGTGAAAAAATGTTGCATTTTTTCTAGAAAGGAAAACGCCGTTAGTGTTGAAGTGGGTATAGACGAGTTAAATACTTCTTTTGATTTCATTCAATCAGGATTCTAAAATAAAATATTTTATTTTGCATGTGAAAAATTTCGTGTATAATTAACGAAATATTGGGGAAAGTGTATGAAGAAAATATATTATAAATCCAACAGTTTTCACCCAATTGAAGCCAATTTGAAGAGTTAATTTGATTACTATTACAAGAGCTTTTAAATAAAATAAAGAAAAATTATGACTTCATATACATTCTACATAAAAGTAGAAAAATCGTATTAATCAGTTATCCGATGAATACAAATATCGGGTATTTTTTATAGTGATACAAGTTTAAACCATAATAAAACATATTTTTGATATCTTTATTAAATAGAAAATTTTATGACATTAAAGTTTAAATATGATTTCGGCCAAGTGGCCGCCACGGCTGGCGCGTACAAGGCGCAATCTGGAATACCAATTTTCGCAAACAGTAACATTCTGACCATCATCGTTTTTGAAGACATATGGGCCAATGACTCCAACAGCCCATAAAGCGCACCAAAAGCTTGTGGATTCTCCTCACTCCAAATGCGACAATTCTGTTTATTTACCCATTCAACCAAAAATGGGCTTCATCGGAAAATAAAATTTTGAATGCACGAAGTGCACGATAAGTTTGACGAACAGAACCATTATTTTGATTAAAAATTTCCACAATTCGCACGCGTTGCTCTGGTGTAAGTCGATCCATAATAAAATGTCAAAGCAAACTAAACAATCAGCTGTTAAATGGGTGGTCAAATAAAGCAGTGATGCCAACTCAAGCTTGTATCACTCCATAAAAAACACCCTATAGTTGCTTAATCTGTACAGCCATCGCTGGCTTACCAAGCCGACTACGTCGAGCACAAAATGCTTTATAAACTTCGTGAACAGATTAATTTTTTTAATTCAATTTCCAGATTAAACAGAAATGCCCACACAATTTGACATTCACAGCTGTCAAACAACAGTTATCGATATCGGCAGTTCTCATGCAACTAAAACAACAATCGATTGGTTGTTGTGCAGTGAGCAAAAATAGTGTTCGTAACTATTTATTATCAATTCTGATCATAAAATAGTAACAAGTGACTATTTATTTGCAGGAATATTTAATTAATTATTTATAAATTAATTATTTCATTACAGGATTCTCGGCATTATATTTTTAGTGTTTGGATTCTTAACACTAATCGGTTGCATGATCTATTGCGTGTATGTATGCAAAGATGCCAAGACACCATCACAAGTGCGCAACGAGGATTTGTACTGGACTCGGCATTGGCAAAAGAATATTGGCTACACACCACAAGAAATTAACTACAAAGCCGATAAATATGATGCGTATTCCGATCGCTATTCGGTTAGTAAAATGAGTGGCAAATATTCAGATAGAGAAAGTAATCGTTATTAGATTTTAGTAAAGAAAAAAAAAACCCACGAAACCCCAAACGCACAGAAATTTAGGCTCTTTTTTTGTAAAATATTTTAAAAAAATATATATCCAACGCTTAACGTTGTTTTTCACAAAACAGAGGCCTCACTATGAATTTCACTCAACACGAATTGTATTTGAACGTACCTGCTGCAAGCAACTTGTTAGTTCGTATGTTTTCCGCTCTTCCAGCTGTAGTTTAAGTTTGGAATTTTTAATTGAATATATATAAAACCATATTTTAATACAACTAATTTAAGTTAATTAATAGACAAGTGATACACTTCTTTGGAGAAATCGCTTTAAAGCTAAAACGATAAAAACTTGAGAATGCCATACTAACCAGTAACCGAATAAATTTTTAAAACTCAATTATAAAATAAAAGTTCATAAATAGTTTTAAACGAAGCAGACAAAACAATAGTCAAGTTAACTATTTTATTGTATGTAAATCTGAAATCTGAACAAAACAAAAAACAAAAAAAACTCAATGACCCTTGTAAAATAACCATATTTATTACAATAACAATTTACATATTTATTAATTTAAAAATAGCCACAGTCAACTACCAATCACAGGGGTGAATTATGCGTAATTCACTTTAATATATATAAAACTTGTTATACCGTGTATGTGAATAGAATTAATATTTTGTTAAGTAACAAATTAATTTTTCTTGCAAAACAAATAAGAAATCTATTATAAAAATAATTGTTAATTAGAATTAAATTTGATACCGTTATTAATTGAAGTTTTATATGTGAAATTGTAAATAACCTTTAATAAAAAAAGTTTAAAAACTTTATATAATAAAAATAATAATTGCAAAAATGTTTTATAGTTGCAAATTTCCTGTGCATTTACAGGCACGAAATTGTTATACGGAGAGACGAAATTTGTTGAGCGCAAGCTGCCCCCGCTACTGCAACAAATACAACGTTACAACCACAAAAGCTATTGTTGTTGGTCCACATCAAATATTATAGCAACAAAACACATTGAAATGCAGCCCACATGCCCAATTACTAAACACTCTCACACATACAAGCAAAACGAGTACTTGTTGTACACAAAAACTCGACACGACTGCAAAAAAGTGTCACATAATAATTTATTATTATTAACGGCCTCTTGGTATTCTCTAAGGCATTTAATACTAATAGAACATGTCAATTTCTGTGATGTGACATCGACGTCAACGTCGATATAATTCATAATATCAGATTTATTTGGTTGCATATTGCAAACATGGCAATTTTGTTGTTGTGTCATTGTAAAAACGCTGCATTCTCGCACACATTTCCAACTGGCTCACAGCTTTGCTTACATTTAGCAGAGAAACAAACCGCAGTTGTTTGAGTAAACTCAAAGCTTTTGTACTCCCAACAGTGTTGCCACAAGCAAAAAACTTCTTTAAATAATAAAAAAACACGTTTTTTAAATCGGACTCAAGTTAAAAAGAAATTTTAAGCTTAAAACAATAATGAACCACGATACAAGAATTATTGTGAAAACAGCGTCGAACGTTCGGTATACGAAATAGCACTTTTCTCACAAGGTGCTTCTTTTTTCACAATAATATTTGTATTTTAAGCATTAAACACAATAACGACAGCAGACTACAGGCTACAACTTGTCAAAAGTAGAATACATGTGCGTATATACGAATGATTACTTTTACTACTACAGACAACACGGCTACGGGTTGTTGTCCCTGCTGTTTTTGTGGTTGTAGTCAAATTAAACTAATTTCTATTTTGGTGAGCGACAATGAGTAGATGCAGTGTTGCCAGTTTAATATAAATAAGCTCAATTATTGTAAACTTGAAAATATGCTATTTTATTATAGAACAAGAAAAAACAAACTAAATTTCCAAGCTAATAACTTGATTTCTTGTCATATATTCTTGGCTTTAAATATTTTTTATTGGAATAACACTATTTAAGAGTATTAAATATATTAAAGCGGATACACTGGCGTATGAAGAGAATTCTACTACAAACAACAACTCATGGTTATTGATTTGGTGGTGTCGTTCTAAAAATAATTAAGTAGCTGACTACGAGGCGACGTTTGTAGCCAACGACTTTTGTAGTCGGTGTTCGTGTAGCCTGCTGTCGTTACTGTGTTTAATGCTTTAGTTCATTATTGTTTAATGTTTATTTTAAATTTTATTTTTATATTTTTAGTTCGATTTTCTTAAAAACCGTGTTTTTTATTCTTTATTTTTAACTTGCCGCCACGAATATATAAAATCCGGAAGTTATAAGTTTTACCCCGGTAGATTCAAGAAGTTAAAAAAAAAAAACTTGTAAAAAAACACTTTCCCAAATGTGTTTTTTTAATAACTTTTAAGTATCTTTACCCAGCGATTAATCAGCTTTCAAAATGAAAAAACCACGTCGGTGACTGCAAATCGCGTCAAAATCGGTTAATCCGTTCGTGACATATCGAGAACGAAAAAAGTGATATTTTTCAAAAAAAAAAAAAAAAAAAAAAAACTCCGAAGTTAGTGGCTTCGATAGGACTCGAAAAACTACATCAATCCACACGGATCACGTGAAAATCGGCTCATTGATTCAAAAGTTATAACATTTTCAATATTAAATTTATATTAAAAATTCAACAAAATCGAAAATTCCATACCGGTAAAAATAAGTGATTTCTGTATTCAAAATCCGAAATTATTAGAATTTAAAAACTCATCCAATTTATTAAACTCTCATTAGACTTTTGACCAGAAAGACCTCAAAATCGTAGAGCAGCACAACAAACCACGTTTCGATAGCTTTTCCACTCAAAATATGTAGAGATATAAATCCATAATTCACTAACCTATAAAATCGCACGATTCATGCACAGAAAAGTTTTGCACACATTTGACCGATTATAATATATCACTTTTGTACAAAAATGATGCAAAAACATCTGACAATACTCTGGATTGCATGAAACACAGAAATTAAATTTTTCCAAACCGCACGATTCGCCAAAATAATATATCACAAAATCGTTTTTTTTTTAGCGGACACCCCATAATGATATACGGCCTTTAATAACATCGTATTGTACTAGCTGACAATAAACCTAGAACTAATAAGGACTGCTACTAATTATGAAATAAGTGTAGAAGCAACAATTATAGCGCATCAAACTGCAGAAAACTGATTCTGAAGTTGCCGATTTTAAAAACAGCGGCATAACAAAGCCTAGAGCAGACATATTTACATGCAGTGTTATATATTCTACAACACGCTGCTTAAATTTAAATGACAAAACAACGTATATATATATATAATGCCGATGATAGTACTGCACACTCCGACGATTAGAGTACGCTATTATGGAAATAGTTGACGGCGTTAAAGCTGTCGACATTGTTTTCTTTACAAGTGTTTTTTTGTTTTGTTTTGTTTTGTTTCATTTTATATTTAGCGGTTTCTTGATTTGCAAGTTTTGTCCCTTTTGTTTTGCTCCACTCATTTTTCTGTTATACAATTAAATCAACCACTTCGTACGGTGCTTTTTGATTTGTAGAAACATGACTGCAGGTTAGAACAAATTGTGCTGTTTTTAAATCTTGCATCGTGATTTAATGAATATATAATTTGGATATTGTATTTTTTGTGTATATAATAGCCTCATTGTTCTTTGCAGGCATACATATATTTTTACATACATACATACATAGTACATGCATATTATTATATGCATGTATGTAGTATTTGCATTTCAATAAGACTTTTGAATCCTTCGTTGGAAATTTTGTCTTATAATAAAGTATTTCAGAGAATGGACAAGCAGGCGTTCCATATATGAACATGCATGCAAATGGACGTCCATTCATATGCATGTGTGCAAGTATGTGTCTCAATGAACATAATGACTTTGCCATAATCAAAAGGAGAGGCCGTGGATAGATGATACTGTATTTATATTATTTAATTTAACTTGAGAAGCCATTTATTTATTTATATTTGAAATACAGATATACTATTTATTTTTTAAACTAATAATTCATATAGTTAAAGTTTAATATGATTAAAATCTACTTACAAAATATTAGCGGACACACGTACCGGGTGTAATGAAGAACGCTCAGCTAAGCGAGCACTTGTTAACTATTCAATGTGTCCATTCCCATAAGGGAGATGTAGCAGGTTGTAAGTTAATTCTTTAATTAATTATTTTCACTACTAAAGAAAAGTTCTAGCGACGATTTTATAGAATCAAAACACAACTTCTTTAATCACCACAATATTTACATATAAAACTGTTTAACACGGAGATACCAGACTAACATTTAGCTAAGCTTAGCCGCCCACACTGGTGCAAAACATTTTTCAGTTCGAATGCATTGTGTGCATGGGTAAATACGCGCCAACAAGCATTTTTACAATTATAGATACATATTTTAGCACTTCATTAAAATTTTTCAAAACTCATTTGGAAAAGTTCACAATTCTAACACTTTTCGCAACAATATTTTATCAGTTTATACCAATAATCTGTAAATACTTATTTCAGCATATCACATCAAAATGCAGAATATCGTATTAAGAAACTGCAGTTATTAAATTTAATTTATGTAAATAATTATATATAATTGCTGTGTTTTGATTACTGAATTTTTCAACACTGCAAATCGCCAAATAGAAATGGAGTTAATTTACTTCAATATAAATTGCTAAATATAGGTTTTGTTCTAACATTTAAAACCACAAAAACATTTTACATCAGGTATTTATGTTTAATTATATACTTTGCTTTTATGTTATATGTATTCCTATTGGCATCACTATTTTACATTACTCAGCCCATACACACACACACACTCCCATACACTTGCATACTGCACAAGCAAAACAACATTGCGTTGGCATTATTGCTGGTACCGTTGCTCGTGATTATGAAATTATATTTATCACAATTCATACACTTTATTTCATCACAAAAACAATTGATGAATGTTCTGTTCGTATTAGTGTACAGTATTTTCAACTTTAAATCAATTTATTTAAGGTATAATAGTAATTTTATATGTTTTTATTTTTACAGAAATTCAGCAACATCCAATCGCGGCAACTAAAATGAAAAACTAAAGTGGAATGGGAAAAACAGTGTTGTAAAGTGTCATCATGCAAAAAGAGTAAAAGCATAATGAATAAATTGTTTAAAAACGAGGAAACGGAAACTTGTGCGAACTCAGTTCGTATGGAGTAAAGACACATGCATACATACAAATAGAAACTACACACTAGCTTGTCCACTTATGTTAATATTTCCTTTTTTAAGCGTAAACCGTGAAAATCGTATACGCAAAGAAACTCTAAATGCGAAGAAGTTTACTGTCTTAGCTCTCCTGTACTGTATTTGTTGTTAAAAACACCAACCGATTTGGATTTGCAGTTTTACGTTTTCGCTAAACAAATATGGTATTAGGGCCATGATTCATGTCCTACCCCATCGCACGATTCATGTTTCTCTTAGATATTTGACCTATTTTTAAAAGTAGCTATTTTTTTTTTTTAGCAGACTAGGAGGACACGGCATTTAGTAACAGCGAATTGTATTAGCTGACAATAACCGTTAACTAATAAGGAATGCTGCAATTATGAAATAATATTTATAACGTATCCAAACTCAGAGAACTAATTTTGGGAATGCCTCAAAAACAACTGCATACCAGAGCGAAGTGTAGATATATTTTCACGCATTTTCTACAACAGGCCGCTTTAATTTAAATGATTACAAACCTATGAAAAAGAACGTTACGCTTTAATCTCGTTAATATTTTTACACCTCGATGAGTAAAGTACTCTTTACGAAAATAGTTGACGGCGTCAAAGCTATCGGCGTTGTTTTCTTTTAAAGTGTTTTGCTTTGTTGGCTATTTCTTGTTATCTTTGTTTGCTGTTTCTCTCCCTTTTGTTTTGCTCCATTCATTTTTCTGTTATGAAGCGCTTATTAGAAAAATAATTGCAAGTTGGCAAACATTGTGTTACTTGATTTGAAATCTTGAAACGCGTGTAACTATTATTAATGAAAACACACTTATGTACATATGTAATTGATATTATTATATTGTATTATTTGGTCTGAATAATAGCCTCATTAACCTTTAATGTACAGCTAGCAAATTGTTCTTTGCAAGCATATATTTTTACATACATACATACATACTACATGTATATTATTATATGCATGCATGTAGTATTTACATTTCAATAAGACTGTTAAATCCTTCGTTGGAATTTTTGTCTTATAATAAAGTATTTCAGAGAATGGACAAGCATGCGTTCCATTATGAACATGCATGCAAATGGACGTCCATTCATATCTATGTGTGAAAGTATGTGTCTCAATGAACATAATGACTTTGCCATAATCAAAAGGAGAGACCGTGGATAGATGATACTGTACTTATATTATTTAATTTAACTTGAGAAGCCATTTATGTTTGAAATATAGATAGACTATTTATTTTTTAAGCTTTATAAAAGTTCACATAGTTAAAGTTTAATATGATTAATATCTACTTACAAAATAGTGACCACACGTACCGGGTGTAATGAAGAACGCTCAGCTAAGCGAGCGCTTGTTAACTATTCAATGTGTCCATTCCCATAAGGGAGATGTAGCAGGTTGTTAGTTAGTCCTTCAATTAATTATGTTCACTATTAGAGAAAATTTCTAGCAATGATCTTATAGAATCAAAACACAACTTCTTTAATCACCACAATATTTACAAATAACACTTTTTAACACAGAGATGCTAAAGTAACGTTTACCTAAGCTTAGCCGCCCACACTGATGTAAAACATTTTTAATCCGAATGCATTGTGTGCATGTGTAAATACGCGCCAACAAGCTTTTTTACATTTATAGGTATTTTATTTACACCTCTACGATTAAAGCACTCTGTGCGAAAATAGTTGACGGCGTCAAGGCTATCGGCCTTGTTTTCTTTCAAAGTGTTTTGCTTTGTTGGCTTTTTCTTGATATCTGTGTTTGCTATTTCTGCCCCTTTTGTTTTGCTACATTAATTTTTCTGTTATGAACCGCTTAGTAGAAAACACAGAAAGCCTGTGGTAGAAAAATAATTGCAAGTTGGCATTGTGTTGGTTGATTTGAAATCTTGGAACGCGTGTAACTAACTATTTTTAATAAAAACATATGTAATTGATATTGTATTATTTCGTGTGAATAATGGTCTCATTGGAATTAAGTATTCTAACCTTTAATGTATGGTAAGTTGTTGATGTATGCCCATAAATAGTAGGAATGCATGTACATATCTGTGGAATACTCAATTATAAGACAAAGATTCGAACAAAGGATTTAGAGATCTTATTAAAAATGTAATACTGCATACTTACATACATATATAATATGAAGTAGGTACATATATATTTCCATGATCAAAGTGAAGTTCATATAGCAAAAGGGAAAGACAGTGAATATGTGAATTTTCTAATTTAACTTTTGTATCTATTTATATTTTAGGGGTATACCATTTATTTCTTCTGATAGAGTGGAACGGATGCATCATATTGGCAAGGAATTAAGTTCCGGCAAATATGATATTGTATCACTACAAGAAGTATGGGCCGAAGAAGATAGCATGATTCTACAAGAGCTAACAAAGGAAGTGCTCCCATACGCTCATTACTTTTATAGGTACAAGTAATGAATATTTAAGGTGGCTTTATTTAATTATTTCTTGTTTTGCTTTTAAAGCGGTGTAATTGGTGCAGGATTGTTGGTGTTATCGAAATTTCCCATTGTTAGCACGTTATTTCATGCATGGAGCGTCAATGGTTATTGTCATCGCATACAACACGCTGATTGGTTTGGTGGCAAAGGTGTGGGACTGTGTAGAATACGTGTTGGAGATCTCTATATACACGTTTACAATGCTCATGTATGTAGGCTAATTAAGAAACATTGAATTGCTATTTTGTTCTTTATAATATAACAATATTCTCTTTGCCTTTCTGTGTCACCCTTTAGCTACATGCTGAATACAGCGAAAACGATGACTACAAGACTCATCGCGTTATACAAGCATTTGATACTGCTCAATTTATAGAAGCAACAAGGTGGGATGCGGCCGTTCAAATATTAGCCGGTGATTTAAATACGAAACCAAATGATATTTCTTACAAGTATGTTGAGAAACAAATTTTTTACTAGTTTTCTTAAGCATTCAAACATAAGTTCATGTCTAATCTGATCTTCCTGTGAGTAGTCTGTAAATGTAAGTTTTGGCAAACATATTTAGCCAAAATTTAATACGATTTCATTGTACAACACCGCCATGTTCTCAAGTGAGGCTTGAGGCCTCATTGATCTGTTCTTTACAATAACATAAATGATAGACTCTTTGTTGTTTCTATTTATGTCTTTTAAATATATTTTCCGATGGAAATTTTTTAATTATTAAAATGGATCATCAAGGCTTAGTGAAAGCTAAATACTTCCATTATCAATCGATAATAGAGCAACTAAATGAGTAATTTATAAAAATACTTCAATATGTTTAAGTTTCACGTGATCATTATATTTAACTGCTGAGATGTAAAAACTTGTATTTATGTCACTTATCATTTTTCAGAGTTCTTCTTTATACATCTCAAATGAAAGAAAGTTGTAAATCCGACACAATTACCACCCACGAAAACAAACAAAATTCGTACACATCTAAAAAAATTCTAGCTCGTGGTGTTCAAGGTATACGTATCGATCATATATTCATACGAAGTGCGGACAATATTAAGACTGCTATACTAGAATACAAACTACCCCTGCCAGATCGGGTGCCGGGACAAAAATACAGTTATTCCGACCATGAAGCTGTACAGGTGCGTTTAAGACTGAACAGAAAACAGGAAGGTGAAACATGCTCCATAAGTCATGTGGAAGCTTGCCTAGAGGCTGAAGGTACCGTAAACGAAAATGATTATACTATGCGCGATGTTAAATTGACACCACCACAAACTCCAGTAACAGCGAATGGCCATTTCATTTCGTCAGAAAGAGAATGTCAGGCGGAGGATGCGAAATTGCCGCAAAATCTAGCCATTATTAAGGAGTCTATAGAATTATGCGATGAACATCTGAAAAGGCTAAAAACTGATCGCATTATTTATTTTACAATTGCTGGATTTCTGCTGGCTTGTCTTATAGTAATGGGAGAATTCCCAGTACCCGATGGCTATAAAACTTTATATTTATTGCTCAAACTATTAGTATTTGCTGTTATACTCTTCTGTACATTTATGGGTTCTATTTGGAATCTAATGGAAAGAAATGGAACTCTGTCGGGCAAAACATCTATGGAAATTAAATTGCAATCATCCCAACATATGGCATTGAAGCAAGATTGACCTCAATTACTGACCATTATAGTGAATGGTAATAGCAATACATTGATGAGCTCAAGTCATTCCTTAATGAAAGCTCCATAAAACAGCTCAATAGGCATTTATTTAATTCGAACTTAAAAATGTATACCTTTTTCATAATCATATTGATTTCATGTTAGTTTTACTTCAAAATTCATAATTTTTTCCTATTTACAAACGTAGTGTTTTATTCCTTAGATGGTATTTAGTTATTTATGCTTATAAAACCTGCTGTGTATTTTCCTAATTATTAAAAATGCGTGCTTAATTACTTTAAGTATGATTTAGCTAATTTTTACTTTCTTTTAGTTCTAATTAAATTTTAAATAAATGCAATTTGTTTTCATTCGGTTGCAGTAGCTTTTTTTTGAGAATGCGCTAGGCCTTTCAACATGACTTATTATATGCATTATTTTAAAAATCTTAGTAGTCGTTTATAAAAAAAAACTTCCAGAGAACAAAACAACACATCACATAAATTCAACGATTACAGAACTTCACATAATTGGTTGCGAAATGGAAACCTTAATATATGAATATAAAATATTTTAAAATGTATTGCATTATTTTCAAGCAAAACTTCCTAAATATTTACTGTTAATGTGGTTCTATAATAATGATGTTCGTACATATTATTTATATTATATTTTGAAAGTCTTTTTAACTACTTATGATGATAATTTGAATAGTGAAAAAAGTTATCTAATATGTACATATATGCATTTTCGAAATTATTTGATACCTCGAAATATACGAATATAAGAGGTGAATATTTCATCACAATAATAACTGCTGCACCAAAAGGGGATTTATGAAAATAAATCAGGAATAATTTGCTTGTCATAACTAGAATTTAATTGAAATATCATTGCCGAATTTTAATTCCGTTACGAATTCAGCCTCTTGGTTTTGATATTAAAAAAACATCTTAAAAATCAAAAAAAAAAAACAATGCAAATCAAAACTTATTTTGTATATTTTTCAAATTTTGAATATATAAACAAATTGAATGAAGTGAGCTATCTAGAACTCTTATTAAAACTAAAAAGAGCAATTAAATCGTACATAAATATCATTACCCTGTAATTATTAATGATATGACGTTTGAGTGCTTAATAAACTTAAATATAAGTACATACGTATATATTTATGTATGTCCGTATCCACATACATATATTAGAGAAGAAAAAAATTTTAATGAAAATGTGCATCTATAAAGTACAGCAACCATTTGCTCTTATTTGTAATTTTGACAGAAAAATAAAAAAATGCTTTTGCAAATACTTTTTAAAAATATGGGGGGGGGACAATGCTTTTCAAAGTTATTGATATTGAATTCGTATGTGTGTATGCATATATAATTTTAAACAGCCGACTCCTTTAAGTCATCGGTTGAATCACAAGCGGCTGCTGCCGACATGCCAACACCCATGGCGCTCAACAGATTCGATACGGGGCCAGCACCACCTATCTGTGATTTATAACTGTCCATCATATTCTTCAAAGTGTTCACATTGATATTAATGGGTTCAAAATCTTCAATATCATCAAAATCGTCATCGGCAGCTGATGTAGAGGCTTTATTTTTAGATTTTTTAGCAGAGAAACTTTGACCTATTGTAGTTTTAGCCAACTCTCGATCCATTTGATCCATATAGGTTTTAATGTCAGCATCTATATATTTTTCAGCGTCTGCCATTGCAGCAAAATTACGCTCCAAATCGTCCTCATCCTCATAATCGCTCATTTCCGAGTTCGAATCCCATTTGTCTTCGGGTATAACAAAATCTAAGAAGCTTTTTACTTGTGTGGTAAAACTTTCATCTCCATCGGTGGTGCTTATTGATTGGTTTAAATTAACTGGATTCTTACGGCATGCTTTCCTCATAGAATTGTTCTTTTTTATTTTTGCCTTCAAATCAGCTCTCTTGGCAAAACGGCCAGCCGAAGAAGAAGCTGTTTCTTCATCAGTACTATCATCATCTGAATCCCTTTCAACACCTTCGAAAGTCGATTCTTTTTGTAGAAACTCTGCTATATTTTTGGTGAATTCTTCAGCATTCATATCACCATTTGGTTTGTAGAGTTTTTTAGGACCATAACGATCAGTTAACATGGCATCCAACTGTTCAGCACTTATGTTAAGCCAGTCATCGGCATCACTTGGCTATGCGTTAAAAAGATATTTCAAATCATTAAAAGTACGTTTTGTTATCAAATTATATTTCGTTTACGTACCCTCAAATTATTTTCTTCGTCCCTTAGTTCTTCGGCATTTATTTCAGTTGTTTTCAACAGCTCTAATATTTCCATGCCCACTAAAGGCGCTGTGCGAAATCTGGTCTGATTGTCCTTAAAGTATAACTTGGCTTGTTCCCATAAACGTTTATAATCCACAGATCCTTCAATATATTCTCGAAAATAGCCTTTCGACTGAAGACTTTTCACATAGGCCTTCCAAGAAGGTGAATTTTCTTCATCTTGTGCATCTTTAGCTTGAGAGGCCAAAATTTCAAAGCCACAAGCCAGTTTTATACCCAATAAATCTTCCTTGTACTCTTCGCTACTTGGACTGCCTGACAAATTCCAACCGATTTTACGATCAGGTACATAACTACTGTGCATTATCATGGCATATAGACATTTTGTAAAACAAACATTGCTGCGCACTCGTTGCTCAGGTGGGAAATATCGCATAGAACGACAGGCTCTCATGTCTATAGGATCACGTTCGCAGAACGCCCTCACAGCAGAAGCTATCAACCATGGCTGCTTTTTCAAAATCATTGCCACTCCCAACGGTAAACGTGCAATTTGGTGGTGCAAATAAGTATTTTCTACTTTTTCAAACTCATTAATTCTTTCGTCAATACAGTTCTGTATTTCCTTGGACACTTTATAGAGAGTACAATTGTTTTGTAGTTTTGCTACAGCCGTTGCCAAAGATAGTATTTTAGCGGAATTCGATGGTGAATTCTGCACCAAATGCATACAGCCATTTGCCAAATATACTCTCTGTTCGCAAGTATCGGGATTTGCCCATTTAGGTAAAACATCAGCGGCTTCGATTAACAAAAATTCACCATCTGAGTCTACAACTCTAGCAATAATATTGTCAAGTTGTTTCGTTAGTTGTGTCAATATATAAACGATAAACCATTCGTCGGCAATGTTGTCACCATAATGCGTAACACCATGTAAATGGGGCGGCAGAGAATCTATGGTGTGAAAAATATTGAATGTAATGTGGAGAAATTTTATTGGCTAAAGAAAGAAGAGCCAAATAACATTGAAACTGATTTTATGAATGAAAGAGAAAAGAATGAACTTGTGTATTCTCATGAGTTAATGCAACATCAATGAAATGTCACTAAAAATAAATATTTGAAATTATTACGCCGAGGGAAAACCTTTAATGCTGTATTTTCTTATACACTTATTCTTTTATAAGAATTATACATAAATGTAAGTGCATCCGCATGTATGTATGGGAACATATACATAGTATGTAGGTATGTATGTATGTAAGTAGATACATATTTAAGTACTTAAACACACATATTGATTTTGAAAATTTCCACTTCTAGAAATATATTATGTATTAATTTACAATCGAATTTTGAAAATTAATCAAAACATATAGTTTGTGTCACAAGCAAATAAATAACAGATTCAATCAAAGAGAAACAAAAATAACAAATTGTGGTCATGAACAGTATTATTTTGAATTAATTCAATATATTTTATATACGTATTGAATACATGTATGAAAGGATACATAATTTAAGCATAAAGGCGTTAATATTTGCTTAATCTTTTTCAATAGAATAGAAGTTTGATATAATTATTTGAAATACAGTTGAAAAAAGGGTGATAGTCAATGCACTTTGATTCGTAAAAAATAAATGAAATATATAGATGAAACAAAGAAATGAATATGTTTTGTTTGTGATGTCCTTTTCGGCTTGAGGGCTTTTTTATAATAAAATAATATTAAAATTTTTCTTTTAATATATATTTATTTCTCCGATATTTCGACCAACTCTGTTGGTCATCTTCAGGGAATTACAAATTTCTAAAAAGAAAAAAACAAAAAACTACTTAATATTAAATTATTATTTATTGTTGTTGTTGTAAACAATTTAATATTAAGTAGTTTATTTGTTTTTTTTTTTTTTTTTTTGTTTAGAAAATTGTAATTCCCTGAAGATGACCAACAGAGTTGGTCGCAATATCGGAGAAATAAATATATATTAAAAGAAAGATTTTAATATTATTTTATTATAAAAAAGACCTCAAGCCGAAAAGGACATCACAAACAAACAAAATTTAAACAAAGAAAGTTAGAGGAATGATTTACGTCTGTAATGGTTCCAATGTGTACTACTTATGATAGCCTGTGGCCACTCCGTAAGATCTTGAATATAAAAAGAGGCTGTTAGGAATTGTTAGCTGTTGCGGGTACAAATAAATAATGCATCCTACATCCAATCATCAGTAGACTTCAATCTAATTCCAAAAAACCATAAAACTTCCACTAAGAGATTCTTAAAAAAGAACACAGTTCAATTTTTTTCAGATTTGTATTGACAAGAATTTGTATCTTATTCAAACGTAGAAATAAATTTTTTTAATAAAATAATGAATTTATAAAATAAATTTCATATTACAATAGTACAACGACAGTATGTCAAATAGTTAATTTATTATTAATAATGAATTTAAATAACACACAGATCTAGTGCACCATAGCACAAGCTATATTTATATTCTAGTTCTTAATATGGTGAAATGTCTACTATTCTAAAAAGTGGCATTTATTTAGAACATTTTCTGAAATGCTTTACGACATAAAGGGCTTTGCAATATTTTTTCATTCATTTTCCAATTATCTTTAACCAAATTTTTTGCAAAGAAAATAATGAAGAAGATACAAAGTTTCACGAACACTAACGTTGACGCCCAACTCGCATTTTTGCAGAAAATTTCATGATATATTTAATTAAAGAGGCCATATTAATTACTGGTATATTAAAGGTTTCAGTTTTTCTGCAGAAGCAGTGGATCAAAATCTATAGTCATTTGGCGCTAAACTCAAACAGGTGAATGCAAACTTTTTAATATTATTTAGCTAATATAATATATTATAGATAGTCTCACAAATAAAAAGACGTTAATATGAAAAACAAATTAAAAAATATAAATACATGAGTATATGCATATTTATGTACACGAATGAGGGTACATATCCACACATCTAAACTCATTATAATTAATAACTTAAAAGCCCGTGGCATCTTTGTTTTCATTCCTTGAAATACCCACAAAAACTAATCAAAGACATATACATTCATACAATAATTGTCTTTAGAGAACAAAGGTGGACTGAAAAATTTTTTACCAATACATACTTATAAATATTTATTACCAAAGGCTTGTAGTGATGATGAAGATAATTATCATGTATTACTTACCTTCCTGTACATTATTGCTACTATTTGCTGACCTTTCCTTTGTTGTTGACTCATCATTCAGTAGGATCTCCTCTTTTGTACATGTTCGTATACACAATTGGAATTCATCTTTATGCCATATATATTTACGTTCATTTATTATGGCTTTTGCCACTTTCATGCAATGTTCCCGGACGTCTTCCAACTGTTTGCGTAGATTATGTTCATGTTCACTGTCATTGTCAGTTATGATTTCAAGCTTGGGAAATATATAATATTCCACATAATCGTCTTCTCTTACAAATTCCAAGTTGGCACCAAATATTTTATTCATTTTCACTTATAATTTTTAGGAATACTTCTTGTTATTTGCACAACCTGATATTGATAGACCACCAATTGAGTACAAAGAAAACACGTTTCTGTTGGAATTGTCTTTTCACAACAGACAGTTTTGTTGATCACTTAATTCCTTCGTAACGTTAAAAAACTTTTCTGTTGTGCTTTAAACAATTATTTATGTTTTAATAAGTATTTCCTCGGTTTTTTGTCTGAAACATTAATAAAACACACTTTTTGTATCCCTAAATGTTTAGAGATAACAGTTTTAATTGTTTTAGTGATGTTTTAATTTTGATAAGTGCTATCGATAGCTTTGATGTATCAGAGTTGTAGTCAAAGGTGAGTGTAAGTTACAGGTGCTCTCAAAGTGAACCGTTAATTTTACGAATATAATATATCAGTTATAACAGTGGATTTTGTTAATAATAATTTGATATAAAACGGGAAATGTTGCTGCGAATTTCTTTGGGGGAAATACATTCTTCCTGTATTATATGGGCGAAATTTATCAATATTATTGCAATGCCTGTTTTTAATCCGAAAAGTTTTTTTCGCAGCTTTAATCTGTAACACTCAGAGGCTCTGACCCATAGCTCCTTCTATGTATATTAAGCTAAAAAGTAGGTTTTTATTCATCATCTAAAACACATATCTATATTGACATTATTTTTTCAATCAACTGTTGTCTTGGACGTTCAAATAAAGTTTCGAAACTCAAGCGAAACCGAAACGAATGCATTTTTCCGTCGCCTGAAATCGATTCGGTTTAAGTAGCCTGACTACATACTAGGAAATAAAAGTCTCGTATTCATTAAATAATTTGACCGAGAGGCTGCAGCAACCTTCGGAAACCCGTTCAGTTTCATTAAAGAAAATGGCCGAAAGACTGCAACTACCTTCGAAAACAGTGGACTGTTGATATTAATACATCAATCAGCTTTCTCTATAACTATTTCTCAAGACCGTATCCAGTGTTTAGTAGATATAATAAATACTAATCAATGGCTGTTTACTTAAATTAACTAAAGCCCGAATTTAATAGTCTATGCAAGATTTCAAAGGTTTTAATTAATTCAATAAAATTGGTGTTGTAGAAATTTATTGTTTGCCAAATTACTTTATTGCCGGATGAAGATTCAATATTTGTGACATATATACACATGTCGTATACGTTCAATTGCTTATTATAATTAAGATTAAAATTTACGAGTTAATGAATTTGTTTTAACTAATTATTTTATAAAATATATAGTACATGAAGTATTTATTTCTTTAGTTTATGAAAAATTTATCATTATTTTTAATGGCAAAATTTACATTCGATAAAAGTTCCAAAATAAATATTAAATACTTTCCTATAATATTGCATAAGATTTGAATAATATTTACAAAGTTGTAACAAACGTGGACAATACAATATTACAAGAAAAGAATATATCACAAATTTAAGATATGACACAAGTTTAAAGATACGTTTACCAACAGAAAATTAAACAAATATTATTTGTTATATTAAGTAAAATCTTAGACATTAGAGGTTCTGATTTACATTCTTAATATCAAGAGTGACTTTCTGTGCTTTACAAATACAGTAGAGTAGACAAAAGATGAGTTGTGCTTTAAATTTCGATAATACATCGAATATAACAAAAAAAAATCTTAACAAAAGCTATTTACTAAATATTTCGTAAATTGTAAATAATGGCATAAATTTAGTTACTTGAGTTTGTTAATAAGAAATAAAACAACATATTTATTGCCTATTTTCTTTTTGGCTGTATAAATTGTAAGTAATTAAGAAATATATTGCATGCTTTTTGGTTTCAATTGTTTTAGTTTTTCTTATAGTTATTTATGTAAAGAATCCTATCTGTTTTCGGCTTCTATTAGAGCAAGAACGTTACTTTTAGGGTCTGGGGCCAAAGAGCTCCAAGTAGTTTCTTTACATAAAGGCAGCTTTTCAAATGCAACTGTATTCAACTGAGTAGCGGCTTCATTAACTGCACAAATCTCTCGAATATGATGAAATTTCGCTGTCAAATCGTCTATCCATTCATAAAGTTCATCCCCCGTCTTTAGAGCATTATGAGCTGCCAATTTTTTCAAGTGGTCTGATTCTTCAAAGCTGGGTATATACTGCATCCAATCTTGAGGCAATGCAAAATCCTCATCCAAGGTAACCCCGTCGCCAGCATTAACTAGACGAGCCCGATCTGCTTGTATATTCCCGCCGTTATAGATTGCTAAAGGAGTTATAAGAAATTTAGTCTGAGCGTAAATACCCGTGCGTCCTATAAGTTTTGCGGTCCAAACACCAGGAGTTAAGGGTTGTTTAAGTAAGGCTTTGGAGTAGTTAATATTATCAGTTTGTGTATCTTCTATGTGTAGCTCATTAAAGTCTTGTAAACGACCCATGGGATCAACCCACAATAAGGTGAGATTATAGGAATGGGAAGTATCTTTAGGTGAAGGTGAACCTAACCCCAAAAAGGTAAATGTTAATACTAAGTCTGTGTAGGGTCCGAGGAATTTTTGCAAATTCCGGCATAGCTGCTCTTTCTGATCATATTCCGAAGAGATCTCAAAGTTTTTTAAACGTTTAGAAAATTTGGAATTTTTTGCATATTTAGCATATTGTATTGGACGTATGCGTGCTTCCAGTTCATAAGGTGTGTTATTGTGAGCATCCAATGTTTGAAACCTTATTAAGTAGCCCTTATATTGATCATTATGCATATAGTGTGTTAATTCTAATACCTTATGGTTCTTAGTATTCCATTGCTTGCATAATTTTCTTACGATGCTTTCTGCTATTGTCAAAGTGACATCATCAAGTTTGGTTCTTTTATCTTCATGGTGGTAGAAACTCTGCCAGTAGGCTAATAAATTAGGATAGTCTTGCGAATAGGGACCATAGAGCCATTCTTCTAATTTTAAAAGTATAGCTTGGTTGATAATGGGTTCGAACTTCCGTGCAAAATAAAGCATTTTATTTTCGGTGTTTTGCAGGCGAGACCAATCTTCTGGTTTAAAATCATTTGGACTGCAACCGCACCAATCAACTACATGTTTATATTGGCATTTACAACCCAATTTGCGTTTCCAATTGGTAACATGCAAGTTATTGTCTACATAAGTGCCACAAAACTTGGAATTTCGTAGCACTGTGTGGAAAAATGATTCAGCTGGTAGTAAAGTGTGTCTAAATATGACCAAAAGACCTCTAAGTAGCTCATCTGATTCCTTGTTTTCTAGAACATATTCCACAAAAGGCCTGGATAGGCCTATCCAATCTGAGCCACCATCGATTTGTATTCCAGAAGGCAGCTTACGATCTCCTATCCTCCACATATGGGTATCACATTCCACAAATGTTTTATCCAAACCCTGTTTTTGTATAAAACGTTGAGTTTCGCGTCCATGGCTCTTTACAAAGTTGCGATTTCGGTTTGCTGTTAAGAACTCTTCAAGTTTGTCTAGCTTTTTAACTGGAAAATCACTTTCGCTTAGATTAATTACGAAATCCCACTGGTAGGTAGATTTTAAAAGATCATCCATGCATTTCAAAAGCATAGTCAGTAGAGAGGCACCTCCCCATATGGTAGCGAAACGGGTACGGGCTAAGCGAATATTAGGAAATTTTGGTTCAAGTTCCAAGAGTTTACGATATAAATAATCTTGGCGCTAGAATTAATAGAATAAATAAATTGTAATAGAAAGATGAAAGCACGTCAGTTTGAACTGTGCATATTCCACTATTTACTAAGATACATTATTTGCTTTGCTTGTAGTTTCAATTGCAATTTACATAAATGTGCATTTTAATTACACTAATCTACTTTAAACTGAAAGTTGTAGTTTTACCTAGACAAAAAAAAACTTGTTGTCAGAAACAACTTTGAATAGTGAACTTACCTTGTCCACATGTATATAGAAGACATGTTGAGGTGCATATAGAGCCTTCAATAAACGATAGACTTGGCGCAGAGCACGACCATTCAGTGTTAACACAAACGCCACTTTTATACGTTCGTTAGTGTCGGGTTTAATACTAGTTTCTGCAATCTGTGCTGAAAATTCTAAAAAAAAAAAATCTTGTTTTTAACTGCATTTTTGTTATATGTAATTTTTCTACGGCTTGTTACAAAATTTTGCTGTTTTAAACTAATGACTAATTTAACCCAGAACAGCTTCATAGGAGTTTTGCTAGCTAATATTACTTTAGAAGAGCGAACTTTTCAGGAGGGAATATTTTCATATTGGCTCTTTTAAACACGAGCCACAGATATAATGCAATATTTTATATTCAATTATACTAATGACTGGTTTTTAGAAAGATGTTTAGGAAAAACTTTTCAGCCATGAAAATGAATTAGTTAGAATTGCTTTGACATTCATACTTTATGAAAAGTACTATAAAAATATTCGTAGTATCCATAAATAATATTTTATATAAAAGGACTCTTCACAAAAGTTCATTTTATGTACATTTTTAATGTGCTTTCCCAAAATATATTTTTAAGAACTTTTTTAAAATGCAAAAAGACTAAAAATATTTTTTCAAAGCAACTTTTTGAAGTTATTTCAAAGAGGAATTTTGTTGAAAACTTTTCATAATTTTTCTAAAGAAACTTTAAAAGAATCTTATCCCTTATTATTATTATTATTATTATTATTATTATTATTATTATTATTATTATTATTATTATTATTATTATTATTATTTATCCTTTTTGTCAGCTTCGGTTAAAGATGTCATTTAGTTTAAATTATTTTAAGTTACGCACCAGTACTATATTGGGTTAAAAATGCTTATTCCACAACTAGTTCAAATATCAAAGTAGAACACAATTCGTTAATTAAGAGTTTAATAACCCGTATAAAAAACAACAAAGAACATAAAAACAAACAAAAAAACTGGTTCAAATTATGATGCAAATTTTGTATTGAAAATTGCATATGTTTAATAAATAGTAATCATTTTGCATGAACACGTTTAATATAGGGTGCTTCGTTCCAAAATAGTTTATTCAATAGTTTCTCAAAAGTAAAGTATGCTTCGCGATAATGCATAAGTAGGAATAATGTAAAATAGTTTAAATATAGAAAGTCTTATTTTCTCGATAATTACGACCAAGAAATAAATGAAATAATTTTTCATTTAAAAAATATGTAGTTATCTAGTATGCAGAAAATGTATTTTCATAAAAACTAACTAAAAGGAAAAGAAACTTTGGAAAAGGTACATATATCAGCTAATTTGATAATATTATTGTGGTGAAATTGTCTACCTTTACCCATGTGCCTGTTTTGGTTCAATTTTCTGAACACAGAAGGAGAGCAATTATTCTGAACAAAATAGGTACTTTCACTCGACGAGAAAAAAAATTCAGTTTATTTTATATTGATCATTCATACTCTCCATGAATGTAATACTGATTTTAATCAAATCATTCACTTCATGAAAATGCCATTGAATGGTTCCAGTTGAAGGATACGAGGCCGTACGTTGTTTTAAACAAATCTCAGTATACAAGCTACGACATAAAGAGAAAAAATTTAAGTACTTCTTGTAATTAAAGCCGTCGAGAGAATTTGATCATTTAAGTATGTGAAGTTAAAGCATTTACAAGCCATATGCACATTCGTTTGTGCAAAGAAACATAATAGAAAATTATACTCACTTGATATACCCGTTTCGTATATATTAATGGCGTAAAAACCTCCACAAATCTCATGCGCATCACCCGAACATTTCATATTACACTTAGAATCGGCTAACTTTACAGCATCTGTTGGTGGATCGTTCCCACAAAAACACTCGGACCCATATTGAACGCCAGCATAAGGAAACCCAGACTGAAGGCATAACTTAATACATTTATCAGGAGTATTTGATGATTTGAAATTTATAAAGTAACCGGACAAAATACGAAATTCTTTCTCATCGCGAAAACAACCTAGTTGAGTTCTGGCGCTATGATTCCCGGGTGGGCAGTGGCTAGGAAGGTTAGTTGCATAAAACTCTCCAGACTGAATTGCACAAGCAATTTGAGCGATATGTTGCCGGCAGTCTTTAGTTTTGGCTCGCTGTAGGGCAGAGATAGCATCTTTTGATTGTATGGTACAGTCAGGAGTAAAACCCAATTGCTTTATTGTTATTGAAGACAATAGTGCTCCATCGGTCTGTAAACTTAAAGCAGCAGATCGCATGCGAGGCATTAAAGCAGCATTCGAAGAATCCTCATCATCACTTACGGAGTTATATTGAGCTCCTATACGATGTATTTCTTTGGGCGCAGACAAGAGAGCGGGATTTTTGACATCGAGTGTTTCACCGGACGTTAGATTGGGTAGACTTAGAGATTTATAAGCTAAGAAAATCTGTATGCCGAATATAACCAAACCCAAGAAAAAGAATATTTTATATCGGCACAACAGCCGCCACACAAGGCTCTCCGCCATAGCAGACGTAAAAAGTGGTTGTATCACGCAGTTGATTGGGAATAAGTAAAGCAGTTTATAAAACTGTGTGGGTTCTTATTTATTGGTAATAACGCAGCCAAAATATACACAAGATTTAACATGACAAATGCTTTTTCACAAACACTTTGATATAGCAATAAAGAAAATGCACATATTAACAATAGAGTAGAAGGTTGCCTATGAGTGGTTTCTTTGGAATTAGACTGCACGCATTTAATTTCTTAAAAACCTTTTCATTTTAAACATGATTATGACGAATGTTTAAATTTATAAATAATATTATATATCAATATATTACACTAAAATTGCTGATATTACAATCGAATTTTATAAACTTTTAAGACAGCTAGTAAGAATGCAACTGATTTTTGCCATAAATGAAAATATTATTATACGATCTTACCAGACGGTTTAAAAAGTTCCCCATTCCAAAATATTAGCGTACCTTATGGTCGTATCATGTGTTGCTTATTGCAATTCATATAATATATCAAGATTTTTATTTATATCAGTTGTGTAATTTACCATAGCACCAGTAATTAAATAATTAGTATGTAAAATTATATATTTATAGTTGTGCAGTTCTATAGAGTTGAGAGTAGCTCTCTACTTAAAAGGAAATCAGCTAACACTTAGGCATTACTACTGTACGAAAACACTATGCTTGCCCAATACCCAATAATTGTAGCATACCACTACCCGATTTCTTAATTCCCAAATTCCACAATAGTGTGCTAAAAGTAATGTTAAACCACGATAGCTCTTTCTTTTATAAAACACACAGCTGATTTGTAATTGTGAATTAACACTGTTTACAGTAAATGAAAATATTTGCAAGAGAGCTATAGCGAACCAAATACTGAATTAATATATCTTTCTATTCTGTAAAATAATTAACAAAATATTGTTTTTTCTTATCATCAATTGATATTTAGTATGGTTGACCCTAATCGTAAAATCAATCGCCTAACAGACAAAGATATTGAGTTCTTGGAAGAATGTGAGCGCGAGTTTAGCACGCGCTTTACCAGTGAAGATGCCGAATTTATGGAGCATTGCATAAAGCCTTTAGATGATCCACCAATTATAGAAAATTGGAACACTGGTGGTGGTGACTTTTCCCGAAACGATAGAGGCGGCCGCTTTCATAATCGAGGAGGCAATCAAAGAAATTGGCGCAGCAACTTTCATAGAAGAGGGGGACGTGACAACAATAGAAATAGTCATGGATCAACTGATAATTATATTAACAGAAATCTAAAACGTTATCATACAGCGGCTAGTACAAGTAACCACCCACCTATGAAAATTAGAAGAGATTATAATAATTTTGTTGCTGCTTCAAAAGACGATTAGATATAATGGATATTAAAAATGTCAAATTGTTTTATAATAAAGTTTTTAATTTTTCTGTGTTACTGGGTATGCTTGCATGCATACACTTTAAGAAGAATAAATGCGTTCATAATTTTGCATTTTAATTATTAACGAGAGATATATCTACATACCATAAAACCCCTAAAAGTCCGTAACTCAATAGACTTCTGTAATATTTCAAAATGTTACCATTTCTAATATAAAAATGGGTAAGTGTGGCGAAGCAGTTGTTTCCATTACTCTGTTTAACATATTAAATGAAATAATCAATTCTGCAATTCAATTCAATGTAAAGTTCTATTTCCAAACATTAAAAGCGATAAAAACACAATTTTTCGCACTATGTACGTATGTATAAATAAAAAGATGTTGTTAATTTTAAAAACTTATAAAAATTCATTTGTTTTATTCAAAACCATTTGATACACCTAATTTTAAGCCAATTCTGTTTTCCCCAACATGTGCATAAAAAACAGCCTCAAATATTTAAATCTTCATCGGGATCTTCTTCGTCAAAGTCATCAGCAGCGTCAGGTGTATAAATAATATTGCTTTCTGTAGCCTCCATAGCTCTGAAACAATACAAATATACGCATATAATTTTCAGCTGTTCATACTCTTGGGCATGTAAACATTTTAGTCCACTCACTTTTCATATGGCATTTTCAGTGCATTCCTAGCAACTATTTCCTCTTCGTCTAACTCAATCTTGAATGTGCCCATTTGTTCTGGCTTTTGACCATCCATATTCTCTGCGTTTGGCTGGCTTGATTTTTCAATATTTTGTTTTAATTGTACTTTGATTTCAGATTTGCTTTTGGAATATGTATAGTATTTAAAAGTAACTCCACCACCTGGCTTACATAGCAAAAGGGACATTTCGTTGTTTGTTATAAAATGAAGTACCATATCAGCCATATGTTCGAACGCCGCAACAACATACTGAGAATGATAGTGATTTATATGTGGCAAGGAAATCCAAAGAAAGGTACGCTTAACATATTCACATTTTAACAAGTCGGAAAGGAGTTCAAATATAGATGAAACTTTTTGGTATGACAAAAAATCTGACAGGTTAGGTAGCACAACATTCCATAATTTACAATCCTCTGGTGGCTTTACATTACACTCACCGAGGAAATTTCGTAATGTGGATGGATCATTTAGTTGTTCATTAATAGGAAGTAGTTTTATGTAACAATCTTCACCTTGTTCTTTGAGAATATTTGTTATAAACTTTTGAGAAATTCGCTCATGACCCAATTCATCTGGTGGAAATTAATATGTACAGATGTATATTATTTTAAAAGATTAATATCAAACCACTACATACCTTTGATTAAAACAAACTTTTGTTTGGTAACTATTAAATTAGAAAGCATTTTTTCAATAAAAACGGTATATAACTTTGATATAAGATAATTTTTGGCAGAATTTATACTGTAAAGCAAAATATTAGCTAATATGTACAAATGTGTGTGAGGATTGAGTTGTTTACGGCACGTTGCAATGCTTTTGTTGTAATATTGCTTAATATACAAAAACATCTGTTAAGTTAAACAGCATTTTCAATCACAATAGAAGTAGGTCAGGTGGCGGATATTACAGGTATTTGTAATAAATAGTCCTGACGTTCAAAAAAGTGTCATATAAACTCCTTTCTGCAGGGAAGTTTATCAAACTTGGACATAGTTTTGACATAACACATATTATTTGTTGTTTACCTTAATATAATTGGATATATATGGTCTCGTTTTGTTAATTGTGAAGCCGAATGTTATATTTAGTCAGCCAAAGAGAACGTTACATAATGTAATAGTGTGGCCTCAAAATACTAAAAATTTGTTTCTTAATTCAGACAAGTGTTGATAGATTTAAATAATTTCCAAGAATATTAGATTCTATGACACTTCCTATTAGTTTTCGTTTTTATCTGAATCCATATATTATTTATTAGTATTTAGGAGTTTAGTGGCTTTTTTGGAAATAATCTCTTCAACTCAATACATGAACACAAAATAATTATATGTTGTTATATTTTATGTTTCAAATAGGTTAATTTAACGTTTACATCTGGCATTACATCGACGTTTATATATGTATATGCAAAAGGGCGTAGGTGGTGGGTGGCCTTGAAAACTTGTTGCTTTGCATAATCACACTGCCTGACGTACGAAAGTAGGATAAGAGAAAATCTACTGTTCTTTTAAGGGAGACAATTAAGTGGCCACATGTTGACATACTGTGAAAAGATATGTATGCAGGATTTTTCACTTCTAACGTCACTATTAAAAAAAAAAAAACTTGGTCAGCTTAGTACCACAAAAATAGAGATAAATTATTTCTGTGTTACTATTCATTTAAAAGAAGTCAAGATATAGAAAGCCATTGTGATTAACTATAAATATATACGCAAATAATATTAAACTACTTTAGTTATGTTGCCTATATTTTGTAAGTAACTGTTACTGTGCTATTTAGATGACATATTGTGTGTGTTAAACAAACACAAGTTATAATTCATAAGCCTTTTCGCATTATATAACAACATGTGCATACATGTACATTCATATGTAAATTTATAGATGATTAAATGTGTTCGTATGTATATGTTTGAAATGAGTATGCATCTTCAAGATCCTGGTTTTCTAAGAGTTTTATATATATATCTTAATATATTGACTTTTTCTTATCAAAATAAACAGCCAGTCCTTCCTGCCGATATAAGTGGAAATTTGTGAATTGTGACTGTTATTATGGAAACCAAAATAAACGATTTGGGCTGTAACATCGCTTATATATAATATTAGGATATGCGATTAGTTTCCGGATTGTTGCCTTTTTGTTTCCCGGAAGTCGGCATTTTCGGATATTCAACTAAATTTGGTTTTCACTGTCTAAATGTGAATGTAATTATGTATACATATATTCCTTAAGGAATATATGTACATATATATACATATATATATATATATATATATATATGTATATATATATACATATATATACATATACATATATACATATGGATATAGTGAAATTATCTACATTTTTTGTTGCAAAGATTATTTGCACAATTTTTACTTCAACTGGCAGTAATACCCACAAAAAAGCTTATCAAGTGATATGTATGTATTATTGCTTTATATCCCAACTTTCCTATATACATACTTAAAAAAAATAGGAATACTCTAAGGAACATACATATGTACATACACATATGCATACATATATGTACATAACAATGTACATTTCTGGCATCAGTATCTATTATCAAAAATACTCTTAATAAATGTCGAAAATGAAACAATAAAAAAAGTCCAAATAAAACTCACTCTCCTCTCCCGTATTTTCAAATCAATTGTTTTCATACCCACATATAGAAAGAAGAAAGAACTGTTTTTGCAATGTTTGTTAGTCTTTTTCGTGCGCTTGAAGAGTGTTTTTGTTGAAATGCAGGTTAAAGTGAAACTTGTTGACATTAAATATATATAACAAATATATAACTCCAAATATTATTAACTAATTGAATATTGATATCTTCTATATTTGCACGCAGCCATTTTTCAAGGTAAGTCCAAAATACTTATATACTTTCATAGTTTATAACAACAACAGGTTTTTTTGTGCTTCCAAGAGCACATATTGTGAAAACGTAATTTGTATGCAAGTACATACACATGCACATATGTAGTAGGCACGTAGTGTGTATGTATGTACATAGATGTTTTTTGTTTATACATTTCACTGTTAGACATTTCTATTTCTTTGACACGTTACCGAAAATGAATCCCAAAAATAAGAGAACGGCGGCATATTAATAGAGTTGGTTTAGTGACCAGAGCTGTCAAATATATATTTCTGTTACGCCAAAATCAATATAAAAATTGATAACACAATTGATAAAAATTTTTTATTACTTAGCAACTATTTATGTGCATTTTGTATAATAAACATATATATATATATATATATATATATATATATATGTATGTATATATATGTATGTATATATATATATATATATATATATATATATATATATATATGTATATATATATATATATATATATATATATATATATATAAATATGTATATACAAATGTATATATTATATAAGCTGATTTTTATGAATATCGTCATAAAACAATTTAATAAAATATAAGAAACAAATTGCCGACGTATATAAAATCTTCAAAAACTGTATCCCATAAAACGTTTACATTGCAAATATAGAGGATCACAATTCAAAATCAATATCTTGGCATCGCGGTGCCTTCTTCCAGATAGATATTTTCTCTTAACATAAACATATTATATTTAATGTTCTTGATGTATCCGAAATTTTATGTTTATATTGGCCTTAAAGATTTAATGGTTTCTTTCAACACAAAAGAGCAAACTATAGGGTGTTTTTTATAGAGTGATACAAGTTTAAATAATAATAAAACATAGTAATATATTTTTGATATCAATGAAACGGTCTTTATTAAATAGAAAATTTCATGACATTAATGTTTAAATATGATTTCGGCCATGTGGACGCCACGGCTGGCGCGTACAAGGCCCAATCTGGAACACCAATTTTCACAAACAGTAACATTCTGACCATCATCGTTTTTGAAGACATATGGGCCAATGAAAACATAAGCCAGTCCATAACGCGCACCAAACAGTTATTTTCAGTGGATGTGATGATGTTTCGACCAAAGCTTGTGGATTCTCCTCACTCCAAAGGCGACAATTCTGTTTATTTACGTACCCATTCTACCAAAAATGGGTAATCATGAGGTAACTTTCAATCTGAAATGGCCCACAATTTCGATAATTATTCACAACTTGGTAACACCCCTGTGAAGATTTTGTGAAATTATTTTTTAAGAGTTTCAACAGAGACGTGCTCGTGACATGCCATCACGGAGTTTTCATAATGTATCGTGTAAGAATAATATATTTTTTATACAGTACAAATTCACAATCATGCTCGATCATGCTCCATTTCATCATGTAGATGTCTTCATATAATGCGATGAGTTAGATAACCATTTACACACATACTTTAATATTAATATTGTTAATATGACTAAAGGAAAACTATAAAAAAGCAAGAGATCACTTCACTGTTTTTTTTTTTTTTTGTAATATTTGACACATGATGCGTACAGTTGGAAATATCCCCACGTAAATATTTACTTCACTTGTTAAGTCAAACACTGCATTTAACGCTTGACTGAAATGATTGTTAATTACAATCACAAAAAACAAATGAGTGAAGTGACCAAGAACCTGCACATATCTTGAAAAAATAAATATCCATATTTTATAAAATGAAGAGAACAAAATTCACGTCAGAAAATAAATAATTATTCCGACATTTACTAGGGCGTTGTGTAACACTTGACTTACATGCATGGAACTAAATATATACTTTTATAAAATAGAAACGATTAGGACGGATGTGCTGAAAATTTTTAATGCAAGGGATGGATTCACATAATTAAATACATAATATGTATTCAATTGTATGTATATGTATATACATACATCCATACATATGTATTTCCGTGTCTAGTAAGTCAATCAAACTACAGACATAAATATGTATCAAAAAAAGGCAGGCGCACAGTTTCCATCATATATTAATAACTAAATTAATTTTTTCCTTAAAAAGAAGCTTCTATAATCTAGTGGCTAATCATGTTATGAGCTTATTGACGAGATTTTAAATAGTAAGAAGAAACTCATTTTAAATTGAATTAAATATAATTTGAATTAAATATAGGGTGTTTTTTTATAGAGTGATACAGCTTTGAGTTGGCATCACTGCTTTATTTGACCACCCATTTAACAGCTGATAGTTGCTTTTTGTTTAGTTTCCCTTGACATTTTATTATGGATCGACTTACACCAGAGCAACGCGTGCAAATTGTGGAAATTTTTAATCAAAATAATGGTTCTGTTCGTGATATTGATTTTGAATTTCCATTCAAAATTTTATTTTCCGATGAAGCCCATTTTCGGTTGAATGGGTACGTAAATAAACAGAATTGTCGCATTTGGAGTGGGGAGAATCCCCAAGCTTTTGTCGAAACACCATTACATCCAAAGAAAATTACTGTTTGGTGTGCTTTATGGGCTGGCGGAGTCATTGGCCCATATGTCTTCAAAAACGATGATGGTCAGAATGTTACTGTCAATGGTGAACGGTATAGGAACGTGATTCGAACTTTTTTCGTACCTCAATTAGCTGGCATTAATCTTACTGATCCGTTCCAACAGAACGGAGTCACATGCCACACAGCAGGCGCTACAATTAATTTACTCAAGGAAACTTTTGACGAAAAAATAATTTCACGAAATGGCCCGATTAATTAGCCCCTAAGATCGTGTGATTTAACCCGATTGGATTTTCTTTGGGGTTATGTAAAGTCACTTGTCTACGTCGATAAACCACAAACAATTGAACACCTGGAAATCAACATTCGAAGAGTTATCGGCGAGAGACGGTCGCAAATGCTGCAAAATGTTTGGTTGAAAATTGGTGTTCCAGAGTGCGCCTTGCACGCACCAGCCGTGACGGCCTCATGGCCGACATCATATTTAAAGATTAATGTCATAAAATTTTCTATCCAATAAAGACCGTTTCATTGATATCAAAAATATAGTACTACATTTTATTATGATTTAAACTTGTATCGCTCCATAAAAAACACCCTATATAATTTGAACTAGGTTAGTTTAGGTTAGTTTGAAAAGAGGGGCATGAATGATCCCAATCCACTCAGGATTACACTTAGGCATCTCAGGCCTAACTAAATTTGAAGTAATAATTTTTTCAAAACAAAAACTTTTAAAACTGTTCGAAATGGCGGGCGGAAGATTAACAACCGATAATAAAACTTTGATCTTCAGCATACTACATATATGTATACACACATACATATATACAGAAGTAATATAAACAAAAAATTAAATAAAACTAATCAAGCTTGTGGTCGTTTTTCGTAAAATATTATTTAGTCTAATTTTTATTCAATATTTCGTTAACAGGTCGTTTCTTTTCGTTAACGAAATATTGAATAAAAATTAGACTAAATAAAATTTTATAAAAAACGATGACATGCTTGATTAATCTTATAATAAACTTATAAGATCAATAAAAATAAACCAACAATTAAATAAAACTTTAAATCATATTCCACAAAAGCGAAATATACGTAGACAGACTTCATTTAACCCCATTTTTAATGTACCACTACGAAAATTAAAAATTTTCAAAAAAACAGCAAATTATCTGTGTTACGCCGTTTTGAAAATACTGAGTTCTCAGCAGATCTCGATGTTTTGCGGTCCCAGGAATTATTATTAATTATATTATATAATTATATTAATTATGAAAGTCCGTCACTATCTGTGTATGTCTGTATGTGTGTATGTTTGTATGTATATGCGTCTGTGTAAGTATGCGACCCGCTTATAACTTTGGAACGGCTTAACCGATTTTAACCAAACTGATGGTTCTGCTGAACTTGGATTTTCTATTAATTTGAAACAATTCGAACCGATAGATTTCAAGAAATAAAAAAAATACTTAAAAAAATTTTTTAATAAATTTTAAACGTCTGAACCGATACATTTCAAAAACTAATCAGCACTCAAGATTAAAAAAAAACAACATTTGCCACTGCCAAAATCGGTTAATCCGTTCGTGAGATATCGTGAATGAAAAAAGAAGTCGTAAAAAGTGATTTTTTAAACACTCCGCAAGTATCCAATCAGTTAGTGTTCTCGATTCTTTTATAGCAATTACCGTTTATCACGTGGGTATCCGTTGGATTGAAAATTAAAATAATAGTGTTTTAGCTCGAAGAGAATAGCACAAAAATCAAGTTAAAATTTCTTTGCAGTTAAAATTAGGGGAAAGTTGCAGGGATGGCCTTTAGGGTCCATTCTTTTCATAGTAAAAAATGTTTTTTATAGGAACTCTTTTTTTGGAAAAGTACACTTTTCCAAAAAGTACCTGTGCTAATATATATATATATATATGCTAATATATATATATATATATATATATATATATATATATATAATATATATATATATATATATATATATATGTATATATAAATATATATATATATATATATATATATATATATATAACCCATTTCCGAATAATTGTTTGAAAAAAGCAGCTCGACAATCTTCATTTCATTTTCTATAAAACCGCAATATTAAAAACCACCGGGCTATTTTCGACTTATCTCCCTATTCGTATTCTAAAATAAATTATTATTTTAAGTAAATCAAACAACAACTAAAAATCAATATATATATATATATATATATATATATATACATACATATAAATTAATAAGAAATAATTTAAACAAAAGATTTCGCTTATATGCAGCATATTCCCGTGCTGGTCCTTTTTGGTACATATTTTGTCCCTCTTGAGGATTTTAAATGCTGTTGAGTGAGGAGCAAATGGGGGAATTCATATAATTTTATGTAATTGTAAAATTTTTCTAAAGTTCTTACTTAATATAATTCTGTATTACAAAATTACTTTTTCAATCCGTTTGAGCGAAAGTGTTTAGCAGATTAGTGTTTCCAAAGTGATATTCAAAAAGAATTACACACGTTCCATATTTCGCGGGACAAGGTGAAATGAATGTCAATTGAATTTTGCAAGAACAAAACAACTCTACTTTTAGAAGCGCGTACATTTCCATAATCAGTACTCACACATACAACCACTTGTTATATTTTGAGTTAAGACTTTTTTGTCGCAAATGCTCGCCATGTATTCCTGTTAACTTCCACCGTTCACTTTCATCATCTACTTCAGAAATTAAAAAAAAAAAACAAACACCATAAATATGCGTTTGGAGAAATAAAATTCATTTGGGGTATTCACACTTCCTGCTATTTAGTCATATTGTCATATAAAAATTGTTACATATAAAAAAGTCATAAAATAATAGCACTCCTTCAGGTATGTTTTTGTGTTGTCATAAAATGCTCTAGAGCTCTGAGTCGAATGGCTGAAAATCTTTAGGCGAGACGGCGGTAGTATATGTTTGCCGCCGTTACTTATATTTGATTCACGACTAAAAATCGGTTAAAAAATTTTTCATACTTATAGGTCTGTACATTAAATTACATTTTTATAACATAAAAAATATTAAAAGAAAACTAAATCACAGAAACTAAATATATACAAGTGAAAAACTTTTCTCGCTTATCTAACGTAGCTGGCAGCCACTGAGCGTTTTTCCGTATAACAAGGCAGCAGATGTTAGAGATTTTATATACAAATTTATTTAGCAGATCAAGTTATGACGGGTCGTTCACACTAGTCATATATTTCGTGCTATTATTTTATGACTTATGACTTTATGACTACAGTGTAAATCCCCCAATTATTTATTTGTAATTGAACGACAATGACGCGTTAACAAAAGTATTCGTACCGCGCAATAAGTGGGATTAAAAAGTACTAACAACATAAAAAGTATAATATCCCATGATAAATACATCTCTTATGAATCAATAATAAAAAAAGTTATTTTTAATAAAAAATTATTTGTTCGCCAAATTCTGTTTAAATGATTCAGAATTTCTTTACAACAGCAACTTCCTCTCACAGACAAGTTTTTTTACATTCGCATCTGTGTGCGATTTTATTATTCTACAAATGTTTATTGCACTTGACAAAAACAACAGCATATCAAATGAAAGATACTTTTTATCTTATTTTGCATCTTATTGTTCAACTTTAGGAATGAAAAATACAATAACAAAAATTTTAATAGATACCCTGCGATAATAGATAAAACTGCGGCGTTCACTTCTTTTGAAAGTGCTCTAAGTCGAATAACTCGTACATATATACGATATAGACAGAAATTCGAGAAATTTGTATTTGGGTACCACCCTAGCTTGGTTTTGGTTGGTCCGCGAGGGATTACAAGAATCCCTTGGGTTCGGCTTAGTACGAGCGATCGATATCCCGGGTGTGCTGAAACCCTGTTCACTAATGTGTCCAGTTTCTTAATCCATCCCGGGGTAACGATCGCTCAGCCTACCCCGAACCCCCCCTATCCGCCACCCGGGGACGCGTCCAATGGGAGCAAAACCAAGCAAACGTCTCCACACGGAATAATTTGTATTAGAAAAGAAAGCTAAAACTCCAACTATCGACAAGTTATTTGTAGAAACTTTAAAGAAGCCATACCGGTATCAACTTTTAAATGTTTGATTTCGCTGTACACTGTTATCAGAATCGGCGCTGGTTATAAAACACTCTTCCAAGACTGAACATTTTCATTGGACACCCTACTAATAATATGCAAAATGAAATCCAATGAATTTCATATGCAAACACCATTTTTCATGAGAGTTTGTAATAATTTGAATGCATCTATTAAAATCTACGGACTTTAATAATTAATGAGCCATTTATTCATACGTTCGTTCATTCATTATTTCGCTGCTGCAATTAAAAGTCTTATTTAGAGAAACACTAATATTTTAGTAAAAATATCGTATGAATGAGTAATTAATTTTTTATAAAAGTTTTATTATTTTTTTTTATTTTTTATTTCAATCAACTGAAATCACTGAATGTAGATTGAAGTCTGGCTTTTGCGTTTTTCTTTATTCAAGTGTACTTATGTATGTACACACACGCACACACAAATGTAAATACATATATTTACGTAAGTATGTATGTTGTGTATATATGACTTATTAGTGGCTCTTTACATGGGTGGGGCATTGTTTGTAAATTGATCTTGGAATTTTTGAAATTCCTCTGACATACAGAAATACATTCGTTAAGAATTAAACTACATAAATTGTTCAAACAAAAATACTCATCAATTTATATGTTTAATGTCCTATAAAACTGAATTGTAATGAAAATAAACTCAAAAAAAAAAATTCAATATTGAATTAAATACTTGCAAATGTTTGCTGCCTTTTATAAACCCATTTTACAACCCTACGCTCACTTAAAGGAACAAAATACTTCTTACATTAATTGTTTTACTTTACAAAGACCTGATTGTAAATGGTGTAGAGAACTTAAAATGTTTAATTTTTGTTTTAACTAACTAACAAGAACAATAAAATTTAATAATGATATCCTTTTAGCAAATTAAAAGGAATTTATATGAGACAAAAAACTCATAAAACTCAAGCTAAATTCGAAATTTATTTCATGTCATCTGAAGATAAAAAAGACTGGGTAGTCCATCTTCCACCGCCATTATTTTCGTTTTATTATTTTGAAATACGAAAAATTCCACAGCATCCTTAAAAGTAATGTCGTTAATTTCTTATCGTGAAAAATAATTTTGTTCTCCAAAAACACGATAAATAATATGAGACTATTTCTGCTTATAATTTATAATAAAACATTTACACACTGCAAGTTTGACTTGGCAAGTCTCACGAAGAGAGGGGTAAAGAGAATGGAAAGGCGCACATACTTGACCGTATTACACAGTTAATTTGTTATGCCTGAAAGTACGTTCACACTTATGAAATATTTAACCAAATAAGCGTAACCACTAAATATTAATGAAATAGATTTTGATTTAGATACGCGTTCATTAAGCAAAGTACTTTCGTACATATGTAACTAATGCACAGAGTTATAAAATTCAATTAAACACCTTTTTTATTAGTATTTAGGAGTTACGCTGATTTGATGAAATATCTTATCGGGTGTTTTTTATAGAGCGATACAAGTTTAAATCATAATAAAACATGGTAATATATATTTGATATCAATGAAACGGTTTTCAATAGATAGAAAATTTTATGACATTAATTTTTAAATATGATTCGATCATGCAGCCGCCGCGGCTGACGCGTACAAGGCGCAATCTGCAACACCAATTTTCACAAGCTTTTCGCAGCATTTGCGGCCGTATCTCACCGACAACTCTTCGAATGTTGATTTCCAGATGTTCAATTGTTTGTGGTTTATCGACGTACACAAGTGACTTTACATAACCCCAAAGAAAGTAATCCCCTTAAAGCGCACCCAACAGTAATTTTCTGTGGATGTAAATCGTGTTTCGACAAAAGCTTGGGGATTCTCCTCACTCCAAATGCGACAATTCTGTTTATTTACGTACCCATTCAACCAAAAATGGGCTTCATCGGAAAATAAAATTTTGAATGGAAATTTAATTAAAAATTTCCACAATTTTCACACGTTGCTCTAGTGTAAGTCGATCTATAATGAAATGTCAAAGCAAACTAAACAAAAAGCAACTATCAGCTGTAAAATGGGTGGTCAAAGAAAGCAGTGCTGCCAACTCAAAGTTGTATCGCTCTAAAAAAAACACCCGATATAAATGTGAACGTGCTTTTGCAAGGAAATGAAAATTGCAACAACCTTCTTGTGTATGAACGTAAACTCAAGTTTAAAAGAAGATACAATTTCTCTTAATTTTTTATGATCCGTATGTGGAACACTTTTAATTTTTATGGATTAATAATGCCATTTCATATCGCTCGTTTTGTTACCCACTTTTCATTTCACAAAATTCGTAGTTCACCATTTTTGTTTAGTTTTAAAATTGACATTAATTCTCTTGGCTTTTTCCAAATCCTTAAACAAACTGACAGCCATTGTGAACACACGAAAAAAAAAACGACAACAGGTATAACTGAAATTTATATACCCGTGCAATTATTTTAAGGCAAAACATTTCAAATTTGTTGCGCTGGTGATGATATGTAAAGAGTGTACATATGAGGTTAGAAAAATATCACTAGTGCATATATTCAAAGTTAAAGTTGTATATAAATGAACAGCAAATCGAGGCTAAATATATTTTCTTAAGTGACAATTAATATGGGAATTATTTTGAAAAAAAAAAGAAAACACTTTCTGAAGTTGTTAGGGCATTTTTCTCAATTAAGACCTTAATTGACCTCAATTTTACAAGTCAATTGGGAAGTTGAGCAATTAGTAATTAATTGCATCACTAATTGCGTAAAACATGAATTGCAACCCTGGTCAGAGGTATGTTTATTAAGAACTGTGTTCAGTGAGCAGAAAAATTTCATATAATGGCGAGCTAAATGTGAACAAATTTACAAATATATAAACAAAACAAACTGAACTTTAAATATAAATAACTGAATAAAAAATAAATTTCCTGAAGAAGTCACACAAAGGAGTAACGAAATATCGAAACAAAATTTATAATTTAATAAAAATAAAGAGACCTTAAGCTTAAAAAATATTGGTCCATATTATTAATCAAAAAGAGGTAAAAAAACTAGAAGAATTAACTGAATAAATATTATTGCGATAATATTTATTTCAAAACGAAATGGCTAATGAAGAAGGGGGCCTTTGAATTGAATTTTGCTGGAGTAATGAAAGGAGCAATAGCTGCTGCTTTCTCCAACTTTGTAAAATTGTCAAGTTTTGCTCTTTATTTTTTAAGCACTGATAATTTTTAATCAAAAATCGATCGCTATGACTCCAAGAGCTCCATATTTCTATTATATGCAAGTAAAATTTCCTTTAAACCAAAATTTGCATCCATTTTTAAAACTTACAAACACGAACATTCACGAAACAAATAAAAACAACGTTTTTTCAGCTGTCAAACGATAATTAAGTCAGCTAAATTGAGTATGTGTGAACACTAGATACAATTGAGCAATTAAAATTAAATTGACTCAATTAAGAATGCATGTCCGAACACGGTATAAGAGAAGATCGCGGCAATTCAATATCTACCGTGTGTTTTGGTAGAAATTAAGTGTCTAAATTTTTTTAACATACGCAGTATGCCTGATCACATAAAATTAATAAAGTTTTAGTTATTTTCGATTAAGAAAATCAGTGGTGATATGCTTATAAAGCTACTTCATTTATAATCACTTGGTTTGAATACTGTTTTTATTGGCTTTCGATTGATATTATCTCCTCAATGGGGAAATATGTTGGAAGCCACTTGAACATGGTTACTCATTTATATTACAAGTGCATGTAATATTTATTTCAAATGCTCTGCTATTATCTATTGCTATTGTTAAAACACTTGATTATAAATCCAAAATTTTAATAAAGAAATAATTTATTATCTAAAAATATTATTCGTTAACAATTTTAAAATACGTATAAAATAGGCATTTGAAATATTAGGAATGAGTGCGTATAATTTTTGTATCAATTGCTTATATCGGGTATTTTTAGCTGCATGAGAAATTAAAACCGTAGGAAAGATATTTTGCATTAAAATCTGAATCGATTGCCTTTCTTTTCTGTATATGCCCTCCGGAATATGTCCGCCTCGGTTAGGAGTTAAATGGTCCATTTGATCAGTCCAATTGTTGTCTACTATTAGATAACAATGAATCTGGTCTCCAAATACTTTAGAAGTTGCTGGTTTGTTGCAATAAACCAACGACTTAGTACAGTCTAATAAAAAAGTTATCCGCATAAAAGAAGTGACGAGTGAATACGACCACTTCTGGAAGTAAAGTTGTCACCAAATTTGCCAATTTCTTTGGCAATAAATTTATTATAAATAATTTAATTTTGCCTGCAGAAGTTTTGTCTGAACTAGTCTTTTCTAAATATAACTTCTAGGGTATTCAATTAATCGGGGTTTTGATTAATCGAATTTAAAAAAAAATTAAGCAAATTGTTCACAAATTCGTTAGTTTTAGTAAATAAAAATATAAACATAATTTATTCATTGTTTTGAGATTTTATTTTTAAAGAGACGAATTCCTAAATAAATAAACAAAAAGTAAGACAGACTCTTTTATTAAACAATTTAAAATTTTAAAGAGATCTTTTAAATTTATATATTATAAATTGCACCTGATGGAAAGGTTTTTAATTGAAATTTTGTTTTTCTGAATTTTAATGAAAATCTAGTAAGGTCTATTTATATGTCGTAAATGATGGGGAACTCGAGTTCCCTAAAATATAATATATGATTTCTCAGTCCCTTTTCTAATATTCCCATGGTATTTTAAGTTTCAGTTTTTATTCAAAAAAATTTAATCATTCCCTGAACTCCAACTAGACCGGCAGAATCTTTACCAAATTATTTTATAGCCACGTCTATCGTTTTTAAGGTCCTAATAATACGTGGCTTTCGCGCAAAAGAGGAAACATAATTAAATACATAGAAAATTAAAATACAGTTAATAGTAAAGGGTGTTTTTTAAAGAGCGATACAAGTTTAAATCATAATAAAACATAGTAATATATTTTTGATATCAATGAAACGGTCTTTATTGGATAGAAAATTTTATGACGTTAATGTTTAAGTATGATTTCGCCTATGTGGCCGCCACGACAAGGCGCAATCTGGAACACCAATTTTTACAAACAGTAACATTCTGACCATCATCGTCTTTGAAGACATGTGGGTCAATGACTCCGCCAGGTCATAAAGCACACCAAACAGTACTTTTCTGTGAGGATTCTCCTCACTACAATTCTGTTTATTTACGTACTCATTCAACCAAAAATGGATTTCGTCGGAAAATAAAGTTATGAATGGACGAAGTGCACGATAAGTTTGACGAACTGAACCATTATTTTGATTAAAAATTTGCGCAATTTGCACGCTCTGGTATAAGTCGGTCCATAATGAAACATCAAAGCAAACAAAACAAAAAACAACTATCAGCTGTTAAATGGGAGGTCAAACAAAGCAGTGATGCCAACTTAAAGTTGTATTACTCTATAAAAAACACCTTATACTTTGTCCTAAATGCACCGATTTAACTGTTAATCGAAAATAGTCAATTCGAGCTAATTAAGCAGTTAATCGGGTGACAGTTAAATTGGTTAGTCCATTGAATTCCCTAATACGTACTGAGCGAACGTCAGATTTGCCTTCTTTGTGTTCGACATGCATGAGGGCGTACCACTACCACTTTTTAGCTTCACTTATGTGTAGGAACTTTCCGTGTGATAGTCTTTCTTATCCTGTAACTAGTTGCCAATGTTATGTCAGGACAATATCACTTATATGGCCTTATTTTTACCAATCGACAATTTCTAAAAGCCTCTTTCTATATAGAAGGCCTTACGGAGTGGTTTACCAGGAGTAGTTAAGTGTCGTATATTTTATATTGTCTTTATATTGACGTGACGTTGACAATTATTTACAGAATAAGGGGGAAGATACTGCTGCTATTATTTAAAATTTTTACTTCCAACTTAATCAAATTAAATATAAATTTTGCCACCATCGACTATGACATTTTAATGAACTAGACAACTTTACCAATAAATCAATGCGACTGCTATTTTTATATACCCAACTGCACAATGCATATGGTTGTGTGACTGTCTGCCACATTTATGGTAAGTCTTAATGTCGCTGTACATAATGAAAAATGCACAAGTAAAATTAGTTATCGAGTTGACTTCTTTTTTCCAATTTAGAAAAATGTTACAAATGCATAAAAGAAGTCAGACAGGCTGACGAACAGGCCAGGCTTTGTTTTAATAGCAGGTGAACAACATACGAACGTACTGCACGTACTGTCGCAAAATTATAATAAATTTTGCTTAAATAATTGCTTCAGTTTTAAATTGCGACAATATTTTATGGTGCCTTTTTTTAACTGCTCTCTACCTAAAGTTATTTACATAGACACACACACACACACAAGTCTATGTGTATATAATATACAGAAATATCATGAGATTTCAGTTATGAAAATTAATAGCATGCGAGAGCAAAATTATATAGCGTGCTTTGGCTATAATTAAAGAAGTTGAAAACGATTTTGAAGCCATGGAAATGCGTATTTTTAACTGCCTTAGCCAAAATTTTGGAAATCTTAAGAGGAAGAAAATTTTTATAGACTTCAAACTGGTTATTTACTTCAATATTTACCTATAACGACTGCAGGGGAATAAAAAATTATTTGCTCAACAAATAATTAAAATTTTTACCCTTCTGCTTTTGGCTGAACTGGGCTAATCCGTTGATGCGACTGATCATATTACTTTGAGCGCTTCTCATGCGACCATTTCGGATCGAACGAGCCCACCGATAAGCCAACATTCCCAGCAACTTACCCAATGGTGATTCAGCGCTTTTCCATCAAATTTTTTCACCTTCTCAACATTTTTATTGGTTGACGTTCACACCTTCTTGGTCTTCTTTCAAAAGCTTGTAGCACTTGTAAAAACTTTTCGGACCCAGAGAACAATCACCTAGACGTGGCCATGGCACGCTTAATCAATAAAGCAAATATCTTTGGTAATTATACGAAAAATTCTCAGTTGTTATAATTTGTTAATCGTGTAAATGCCTGGATAAGTTGGCTTATCATATATCAATTAAGCTAAAATATATATTGAATGTTTCTTAAAATTATTTTCAAATTATATTGAGCGCAGACACTTAAAAAATTAAAGCAAACCAAATGTCTAGCATGCTAGAGAAATGATATATGCTCTGTGTGCTCACGCTTGTGGTCAATTATTCATAAGCACTTGTTGAAATTTTAAATGAGAAAATAAACATTATTGGTGCTGGGCAAGTGAGTGCAAAGCCTCTCACGATGATTTACGCTCTTATATATCTTCAGCCAAACTTGACCAGATAATATTTTACTACACCAGAACATCTGTCTTTAAAATATATTTTAGTTTTTAGTGAGAGTCAAAATTGACAACGTATTTCACCTGTATAAAATTATTTTTTGTGGTCACTATTTCAAAACTGTTAATGTACCGACGTTTCGAACCAAAAAGCCTTAAGTAAAATGCTGTTCGAAAATAGTTTTCTAACAAAAATCTACTGTTTACGCCAATTTGCACCATCTGTTACTCTTATTGAACGCTGCTCATCATTATGTTTATATATATACATATATATATATATATATATATATATATATATGTATATATATGCAATGATATTTTGTTTATAATTATTTAATGGTTCCCATTCTTATTTAAATTTTGTTGATATAATTTTTCAAAAATTTTTTTTCGTTTGTTGTGGGTTAAGTATTTCTACATGCATGGATTTCACTGCCTCTTCCAGCCAACCATCCGTGTTGCTCGCCCTAATTTTAATGTAAACTTAAGGGAATATTGATAAATTAACTGAAACAATATCTCATATAAATTACAATACCACGATGTTACCAATCATCGTTCTGCCGAACAAATACATACAATTCGAAGTTTTACAGTTTGTTTTTGTTTCATATATAATTTTCCAAAGAATGATATCTGTTAAACGACAAAATTAGTGACTTTGTCGATATTAAAAAATTTTTGTATATCACGCTTTGCCTGAGTCACGTTACCATATCTGTCAATGCGAGTACAATGTTTTGAATTTCGTTCCAAACTTGTACATGTATGAAATTGTTTTGTTTATGTAGTTGGTAATTACAGTGCTGCGGTATCTGACACAGAGAAGAGAAGTAAAAATAAAAAATAATTGCTTTAAATATTTTACGCGCTCGAAGGAAAACAAAAACTAAAATACATATTTTATAATTTTCTACAAGTATTTTTTAGTAGTGATTGGAGCGTTAAAACGTAAAGTTGTTTGGAAAAGTTGTTTACCGAAGTGAAAATTGAAAAGAAAAATAAACAATAACCCTGTTAAATGGCTTGAGATATTCATATACGAATACATACAGAATTAAATTGATTTATTATACCAAAAATTATCCATACGAGCTTAAACTGTATTCGCTTTTGCGAATGTTTTTTTATAGAAAATAAAATAAATTAAATATAAAGTAAATTATAAAAAGAAAACTGAAACAATCATGTCCTATACTGCCACCATGGATATCGAAAAAAACATTAGTTCTGAAAATTCAAATGCCAATATGATGACTGTAGAAATACCCGTCATCAATCCGGCAGCAATACAAATAGAAACGACTACCATTACAACAACACAAACCCCACCCCCAACGCCTGCTGTCACGGACACGGTGGATTTTAAAACTAAATCATCTCCGACACCTTTAGCCGCCATGGATAAAATAGATCCACAGCAGCAACAACAGATACAAACCCAACAACAAATGCAATCCTCTTCAACTACCACCACCACCATGACAAGCACCAAAGGTAAAGGTTTCCCCTCCTTCACTGGGATTTATAGTTCTTTAACAATAATTATTATATTCACGCCAACTGAACATTTTTCAATTTCATTTAAATAGTGTGTTGAGTAAAAGTGAATACACGAGTACGTGTTTGTCTAATCGCCTTAATGGATTAACGAAAAAATGTATCTGCAAGCAGCCGAATCGTAGACAAAAACATTTATTTTAGGCAGATTTATGGATGATTAAAATGTGTTAAGAAATCATCACCTGCTTAATATGCAAATCACTTTCTCCAAAAATGGAAACATTATAAAGTGTTGCAAACAACTTTGCGGTTTGTGTAGCAAAAACTCCCGAGTTCCATAAATCGACTGACCCCCACAACGTATCATTGCAGGCTACGGCATTTATAGCTTCTTCCATTGTGAACAGCGTGTGATAATTTTGTTCCCATGAAAGATTGATTCCCCAAGAAGGGAAATTCGTTATTAATATTTAAGTGATTTAACAACACGGCTTTTTAAAAGCGAATATATAGGGTGTTTTTTATAGAGTGATACAAGTTTAAATCATAATAAAAAATAGTAATACATTTTTGATATCAATGAAATGGTCTTTATTGGATAGAAAATTTCATGAGATTAATGCTTAAATATGATTTCGGCCATGTGGTCGCCACGCCTGGCGCGTACAAGGCGCAATCTGGAACACCAATTTTCACAAACAGTAACATTCTGACCATCATCGTTTTTGAAGACATATGGGCCAATGACTCGGCCAGCCCATAAAGCGCACCAAACAGTAATTTTCTGTGGATGTCATGGTGTTTCGACAAAAGCTTGTGGATTCTTCTCAGTATAAATGCGACAATTCTATTTTTTTTATTGTTCTTTGAATTAGCAGCTCTAAAGGACGATTATGTACGCCATAAAATGGACGAAGTGCACGATAAGTTTGACGAACAGGACCATTATTTTGATTAAAAATTTCCACAATTTGCACTCGTTGCTCTAGTTTAAGTCAATCCATAATAAAATGTCAAAGCAAACTAAACAAAAAGCAACTATCAGCTGTTAAATGGGTGGTAAATAAAGCAGTGATGTCAACTCAAAGTTGTATCACTCTATAAAAAACACTCTATGCATATTTTTTGATTTTCACCTTGTGTTAGCAGCGTTGTGCTGGCGTTAAGCAATTCATGATGACTTCTCCAACTTTTTATATTAAAATATATATAATAAATTCAGGTTTTAACATACTGATAGTCCAATAAAGGCCTTCAAAATAAATCAAGTATTTCATAGAAACAGCTAAACTTGTAGTTGTACTTGTCTCTATTTCCTATAACACTTAATTGACAAACTGTACAACAGCCGTTTTTGTTTGTATGAAAGCTAAGAAATTTAAAAATACACACCAAAAAAAGTTTTTATTGTGAATGGATATTTGAAAATTGTGCTTGAAAATCTCATTATTTCTTATAAAAATCAAACAGAATCGCAAAAGGAAGTAAAAAAATAGGGATCCATTTCTAATCTTTAGCTTGATAACTCATTTCAGTGTAGATAAAAAAAGGCCGCGCTTAATAGTTCAACTCAAAAATAGTTCTAAGTTGTCCTTAACTTCATTTTGCATATTAACACCAGGGGGAAATTATAACATTCGAAATGTGTATTTAAATAATGCTAAAAATTCGATGAGGTATCAAACTATAGCTTGAAAAAAACACCCGATACCCTACACCTGACAACAGTGCTTTTACACAAGGTTCCATGACCGGCACATCCGATATAACTTTCACAATTTTTTTTGTTTTTCCCATCCAATGCAAAACACTTTAATTACGGAACACGTTATAGCGATATAACGTTTTACAGTTTGTATCAATATTTTCTAACCGAAAATTATTTCAGTATCAGTAATGCTATGGGTATTGGAACCGGCAACAATATGTTTATGACATTCCAGAGTTAAAATGTTTAATTTGTTTGAAGAGTTATTCTTCAAATTAAAAACCCTGCTAAAGTTGATTTCATTCTGAAATTTATAGGAAATTAATATAAAAAAAACTTGCCGAGGACACAAGCAAAGCTTTCATATTCGGTCAAAACCGCAGAATTTATAAACAGGAAAATGTCAAAATTAATACGTAGAATAAAATGAGAATACGGAAACACATATTTTTTATAAAACTAAAAATATAATTATTAAATACGGTCTACCAACAAACACCATCATCATCATCATCATCATCTGGCGCAAACATCATCATTATTGTGGGTAACTGACTGACTGATAAACAATAAAACATCTCATATAAAATGCTCTATATGGAGTACAATTAGCAAAAGCTGCATTACAAGTGGTGGTTGGTTACCCATACGCCAGTTTGACCATAAAGATAATTATAATCGTAGAGTAAAAGTTGTTGATGTCTTGCATTCATTTTCACTTTGAAATGAATTTGTTTTTAAAACGAAATGAAATGTTAAAATTATGCCGGGGAAGTATTTCCATGCCACCATAGGAAATGTTAGAGTTTATTACGTTTGGTATTAATGTGGGCTACACAGCATCTTAACCTTAAATAAATAAACACGAAATAATGGTTGTAAATAAAAACAAATAAATAAAAATAACAAAGTTATTTGTTATGCAGTTGTAGTTTAATACCAGCATTTGACCTAAAATAATATAATTTTATTAAAATTTAGTTTCTGAAGGTACTTTCATATGTGTCAGACATATAACCTAGAAAGTGTAACCCCTAAATACTAACGAATATAGTTTTAGTCAAATACGTGTTTATTAAGAGAAACAGTTTCATGCATAACTAATAGACAGTGTGTTAGAATCCAGCATTATTAGCAACTATTTAACTCGCTAAACAACTGTCTGAATTAAATATTTTTTCGTTAGTATTTAGTGGTTACGCTTTTTTCGACAGGTGGGGACATACCGTAACATTTTTGTAAACTTCTGTTTTGAAAGTGAAATATATTTAGAGAAAAAGTAAATTCCTTATGACAAAAAAAAAAAAAAAAACAAACCAAAAATGTCATGAGAAATTCGTTCGATTAAGATTAAGTTGCCTTGAGAAATGTTAATTAATAGAGTCCAACAAATATGCCAGATATTTACTCAATATATTACGAGTGGTTTCTTGAGGTATCCTTCCCTTTAAAAACTTTTGCAACTCTTATTGTAAGACATAAATCAAGTTTAACATTAATTTTAACAAATCTTTTTTAAAGTAAAACACAATTGAATTAACTCGTATCTTCACGTACGGGGATTTTCATCTTATAAATAGTATCTCCGCTATTCACTATCTTTTTTCTTTTTAACTCTATTGAAACTTACAAGTGGAGAGTTTTTACTTATTTCGCAGACTAAAGAAATAAAAATAAATTTAATAAAAATAAAAAAATAAAAACACAGAAATTGCTACATTATGTTTAATAAGTTACAAAGAGAGAAAAAAAATAAACACAATTCGCAATAAATTTAGTTAAAGCGCAATTGAATTTGAAGTTATTGTGCGAGTGAGCACTCACTCACTCATTCACTCAAACACATTAACACAGTCTGCTAAATGAAATCATCAAAAGAAGCTGAAACTGATTTATATTATAACGTTCATAAGTATGTAATTTGCAAATTATTTCATTAATTTATCATTATAAATATTTTCATTAATTTATTTTTGGAGTGCAGGGCTTGCCAGTTTGATGTTTTAAATTTAAAAAAAAAAAAAAACTTTTTCAAAATGCAGCCACAACAAATTTGAAATTTATCTGGCATTTTGGTGGCCAAACCTCTTTCTTATTCACTCGTATTTAGGTTTTCTTGTTGCATGAGCGCTTTAATTAGCAGCCCATACTAAAAGTGTTTACACGCTTGTTCAGACTTAAGAGCGGCATCAAGATGGGAAAGCGAAAGTGTAATAAATTATAATTTATTTCCCAGCAAAACTTACACTCCACCGGGAAGCAGGCTTGTAGGCGAAAGATAGTCATCTCTCAATTACCACACATTCACATGAATTTTATTGGCATGTCACTTTGCCTGAGAAAAAAAAGTGACAGAGTGACATTTAAAAAAAAATTTGCTCAACACCCTATGTGTTTTTTATAGAGTGATACAAGTTTAAATCACAATAAAACATAGTAATATATCTTTGATATCAATGAAACAGTTCTCATTGGATAGAAAATTTTATGACATTAATGCCTAAATATGATTTCTGTCATGTGGCCCCCACAGCTGGCGCATGCAAGGTGAAATCTGGAACACCGATTTTCACAAACAGTAATATTCTGGCAATCATCGTTGTTGAAGACATATGGGCCAATGACTCCGCCAGCCCATAAAGCGGACCAAACAGTAATTTTCTGTGGATGTCATGGTGTTTCGACAAAAGCTTGTGGATTCTCCTCACTCCAAATGCAACAATTCTGTTTATTTACGTACCCATTCAACCAAAAATGGGCTTCATCGGAAAATAAAATTTTGAACGGACAAAGTGCACGATAAATTTGACGAATAGAACCATTATTTTGATTAAAAATTTCCACAATTTGCACGCGTTGCTCTGGCGTAAGTCGATCCATAATAAAATTTCAAAGCAAACTAAACAAAAAGCAACTATCAGCTGTTAAATGGGTGGTCAAATAAAGCAGTGATGACAACTCAAAATTGTATCACTCTATATTAAACAGTGAGTATGTATTCGAGGCGAGTGTATCAAAATAAAAATATGTGGAAAACTATTGACCAGCTAATATTAACCGGAATTCGATGGCAACCTGATTTTTTGCTATTCTCTGATTCCAACTAAAACATTTTTATTACAATTCTTAAATCAGCTGACTCCCAGGTGATAAACAGTGACTGATATAGTTTCCGATTACTATAAAAGAATCGAGAACACTAACTAATCGAGTTTAAAAAAAAAATCACCTTTTTCCAATTTTTTCGTTCTCGATATCAAACGAACGGATTAACACATTTTGATGTGATTTGCAATGGCCGATGTGGGTGTTTAATCTTGAGAGCTGATTCTGGTAAATCTGCTGATTCGGTAAATCCGTCTAAAAGTTGTTTTAATAATATCACTTTATATAATGTTTTTCTTTTTCTAAGTTTTTTTTTTAATTTCTTGAAGTCTGCCGGCTAGAATCGGCTTAAATCTGAATTTAGTATAAATCTTTAAAGCGATATAAATTTGGTTGAAATCGGTTAAGTCGTTCCAAAACTACAAGCGCATCACACACACACACATTCACACAGACATAGTGATGGCTTCTAAGAATTAGTCAGGGAAGCTTCCTAGAGCCTCAAAACTTCGAGATCTGATGAGATTTTAATTTTTCAGAAAGGGATAAAATCAATAATTTCCCGATTTTTTTTTAATTTTGAATTTTCGTAACGGGAAATATTAAAGTTTCAAGTGAAGTAAAAATTGCGATTTCGGTCCAGTAGTTCCTTTTTGAAATAGCGGTTCTTCTTTAGTTTCACTTTCTGTCAATGGTCACCCTGGCAAAGGTACTCTTTTAGTTGACCGCTGTTAACTCAGGTTAACAGCTCTCTTAAGACAAATATTATTTTTTATTATTATTGATTAAGCCCCGAAAAGACCACATGCTTATAGACCGACCATATTATATCGCTGCTTCACAACCAAGCAAAAATTATGTCAAGCAAATTTCTTTGTTTTCTATTCGGTTGCAAGAAACTAATAGGATTCGCTAAAATCTCAATCTCAATCTTGTCTCTTCAATTTCTAATCAATCGTGCTCTTGACTTTGACCGACTAATAACTTTACTTCCAGCCGTTTATTATGCCATGTTCAAATATAAAAATACAGAGAGATGAAGTTGTTACATTTTTAATAGAATTAGCAGAAGACTAAACAGCAAATCGCTAGACTTTGCTTTCTTTTGAAAACTGCACTACACATTCATATATTAAGTGTACATACTGATCCATTAGATAAATATTAATATGAGCTTAATAATAGTTTATTCTTCTATTTTAACTTCTTCTATGCATGACCTCGTTAAATATTATTTTCATTCGAAAATAATTTAATTTCGTTGCAGCTACAACAGTCACTTGATGAGAATCTTATAAACTTTTAATTAGTAACATGACTTTAGCACAACCATATTTTATTATTTTTAATTAAATTAAATTTTAACACACAAAAAAAAGACAAACACTTGCAACTTGACTTTTGTTTCCACCAGCTGTAAGTGTTGCAATCTCATACAAATAAGCTTTAGCATGAGTCATAGTTGTTGAAAGCAAATTTTTTGAATTCAGCTGGCAAAAAACTTTAAGCCAAGACTATCAAGTACAGGCTTTCAGATTGATTTACCAACGATCAAAACTAGAACTGACTTAGATTAAGACTAGTTTAGTTAATTAAAAAAATATATTTTCTATCTTCTAATTTTTATTCATCTGCAGTGCACATGCAGGGGTCAACCCCTGAGTGCTGGTCCAAGACCAATATATTGGAAAACAATTGACCCTAGTAGCTCTTTTTTGGCTTTTATAGTTTTTAGTACTGGGTAATTTCATTCAAATATAGCGTGCTTTTTATAGAGTGATACAACTTTGAGTTGGCATCACTGTTTTATTTGACCACCCATTTAACAGCTGATAGTTGATTTTTGTTTAGTTTGCTTTGACATTTTATTATGGATCGACTTACACAAATTGTGGAAATTCTTAATCAAAATAATGGTTCTGTTCGTCAAACTCATGCATTCAAAATTTAATTTTCCGATGAAACCCATTTTTGGTTGAATGGGTACGTAAATAAACAGAATTGTCGTATTTGGAGTGAGGAGAATCCACAAGCTTTGGTCGAAACATCATCACATCCACTGAAAATAACTGTTTGGTCCGCTTTATGGGCTGGCGGAGTCATTGGCCCATATGTCTCCAAAAACGATGATCGTCAGAATGTTACTGTTTGTGAAAATTGGTGTTCCAGATTGCGCCTTGTACGCGCCAGCCGTGGCGGTCACATGGACGAAATTATATTTAAACAATAATGTCATAAAATTTTCTATCCAATAAAATTTTCTATCCAATTTATATCAAAAATATATTATTATTTTTAAACTTGTATCACTCTATAAAAACACCCTTTATAAATCAGGTTTAATATGTTTGGTAGAATCATAATACTCACAAGTGTTTTGAGTGTTTGGCGATTTTCTGTTGCCAAAAAAAAAAAAAAAATCAAAGATTTTGTTGCATTCAGTTATTGTGTAAAAAATTTAACTAAAAGCTAAAAAGCTCTAGGAATTTAAAACACTTTTCGAAAATTGTTTTTTAAACAAAACAAAAAAAGTAAACTTTCATTAGAATTCCATTTTGCAACGGATGCTCAAACAAAAATATCTTTTCTTTTATCTATTGTTTTTATAACTGATAATGGTCGCTATTTCTAATTTTAGATTTTGCTAAAAACAAGAAAAAGTAAAGACAAAGAGTTCATACGTTTGATCAAATATTTGCTCAATTACTTTGATAATTGCAGAAGAAGCAAACGAAAATTAGTTAAAAACATCTCTTTTTTTGTATCACAAGAATAATTTTCGGTGACATTTTTATTATAGTGCGATTGTAGAAACGGAATAAAAACTACTTATCTGATGTACATACACGCCCATACGTATTGTGATGTTATAAGACATTGAACTTATTTTGTGGTATTAAAATTCGTCATTATATTTTGTTTACACCTAATAAAAATAACGAAAATTTATATATAATTAAAGTGGCTGTTATTGGACTAAAACCCGTAACTCTTTCAGTTAGAAACAATTGCACATGACGTCACACGCCAAATAAAGGGTGTTTTTTATAGAGTGATACAAGTTTAAATCACAATAAAACATAGTAATATATCCTTGATATCAATGAAACGGTCTGCATTGGATAGAACATTTTATGACATTAATTTTTAAATATGATTTCGGCCATGGGGCCGCAACGGCTAGCGCGTAAAAGGCGCAATCTGGAACACGAAGTTTTACAAACAGTAACATTCTGACCATCATCGTTTTTGAAGACACATGGGCCAATGACTCCGCCAGCCCATAAAGCGGACCAAACAGTAATTTTCGTTGGATGTAATAATGGTGTTTCGACAAAAGCCTGTGGGCTCTCAACACTCCAAATGCGACAATTCTGTTTATTTACGTCCTCATTCAACCAAAAATGGGCTTCATCGGAAAGTAAAATTTTGAATGGACGAAGTGCACGAGAAGTTTGACGAACAGAAACATTATTTTGATTAAAAATTTCCACAATTTGCACGCGTTGCTCTGGTGTAAGTCGATCCATAATAAAATGTCAAAGCAAACTAAACAAAAATCAACTATCAGCTGTTAAATGGGTGGTCAAACAAAGCAATGATGCCAACTCAAAAATATATCACTCTATAAAAAACACCCTATACTATAAAACTTAAAGTCAATTAATTCCAAAACACGATTTAAATGATATAAAATAAAACGAATCGTGAAATTTACCAAAGTATCCGTGCTTTGACCTCTTCGCCGACACTGTAGCGAAGATTCATTGGCGAAGTAAAAATACCTGCAACAAATTCTCTGTCTTCTGATCTGTTCTCTCAACACAATTCCTTCTCTCTAGTCACCGCACAAGGTACTGCAAATGCTGGGGTAATCCCCTGAGTGCTGGTCGTAATAAAAAGTCCTCTTATAAATAGTTTTCGCTCTGATGCAAATTTTTCAAATTAGACTTAAGCGGTTTCAACTAAAAACACACTGTTTAATATATATTTTTTCCATAATCTTGACTGCTTAACTTTTTGTTCATAATAAATTGTATTGAAATTCACAAAGAATTTACAAAAACACAATTGTTTATAAAACCAAAAAGCCCTGAGTAGATATGATTCGTAGTCAAGTGTGTACCAGGCACTTAAGAAAAAAAATAAATAAAACGTGAAATATGCTGTTTGCATAGACAATTAATTTGCGTAGTTCAGTTAACATTTTATTTATTTATTTATTTTTTTTATGCAAACAAACATTGAGAAAAGCAAAATATAAACAAAAATAAAAATGATCAATTCATAAAATATGTTTTATTAAAAGTAAATGAAAAGATTATGAAAATTGCTAATTGCTTTTCAGGTGTGTTTACTTCCCACTTTGGCTAAATATTTTAAATTCCTTTAAGAAACATTAAATTGTGTATGAAATTTTGATTTTTAATCTCTACTATTCATAAGAGACTCTATTAACAATAGAATCGTTTAAGGAACTTAAGCGTTTTTTGAATGGGAAATCATTTTTTGTATTGATAGTAAGAGAAGCGTTTGGATACGGTACCGATAATCGAAAAAGGAAAGAAAATTATATATATTTAAACTCAATGGGAAATTAACAAAACAATAGCAAAATTAAGCTTTAAACACAATAACGACAGCAGGCTACACGAACACCAACTACAAAAGCCGTTGGCTACAATCGCGCCTCGTAGTCAGCTACTTAATTATTTTTAAGACGACACCACCAAATCAATAACCATGAGTTGTTGTTCGTAGTAGAATTATCTTTAAACGCCAGTGTAGCCGCTTTCATATATTTAAAACTCTTAATTAGTGTTATTCCAGTAAAATATAGTTAAAGTCAACAATATATGACAAGAAATCATTTCATTAGCTTGGAAATATAGTTTGTTGTTTCTTTTTGTAAAATAAAACAATATATTTTCAAGTTTAAAATAATTGAATTTATTTATATTGTACTGTCGCTCACCAAAATAGAAATTAGTTTAATTTGACTACAACCACCAAAACAGCAGGGACAACAATCGGTAACCGTGTTGCCTGTGATAGTAAAACTATTCACTCTCATATACGCACATGTATTCTATTTTTGACAAGCTGTAGTCTGTAGCCTGCTGTCGTTATTGTGTTTAATGCTTGTCAATGAAAAGTCTTTAATTATATTTCTCTTTCTAATAAAAAATTATCTTGTTACAGATAAAATGGACGATCCGGCATTAGCTAATTTTAAAGTCCTATATGTTCTCACCCAACTATGTGGCTTAACAATGATCGTTTTAATGGGCAGCTGGATAGGCGTTCATATGGGCGGTCTAGGCAGCAGTACACCCAGTTTGGAATTTAATTGGCATCCTCTGCTAATGACAATAGGCCTAATATTTTTATACGGCAACGGTAAGTATGATTAGATGCCAAATAATAATTTATAAATTATGACAAGTCAGGGATGTACATGTCGTATTTCAAATATAAATTATAATAAATGGAAACCATTTGGATTGTTGCATGAAAATCAAACAGTTTCATTAAACAATTTAACTCCCCCGAAAATAATTCTCAAACACAATCTCCCCAAAAACCGACACACATTCGAACATATTTTTTATTTTGATGTCAATTGTCACCTGAAGCTTCCTATTTCGACAAATTTCAATTGATTTATTAATTAAAAGTTTCAAACTGAAATATTATTTCCTTCGTTGCACACACAATGCCACGCCCACTTGCAAGAAATACATTTGAAATCTGTTTTTGTTTAGCCGTTTGTTAAAAAATTTTGCATGCTTTTATTACAATAATTAGAACTTTCAACTTAATAATTAAATTTGTATAATCATAGATCAAACGAAAATGATACGCATTCTTAATTAACAAAATCGCGGACATGCGACATGTTAATTGAAAAGTAAAAAAAAAATATTCAATTGTAAAGATATTTAACGCCTCTCTGATGCCTCTGAAACAACCAAAGAGAAAATGCAATATTTAAAACAATAATCGCCAGAGATGGGTAATTTCGTATTAATCAAAAGCTGTTTAATTACAAAATGAATACATAAAATTCTCGTATTCTATTTAGTTAAAAACATTTTTAAAATATTTGATGTTCTCTCTTTAAAAGAGCATTTCGGGGAAGTTAAATTGATCACGATGTTTGCACACACAAAGAACGCCATTGAAATATCATATTGATCTCGAAATCAGTATTGATCCGTTCTGTTAGTACGATGCTTCTTAAAAATATTCTAAGTATTCAGCTTAAAATTTCAGACAAACTCTTACCAGAAGAATTCTGTTATAAAACTGTGCATTCTCCTCACTCCAAATGCGACAATTCTGTTTATTTACGCACCCATTCAACAGAAAATGCGCTTCATCGGAAAAAATTTTGAATGGACGAAGTGCACGATAAGTTTGACGAACAGAACCATTATTTTGATTAAAAGTTTCCATAATTTGCACCCGTTGCTCTGGTGTAAGTCGATCCATAATAAAATGTCAAAGCAAACTAAACAAAAAGCAACTATCAACTGTTAAATGGATGGTTAAATAAAGCAGTGATGCCAACTCAAAGTTATATCACTTTATAAAAAACACCCTATACTTATATTAAATTTACAAAATATTTCAATAGAAATTTGTTGGTCGAAAAAACGTATTAACTATTTTGAAACAAATTAGAGCTGGAAGTGCCTACACTAAATTAATGCTTTCAATTACTAACATTATAAAAAGGATGTGCCTTGCGATTCAGCCGCTGAACTAGACTGATATGAGTTTGAATTTCGTAGTTATTATAAAAATATTGATAAAAATAAGGCCAATTTTGAATGAAAGACAGAAGGATCATTGATAGCTATCGAAATTTCGATTGATAATTAAATGCAATTATTTAATAATATCTGTCGTTCACTATACTCAGTCTAATTACGAGTGTCGTGCCGTAAACAATTACATGTGGCAACACTTAACATATATATTGCTTTGGCATCCTTTAATTTCATTTATCACTATTTAAAACCACAATAGAGATTCATGGTTCTCTTGACCAAATTTATTGCAACATATTTTTCTATTCGTGTAGTGCGCAAACGAAACTGAAATTCTTTCCGAAAAAGGTGTGTGTTAGTTGATGAGATGGTGAATAGAATTGTTATTGTTTTGTGGGTGATGCGAAGGTGCAGCTAATTTGCATTGGATTTTTGCTCAATACTCGTCTGATTAGTATGCCAAAATCGATTTTGAACGTCGTTTTCAAATCCACACAAGCGTGTGTACATGATTGAAGTAGATTTTCTGAATATGCAATTATGTTTTGCGCGTGTGTGTGTTTTTATTTTTAAACTTTATCGTACGCAGCAAATCATATTATGTGGATTAACTAATAAAAGTTATTGCAACACTCGCCTTATTTGAAGTACGTTGAACGCAGAATGAATTGAAAAAATTGCTGCGGGCTTGGAATATAAATTTAATTAATATGAATCAAATGCATTAAAACCATGTTTATATGTAGTCCTTCATAGAATAACAAAAATATATTTATTTATATATTAAGAAATAGTATATATGCTTTTAGACGGTTTAAGGTGTCAACGCTGCGCTGCGCTGTGGGCTTTTCTTCGAGTAGGGTGTTAAACATTTTCTTTCGGTAACATTTTTAAAAACAATTATGATTGTAACTATGACTGGCACTCAGGGGAGGACCCCAATAAATTGAATGGAGTGCTCGGGATCTCTGGAGAGGAAGGAATAATATTTTTTTTGCATTGTTCCAGAGCTGGAAAGGGAGGGATAGTGTTGAAAGGAAATATTTATTAATTGAGACAACATGTGAAATAAATTATATGGAATGTTCATGCTCTCAAAACGTCGATCACATCCTCCCCTCTGAAGCCTGACAAGGATCCTTTTTTTTTTTGTATAAGTAGGACCAGCACTCAGGGGACGAGTACGATATGCAGTGCATTGCGCTGGATCTGGAAAAGAGGGAAAAATGTTAAGAGGTCAGATGAAGACAAATTATAAAATAGAGAATTTTGTTGGTGATATTTTCACTTCGTCGGTGCATTTTTTGCGACAGGTATTAACGAAAGAGGATGCTGTATTCTGCTCTTTCGGTGTTAATCGCAGGTAGTGTTGATGCACTTCATATATTTAGAAATCACAAACAGGAATATTAAAAGAGGGATTAGTTCCTCTCTGTTTTTGCTTGTCAACCTCTTTTCAATTTTCTCTTAAAATGTTCGCACGGAGGGGCCTGAGTCATATTTTTGTCTGTTCATTTCATTTAGTTGGAAGAAATGCAATTGTGTAAAAGAATGGAAGTTGAAATGAAATAATTCAATTTAAAGTTAAAAAAAACTTTAGAGCGAAGCAAAGAACGAAAAGAAATGTTGAATAGTAACCTGCAGCTAACTTCGCATTTATAATTACGAAGGACACAAAAAAATAGCGTAACAAATACAACTCAAAATCAAACAAGAAATTCAAAAGTTGAAGTGTGTGAACCGGGACTAGGAACAGTTGGGATATTTTAAACAATTTCTCTTGCATTTTGGGACGAAATTGTTAAAGCATTTTTGCTTGACTTCATGTAGTTAATTTTCGAGAGGAAGAATTTGAAAGCTTTCAGGGATTTCGTACAAGGGCTACAATGCGGTTGACAGGTTTTGTGCTCGCCGTCAGGCGAGTTACTCATCCAAACTAATCTCTGCTTCGTTTCCGTAAGCGATGTAAAAATTTCTCGCAACCATAAAATTTATGACAACTGATCTCATGCGATCTATAGAATTTTAATTATCATAAAGAAAGTATAAACAAATTAAATATATTCTGACTCGTCCACAGAGTGCCGAAAACTTTTTGTCGATACGAGAAGTTCTCATATCAGTTACAGAAACAAAGTACTGGGGGCAAATTACAGCCCTTGTTATCGAACGAAACGAAATATTTTAAAATTTCGAATCGTATCGAGTGCCGTAATTTGCCCCCTGGTTTAGCTCAACCCGACACAATTTTCTTTTAGCGAATTTTAGAGAAAAGCTTTATAAATATTTTCCCCGCTGTAATTTCGGACGATTCCCGAATAGCGATCTTAAATTGAAATAATTACCTTTTAGCTAATTGACCGAAATCTGTATTTAATGCAAACAAAAATCCGTTTAGTTACAGTCTTACCCGAAGTTGCGTAGATTTTAGATTAAACTGTAAATTAGTTTCAAGATCTTGACTAACTATTAACTAACAGATAATGAATCAGCAAAAGAATATTAATCAAGAAAGACCGCTGCGAAACAACAGCTCCAAACTCTCGCAAATATTTCGCTGCGCTTATTTCTCCTTACAAACAACGAAATTTTCACATTATCTAACATAATTTTTTTTTATTTACAAGTTGGTGGTTTTTAATTTTAACTCTTACACAAAAAAAATCCTAATTCATAAATTTTGTGATTAACTTTACAATTATAAAAATATATCATTTCCTTTGGATTTGCTACCCTCATTTTTAAGGCAACAGAAAGAAAATGAATAATTGTTAAGTGCCCACACATGTTTGCGCATACGGACAGACAGACATACTAAGTATTTTTCTTTTTGTTTATGTTTTAGCCATTTTAGTTTATCGTGGCTTCCGTTCAACGCGCAAGAAGGCATTGAAAATTACACACGCCGCCATACACATGGGTGCATTCATATTAACGGTTATTGCCCTCAAAACCGTATTTGATTCACACAATTTAGCCGAAAATCCCATACCGAATATGTACTCACTGCACTCGTGGTTGGGTCTATCGGCCGTCATACTCTTTTGCTTGCAATACGTGGTTGGCTTTACGGCATATTTAGTGCCAGGTGCTACGGAATCAATGAGAGCTGCTATCATGCCACTGCATATATATTTTGGTCTGTTTGGCTTTGTGTTGGCAATTGCTTCGGCTTTAATGGGCATAACTGAAAAGGCAATATT